>CM059446.1:42065220-42445220 GCA_030390025.1 Squalus acanthias
ATGTCTAGAGACATACAGGGTAGAATAAAGAAAAAAAGGGAGGTGTATGACAGATACCCAGGGCTAAATACTCCAGAATCTTTAGAGGAGTGCAGAAAATGCAGGGGTGCAATTAAAAGTGCTATTAGGAAAGCAAACCGAGCATGAAAAATTCTTGGCAAGTAAAATCAAGGAAAACCCAAAGATGTTTTATAAATATATTAAGAGGATAACGGGTAGGGCCTATTAGAGATCATGAGGGTAATCTGTGTGTGGAGGCAGGCGACGTCGGTAGGGTTCTTAATGAATGCTTTGCGTCTGTTTTCACAAAGGAGAGGGGCGAAGCAGACATTGCTATCAGGAGGGGAGGAGTGTGAAATATTAGATGAAATAAACAGTGAGAGAGGAAGTATTAAGGGGTTTAGCAGCTTTAAAAGTGGATAAATCCCCAGGCCCGGATGAAATGTATCCCAGGCTGTTAAGCGAAGCAAAAGAGGAAATAGCAGAGGCCCTGACCATCATTTTTCAATCCTCTCTGGCTTCAGGTGTGGTACTGGAGGACTGCTAATGTGGTACTCTTGTTTAAAAAGGGAGAAAAGGATAGACCGAGTAATTACAGGCCAGTCAGCCTAACCTCAGTGGTGGGAAAATTATTGGAAAGAATTCTGAAGGACAGGATAAATCTTCATTTAGAATAACACGGATTCATCAAGGATAGTCAGCACGGATTTGTTAAGGGAAGGTCGTGTCTGACAAACCTGACTGAATTTTTAATGAGGAGGTAACAAGGAGGGTAGATGAGGGTAGTGCATTTGATGTAGTGTATATGGACTTTAGCAAGGCTTTTGATAAGGTTCCACATGGCAGACTGGTCACGAAGTTAAAAGCCCATGGGATCCAGGGCAAAGTGTCAAGTTGGATTCAAAACTGGCTCGGAGACCAGAGGAGCAGAGCGTAATGGTTGATGGGTGTTTTTGTGAATGGAAGGCTGTTTCCAGTGGGGTTCCGCAGGGCTCAGTACTCGGTCCCTTGCTTTTTGTGGTATATATCAACGATCTTGACTTGAATATAGGGGTATGATTAAGACGTTTGCAGATGATACTAAAATCAGCTGTGTGGTTGATGCTGAAGAAAGAAGCTGTAGACTGCAGGAAGATATCAATAAATTGGTCAGGTGGGCAGAACAGTGGCAAATGGAATTCAATCCAGAGAAGTGTGAGGTAATGCATTTGGGGAGGGCGAAGAAGGAAAGGGAATACACATTAAATGGTAGGACACGGAGTAGTGTAGAGGAACAAAGGGACCTTGGAGTGCATGTCCACAGATCCCTGAAGGTAGCAGGCCAAGTAGATAAGGTGGTTAAGGCAGCATATGGAATGCTAGCCTTTATTAGCCATGGCAGAGAATACAAGAGCAGGGGGGGTTATGCTTCAACTGTATAAAACACTAGTTAGGCCTCAGCTAGAGTACTGCGTGCAGTTCTGGTCACCACATTACAGGAAAGATGTGATTGCACTAGAGAGGGTACAGAGGAGATTTACAAGGATGTTGCCAGGAGTAGAGAATCTTAGCTATGAGGAAAGACTGGATAGGCTGGGTCTATTTTCCTTGGAACAGAGGAGGCTGAGGGGAGACCTTATTGAGGTGTATAAAATTATGAGGGGCATAGATAAAGTGGATAGAAAGGACCTATTTCCCTTAGCAGAGGGGTCAAAAACCAGGGGGCACAGATTTAAAGTAATTGGGGGAAGGTTTAGAGGGGATTTGAGGGGAAATTTCTTCACCCAGAGGGTTGTGGGGGTTTGGAACTCACTGCCTGAAAGGGTGGTAGAGGCAGGAACCCAAACCACATTTAAAAAGTACTTGGATATGCACTTGGGATGCTCTAACCTGCAGGGCTACAGACCAAAAGCTGGGAAGTGGGATAAGGCTGGATAGCTCTTTGTTGGCCAGCGCAGACACGATGGGCCGAAATGACCTCCTTCCGTGCTGTAACTTTCTATAATTCTATGCCCATGTCAGATACAGCCGAGGAAAGCTCCCTTTACTCTGCCCCAACCTCAAGGGTCCTTTCCCTGGCTTCTCTCCTACAAACACCGTCTCATTTTGGTCTCCTAACCTCATTGGTTTTGTCAATTCTCTGAAGCACACATGTGCATTTTGTTATATATTCCCTTCAAATTAGCAGCCTGAACAATTATGCATGAATGCTCCACAACTCAACACCCTATCTGCCTCCTACAGCTAATACACAGCTACACCTCCCCACTGTGAACAACCTCCGACTGTATCCACTGAAGCAACAGTAAATCAATAACACGTCAGTGGAACTTTTACTTCCAATGCAAATTCTTCATTATAACTAAACCATTGTCCATTACAATCATTTATCATGGCGAGCAGTGGCTCTCCTAATCGCTGGGATAAACTATTGGGGATGCGGTGGGGGGGGGGCTGGAAGGGAAGGGGTTCCCACTCATTTATCCATTTATAATTCTTCACAAAATATTTAGTAAAGGTATTCTTAATTCACGTTCATCCCACACTTTGAGGCTGCACCGAGTCAATATGGGCAAGCATCGACCTGTGAAATGGTATTCCAGCTAGCTCCCTTTCAGTACACATACTAGCATACTGCTGGACGAAGAGGAGGGAATAAGAGGAGTTTGGTTGGTGCAGTGCGGGACCTGCAACCAGCTAGAACCATCACTTGTTTACCTTCTGCCTTAGCAAAAGTAGGAATTGTACAGGGGAGGTATTCTCATATCCTTTCTCCTCCTCCTCCACCACTGTTGGGAAGATTGAATTATTGAAGTTTTAGTTCATTTTCCCTGGCTCATGGTGACCCACCATTTTGGGATCCCCAAATTCAGCAGAGCTGAGGAGAGCAGTGCCCAGCATTTATTGCCCATCCCCAATTGCTCGAGAAGGTGGTGGTGAGCTGCCTTCTTCAACTGCTGCAGTCCATGTGGGGAAGGTACTCCCACAGTGCTGTTGTTAGGGAGTTCCAGGATTTTGACCCAGCAACAATGAAGGAAAGGCGATATACTTCGAAGTCAGGATGGTGTGAGACTTTGAGGAGACCTGGGAGGTGGTGGTGTTCCCATGCGCCTGCTGTTCTTGTCCTTCTAGGTGGAAGAGGTCGCGGGTTTGGGAGGTGCTGTCGAAGAAGCCTTGGCGGGTTGCTGCAGTGCATCTTGTAGATAGTACACACTGCAGCCACGGTACGCCGGTGGTGGAGGGAGTGAATGAATGTTTAAGGTGGTGGATGGGGTGCCAATCAAGTGGGCTGCTTTGTCCTGGATGGAGTCGAGCTTCTTGAGCGTTGCTGGAGCTGCACTCATCCAGGCAAGTGAAGAGTATTCCATCACACTCCTTACTTGCGCCTTGTAGATGGTGGAAAGGCTTTGGGGAGTCAGGAGGAGAGACACTCGTCGCAGAATGCCTAGCCTCTGACCTGCTCTTGTTGCCACAGTATTTATGTGGCTGGTCCAGTTAAGTTTCCGGTCAATGGTGACCCCCAGGATGTTGATGGTGGGGGGATTCAGCGATGGTAATGCCGTTGAATGTCAAGGGGAGGTGGTTAGACTCTTGCTTGTTGGAGATACTCATCCAGGCAACTGGAGCCAGTTACTAACTATTCCCAGCTAAAATACTTCCAAAAATCAGCAGCCAGAATAGTAAAGGACGTCAATCAATTCTTTCCAAGGCAGCCACTCACTTATGGACCCTACAGTTGACTTCAGCTTAACAGTACCCACTAAGCAAAGAAACCTTAACTGGATTAGAAAATATACTATTTGCATGGGAGGGAGAAAGTAATTTAAGTACACTCTTTACCACCACTTGCATTCTTTAAATTACGGTCAGCCACAGGTTGCCTGGAAACTACAGCACCAAACCTTAAACCAGCAACAAATCATGGGCTTGTCTGACATCTCAGCGAGCAGTTGAGCCACACGCACATTAGCAGATCTCAGCTGGGTCAATGGTCGGGACAGCACCATCAGGCTGAAGCTCCTGGTTTGGGGCGCGAGAGGCAGGAGGTAAAGAAAGAAAAACTAACATCACTGTCCAGTTCTCAAATGGAACTATGCATGTGTGGACATCAGATTTGGATTGGCAGACCCTTGAGTTAATGGCCCGGATTTTGTGTTAAGAATAACGGTGAGGCTATCAGCACTCACTGTTATTATGGAGTAAATCAGACAGCAACTTCCGTTAAAGGTGGAAATCAGGAAGTTGCTGTCCGATTTGCCCTACTCCTCCACAAGCTTTGCTGCACCAGTTCCTCGCCAAAAGACTCGGCATTTGAAGTACTTACCCACTAAACACACCAGAAAAAGTTTAGAGCTTGTGCATTCAGGTGTAAGTGAATTTTTAACAGCCTGATAAATCTTAATGACTGCCAAACAACCTCTCTGGCACTGAAAATTAACTTTTTACAAGTGAGGCGTCTCGTGCCTTCAAATTTTAATTATTGTTGGCGATTTAAAAAAAATTAAAATTAAAATAATTTTACTTTTTCTTTCTGTCTCTTAAATCACATCTTTCTTTCCCCTCACTTTATTTTGCTTTCTGTGCATGATTTTAGATTGAATTAACTATTCTAATTTATACATCCTGGTTTGGACTCTGAATCTCTTAGTGAGGATTCTTCAACCTGATTGGTTGAGGAGACCCGCTGATCCTTACCCTGCTCACACACACCACAGGTCCCCTGTAGAGGGCACCACGCTCAAAAGGATCTCTAGTAGTCATAAGTTCCGCTCAAAAGCCCATGAAAAGTCTGTGGGCAGCTGTAAGCGTGGTGGACGGCTAGCCCCATTCCTTCGCCACTGACTGAAAAATCCAGGCCAATGTCTTCAATGTCCGGCATGGACTCGATGGGCCGAATGGCCTCTCTCTGTGCCGTTATGACTCTTCAGAACAGTAGAGTTGAACATTGAATACAGTAGAGTTGAACACTGAATACAGTAACATGGTGGTTTGTTACTGAACTAACAACCCAAGGATAGCAAGGATTGGACCTCGTTGCACCAATTTTACAGGCGTAACAAGGCCCAATTTCGGGGACCAACGTCCGTCACCTAGGCCTTTCACGTATGCAAGGGACCCAATGCACGTTTTAGGTCCTCTCGGAGAAATTGGTTAGTGGGTGGGGTCAGGTCGGCCGACCTCGTTCAGGATTCTTCAGCGGCTGCCGCAGCCAATGGAAGAGAAATTTTTATTTAAAAAGGAAATTAAAACCATCCTGTGGAGCCAGGAGGGGCACAAGTGCGCCCCTAACTCCAGAGTCATCACAATCATCATCCACCACCCCTGTCCTTCTTCCCGGGACATACCTTCGGGCCTCTGGTGGTGAGGCAAGCGTCCCAGCATTAGTCATCTTCAAGCTGCCTGTGGAGGGGCGACAGACACCAACAGCTCGCGCAAAACACGTTAACGAGGCCCACTGACAAGGGCCCCAGACAAATTTCTACTCCAACACATTCAAATCTCACCATGTTACATGGTGAAAATGAATTCATAAGTCAGTTGTGGGCTGACATCAGGAAAAAAAAATGACCAAGAAAGCTGCCAGATGGTTGTTCAAAAAAAAAAAGTTGGTTCACTCGATCTTCAGGACAGGGAAACCAATCTGGCCTACACGTGACTCCCATCCCAGGCTGTGTGGTTGACTCGATGCTCTCTGAATTGGCACAGCTACTCACTCAGTTCTCTACCAGCATTTCAAGGCACCAGCACCCTCATGGCAACTTGGGATGGGCAGTAAATGCAGCCTTGCCCACATCCTGAACACTTTTTTTTAAGTCATAACAATTACAGTACGGAAGGAGGCAATTTGGTCCATCATTCCTATGCCAGTGTTAACTCAACTGGGCCCGTCTACTCTAATGCAACTTCCCTGCCCTGTAGGGAGGAAGGAAAAAGTAAGTAGACATGGATTTTAATCCCAGACTTAATTGGAATGTGTACTTGAGCTTCCCCAAGGAGCAACAGAGGTGGCACCTGTGGGCTGGGCTGGCGAGTGTCAATGTGGGAGGGTAATTATAATAAAATATTTAAAACACGTCATGTGGAGTGGTGCAAGGCAAGCGAGCTGTTAATGAGGAATAATAGCCCGGTTACCTGTTGCGACACAGCCACTGCTGTAGAAATCAGTGACGGGGACAGAAATGTTCTCATTCCCATCAGTGCTCATTCATCTCCAGCCAGAAAGATCCACAGTCGCTTCAATAAATGTTTTAATGAATGGCTCCCCAACCCTTTTGTTGCCATCATGCTGCTGCTCGCTGTACAATAGAAAACCAGTGTAAAAACATGCTGAACAAAAGTTGGTTAATGTCAACCGGCTTCACACACACACACACACACACACCCTTTAAATATATGAAAGTGAAAATTTGTTCAATACTAAAGTCGGTGAAAGACTTACTGCTGCACATGTGGTCTGTGGGGAGCATTATCAACCCTGCATCATAAGCAGGTCATAGATGCGTGTGTTAAACAACTTTATGAGCACTGGTTTGCAATGTTCCAAAGTGCTTCCAGATCCAGTCTCTCAGGGAAAGCAATAATCCAGATTTTTGGGGTGGTCAGAAAGTACAAAACATACAAAAATTTCCCCCAGGAAAAGACCAGCTGGTCCAGCAAGCCTGCCCCACACCTCATGATGGCCGGAGCATCATGAGTAGACACTTCCTAACCCCCTACCCACCCCACAAACACCCCACCCCCTGTAACAGACATATCTCTTCTGTGGGATCTTTAATACTGTCCTAAGCCTATGACTTTAAAAGGAGAGTTCTTCACATGAAACCAGGTTACAAATATTAAACTTCTATATGGATGACCACCTTACTTTGAGGACACAACAAATCATTACAGAAAGGCGAAGTGTTGAGAAAATGTCAGAAACCAGCTTATAGGTTCTTCTATAAAACAGAGTAATAGATGGTTAGGCCAATATTGCAAACCTGTCGAGTGCTCTACATTTTTGGACTGGTGTGGCTGTCTTTTCTCTCCCCTGCCCTCCCCAAATTAACTCGGAGTGTGTCATCAGGGGAGTTGGCCTGACACACACATGTGCAACAGGTTAGCTAGCATGCGACGACATGAACCGAAAAATGTCCGCATGCAAAAGTTTGCAGCTTTGTCGGAGATGTGGGATTGGAGCGGGATAAAGGCACCAAGTGTGCATGTAACTTACTGGTTTCAAGTCTTGGTGTGATCTGGTGCAGGGTGCAGCCAATACAGTCACTCAGTGACTCTTTGTACCAAACCCAGGCACTGGCACTGAACAACTTCCAGGAGCGGCAGTAAAGTGCGAGACTGGCCTGTCCGGATTATGGGGACTGGTGGGGGAGGAACAGGAGGTCCAAGTTAAAAAGTGCAGCAAAAAAAAAACACACACACCGCGTTGCAATAGGTGACTGGCACAGCCCACGTCATTCTTAGCTCGTACAGACCTCTCCATGTCGGAAGGTTGTGCGTGAATGAGCAAAAAAAAAATAAAAGGTGTGTTTTTCAGGTTATTGCATTTTGTACAGATGTCACCGGGAAATTTTTACCAGACAAAATTTGCAAACAGAGAGATTGAATAATTGCAGCAGCAGCAACAACAACAAAAAACTCCATTAAACTTAATTAAAACCTTTCGAGAACGTTAAATACTGCAAGCGTCTAATAAATAACGTTGAAAAATAGGCAAACTGCCTTGGACTTACTGTCCCTCTCGGTGTTACTGAGCGCAGGGAGCCCGGACCGAACCAAGTTCACTCACTGGTTACACGCGGAAACGGCCAGAGCTGCGAAAACTTGCATTTAAATGCACTTCAATTAACCTCACATCCTTCCTCTTTTTGTGGGGGGGGGGGGGGGTGTAAAGCGGTCTTCGCCGTCAATGCAACATCACTTCCCGTAACACGGCTCCTCCTCTCCGCTTCAACAGCAGCCGTGCCTTAGCAACCAGTGCTAGGAGGAAGCCTGTGGCTGGTGAGCTCAGACCCTCCGTCTGCAGGGCTGCCTCCTCAGGCGGAATAGCAGCATCGGGCTCACACACTGCTGTTCCTCCAACACGTCCACTAGACCTTATTCAGATTTCCAAGCAGTTTTCTTTTTGTATATTGTAGCCCACTGCTAGCAGTGAAATTGTGTTTGCCAGAATAAGTTGATGTTTTGGAGGACATGATCAGGGCTGGTCTCAGAGTATCTGTTCCAGAGAGATTTGTGCAACTGCTTTTCGCAGATGAGGTGCCATCAGTGCCTCACCTGGGGATCCGATTCTTCTCTTCTTCTTCTTCTTAGGCAGTCCCTCGGAACCGAGGATGACTTGCTTCCACATTAAAAATGAGTTCTCGGGTGACTGATGAGTCCAATGCGGGACCTACAGTCTCTGTCACAGGTGGGGCAGACTGTGGTTGAAGGGGCGGGTGGGTGGGGTGCTTGGGTTGACGAGCGCTGCCTGCGCTTGGCTTCCGCTTGCTCCCGGCGAACAGACTCGAGGTGTTGGGTGCCTTCCCGGATGCTTCTCCTCCACTTTGTGCGGTCTTGGGCCAGGGATTCCCAGGTGTCGGTGGGGATGTTGCACTTTTTCAAGGAGGCTTTGAGGGTGTCCTTGAAGCGTTTCCTCTGCCCACCTGGGGCTCTCTTGCCGTGTCGGAGCTCCGAGTAGAGCGCTTGTTTTGGGAGTCTCGTTTTTTTGAACAGTGATCTAAGCAATGGGTGATGACTGTCTCCAAGTTCACTATTAATGCTCGACGCAGATGAAAAGGGAACCTATTCATTGAAAGGTTCAAGACAAAGGTGTCCCAATTGTTGATTCATAACCATGCCCAGAGGCTTTAGTGGTAGATCCCAAAGTTGCACAGTTGTTTGGGACAATGCTGAGAAGGAATAAAGGGAGCTCTGTTCTTGTGTGCCTTCAATGTCACAAAGTCCCAATGTGGGTTAAGCTTGTGACATACAAGACATGTATCCAAAACTGCCTTGTACTTACTGTCCCTTCGAGGTCAGAGCTCCTAACCACAACCTTCCTTCAGCCCATGTTGCAAAAAAAAGGAAACAATTTCAGGGAGAGGGGTGGCTCTACTTCACATTAACCTTGGCAGCCTGGTGAGGGAGTCAGTCTTTCAGCGGGAGCATATCTTTGCCAATGTTGCTTACACCTGGATCTAGATTGAATAAGTCTGGAACACAGCATCTAGAACATCAAGTGGCCAGCCTGTTGTAAGCTGTCCTGCAAAGTTCCTTCCACTACACAGAAGGCAGGTGTCCGCCATGCAGCTGATGAGGAAACTCTGAGGATGGGATGAAAGCTGCTGAAAGACATTACCTGGAGGCAAAGACATGCTCGTATATCGGGGCTATGGAGTCTATCTTGCTACTTAGGAGCTCTCTGCCGAGTGAGGGCTTAAACCCGCAGTTATCAGTGGTTCAGTGACCAACTGGTGACTATTCACTTGGGGAGGGAGAAATCTTTTTCGGCTTTAAGTTGGCACACTTGATATGACATTGGAACCAAGTCAATCTTCTGTAGCATTGTCCTGAGTAATCCAATACCTAAGCCAAGCAGCTCCACTCAGCTCCAGATAACCCTGCAAATCAGTACACTAATGGATAGGGTAGTCCACACTGGACAAACAGTGGAGAGTTTTCCACTGCTATGTGCTAATAGGCTTTGTGGTTTTAATTGGTTTAAGTATGCTCTCATTACCCCTGTATTTCTCTCTGCCAATTCGATTGTTGATAAAAAAAAAGTAAGGATTTAGTACTCAATGCTGAAGAACCTCCTCTTGTGAATGTCTTGTGAGCACCCCGCTCTGGCCATACTGTTTCCAGTCACACTGCACAGCCCCAACCCCTGGCATCTCTTTCACCTATTTGGCATTGGGACTGAAATCTCCATCCAGGAGATCTCCATACCCGGCACCAGCCCTGGCACCCACCCACTGAAACCCTCGATACAACGGGCTGCGCAACATTGCCCTGGATCCTCTTGCTGATCGACATACATGGAGGCTCAGTGATAAAAAAGTAAATACATTCGCCCCAACCCCCTCTCACTACCCACCACCCTTCTGCTTAACAGGATGTTACCCTCTTCCTCCTGCCTCAATAGGGTCTCCTCCAAGTTACCTCTTCTTCCCCCACAATAGTGTCTCTCTTTTCCACTCCCCTCAGCTCAACAGTTTGTCTCCCTCTTCCGCCCATCCTCCTTCCAAGAGTTTACCTCTATCTCTGTCTTCACTCTCTGCAGCATAGTTTGAAGAAGGGTGATAGCTCTGTGGTATTTATGCTCGCAGTATTTATGAAGATAAGGTTCATGCAAAGATTGCCACAATAATGTTGATGTAGGTATTGCCCTTATTGCTCACACTGGAAACTTTATTGTTTGGAGGCCGGACACCCAACTCTTGTAGCAGCTTCAGGTGTGTCTCCTTCTGGGGCTGGAATGGACTCACTGTAATACTTAATCCAAATCTGAAGTCTTCTCAAAGACTCACTGACCTGTGGCATCATGTCTGGTCCCAGCAGTCTCACACCCAGTCGTACCCAGCCACACATGTGGTGTCACCCTCTTCTCATTGTGTCAGCTGTGGCTCAGTGGGTAGCACACTTGCTTCTGAGTCAGAAGGTTGTGGGTTCAAGTCCCACGCCAGGAATTTGAGCTCATAAAGCTAGGACTGACGCTCCAGTGCAGTGCTGAGGCCGTCTTTCAGACGAGACGTTAAACCGAGGTCCCGTCTGCTCTCTCAGGTGGACGTAAAAGATCCCATTGCACTATTTTGAATAAGAGTAGGGGAGTTATCCCCGGTGTCCTGGCCAATATTTATCCCTCAACCAACATAACAAAAGCAGATTATCTGGTCATTATCACATTGCTGTTTGTGGGAGCTTGCTGTGCACAAATTGGCTGCCACATTACAACAGTGACTCCACTTCAAAAGTATTTCATTGACTGTAAAGCACTTTGAGACGTCCGGTGGTCGTGAAAGTCTTTCTTTCATTGACGAACAGATATGAAGCGGGGGGGGGGGGGGAATGACATTAAATTGCAATAGCCCTCTCTAGCTACAAGACCTCTCCCTATCCCAAAACAAGGTCTCTCTCTCCATTTGCACTCCTTCAGGAGGGTCTCTTTTTCCCATCCTCTCTTCAAAAGAGTGTGTATCCTTTTCTTCCTCCGACAGGGTCGCTCTCCTGTTATTTTTCTGTGTCCTTATACGGTCAGCATGCCAGAAAACCTTCTAATGGTTTTCTTTCCCTTGTGTCACCTCAGCTCAGTGATAGCGCTCTCGCCTCAAAGTGAGAGGGTGATGGGTTCAGGCCCCTCTCCTGAACTTGAATACATAATCTAGGCTGACACCTCAGTACAGTACTGAGGGAGTACTGCACTGTCAAAGAATGTTGTCTTTCAGCTGAGATGTTAATCCGAAGCCCTGGCTGTCATGTTCAGGTGGAATGTAAAGGATCCAATGGCACGATTTGAAGAAGAGCAGGCAAGTTGTGGTTAACGTGTAGCCCACCACCAAACCCAGATTAACTTTTACCTCATTGCTGTTTTTTGGGACCTTGCTGTGTGCAAATTGCCTGATGCATTTGCCTACGAAACAACAGTGACTACTACATTTGAAAATGAATTCATTGGCTCTAAAGTGCTTTGGAACAGCCTGATGACATAAAAGTCACTACTTAAATGCAAATCCTGTCCTTCGTTTAAGTGCGAGCTTTTGTATTTTTACTCATTCGCCAGCTTGCCTCAGTTGGTAGCACATTCTCACCTTTGAATCAGAAGGTTGTGAGTTGAAGCCCACCACCCCCCCTACAGGACCAGAGCACATAATTCAGGCCGACAGTCCAGTGCAGCACTGAGGGAATGTTGCATTGTCAGAAATGCCATTCTTTGGATGAGATGTCCTGCCTGTAAATGAGACATCTGGCTGTTCTGATGACACAGGTGGATGGTAGACGTTCCACGGCTCAATTTGCAGAAGAGCGAGGAGTTCTCCTGGTGTCTTGGCTAATATTCTTTCTTCAACCAGCAGCACCAAGAACATATCAAATGGTCATTCGCCGCACTGATGTTTGTGGGATCTTGCTGTGCACAAAGTAACTGCTGCATTTGGCTCTAGAACAAAAGTCAATGCTTTCCAAAATAATTTATTGTGTGTGAAGTGCTTTGAGACTTCTCTGACAGATGTGATAAGGTGCTACACAAATCAATTTCCTTTATTTTGTGCAAGACCTTCCCAATTAGGAGTTTCATTGTATATCCCTGTGGATTGAATAATATTGACCAACAGTTTGTTGATGCAAGTATGTTCATTTATTGCCATCAGCACTCAATTCAATCTCAGTTTGAGATTGCTGTATTCTGGACATTGATTTAAACACTCACTACTATGCAAGATGTGCTGCATCATTCTCCACTTCATTAGCTTTCAAACCCACCTTGAAACAGACTCAATACTTAACAAAAAAAAAAATTGGCTCTTGAAGCTGACTGCTTCCCGTAAAATCGCTGAGACAGAGTGAACACTTTGAAAAAGTAATTGGTATGTTCAGTTATGGTGCAGAGAAATTAATCACTTTATGATTGGAACCATTGATTTGCATTGATCTGCAAGGCGTGTACCATTGCTACTTTAGGAAGATTAGAATCAGACTTTCATGATAAACAGGTAGAAATGATAATAATATCACAAGAGTGTTCAATGAAGTTAAACTGAGGCATTGGAACATTTTTTTAGTGTTAGTTGATCTCCCATGGCATTGCTCATTAACAATTTTGTTTTCAAATTATATTTGACATATTATGTATCGTACTATATATTTATAGCTATTGCATTGCTTGCCTACCTCTAATACATATCAATTAATATAATTTGGAAAGGAAATATTGAACCAGCCCTTCCCAATTTGTGCTCTACTTATGATCGTGGTAACACACGTTTGAAAGGAATTTTCTTTTGTAGCCCAAGTAAAATCAGTTGAAACTGCAGTGTGCTCTCCCTTTGTTGTTGTGATGCCATTCGTCGTCATGGCCCTTAGTTACCAGAAAGCAGTGAGCAGAGGTTGCCACGGTCCAATGGCAGATCCGATTTTACAGTCACATTCTTCCCACGGAACAATCACAGTGGGCAAAACCACTGAGCTGCAGTTGCCATGGAAACAATCATATGGTTACCAGGGATCAATGAGCAATTACTGTATACACAGAAATCAATGCCCCCACCACCCTGGCCTGCTTTTATCAGCATCGGTCCAGAGCCTTATCAATCGGACACAAACCAGTCATGTGGTTAGCAGTAGCCAATAAAATTGCTTAAAAATAACAATCGAGCGGTCAACTGAGTCACTATTGGCCCATGAGATTGCTCAAAACAGATAAACACCATTGGTTTGTATATCAGAAAACAAATAAAAGAATGTTACTATTTCAATTAACTATAGTAGGTTGCTGACTTGCAAGACATTTCAAAAAGGATGTAATGAGGTCTTTTGATGCATCACTGTGACAATCACAACATGTTGTAAAGTCACTGACACAGTAGTTCACTTCCATTTTCAAGACTGAAGCTCAAAATATTTTAGTAAGTGAGCCAAATGGTTGTTCATATTGAGGTTTGAATGACTTTGTTACATCACCATATTCTCCCTGCTGTGGGCAGAGTATAATCACATAAGACAGTACGTGTCCTCTCCACAGTCTGCTTTGACACTCTCTGTCTACAATAGAATGGAAAGATGTTGGAAGCCTATGTGAAGATTCCATCATATATGACAGGTTAATCACTAACCATGAAAGGGGTAAAACTGCAGTTGTAGCATCTTATATGAAGGCACCCAAGCCTAAGAATTCAATAAATAGAATGTTAATAAAACTGACCCAGTAAAACTGTACAAGTGCTTTTTAAATCTGGTGGCCCCCAATTCACTGGCCATTTGATGCCAGTGTCCATGATGCACATTTTTACATGTTTACACTGTTAGATTTCACAATTAATGCTGAATTTTACTGACAAGTCCCTAGTTCAGATTCCAGTTTTCACAATTATATTTGAATTTTTGTAAACTAGAGGGTACATTTGTTGGTCAGCTACCTCACCCCAAGGAAATAGAAAACTATGACTGGGGAAAGATCTAATTGCAGTGAGCAATATAAAGACTGTGTATGGAGGTATCCATGGGCTGGAGTATCTTTCCCATCCGGAAGGTCCACATATCAGGAGGAAATATGGATAAAATATTATATATTATATAAAACTCTGGTGACTTGTTTATTTCATTAGCCAAAGCACAGTTATGATGTTAATAACACTTTTTCCATAACTCTTAACCACAGTGGGGCCTTAGTGTCATTAGCACTGGAGGCTGAGATATTCCATCTTCCAATAACACTCCACTGTATTCCCTAACTTGAAAGGGAGAGGGAACAGTGCTGAATCTCAGTACCAAGAACTGGCAAACACCAATTAGAAAAGCCAGGGAATGGAGTGGTGGCATAGATAGGGAACAGGCGGTCGATGTACGGAGGTGGAGGGTGGGGATTTGGATTCAGATGAACAGGGAATTGTCCCCATCAATTTGCTGCTTTCCCTCTTCCAAGTTTTTCTCTGAAAAAGTTGACAAGTATATAATGTCATGACAAAAGATCACGCAGTTGGCATTGTTCATTGAATTTTAATTAGCAGTACTGTTATAGTACAATAAAATGATTACATTGGGCAAAATACCCAGCAATACACTGTCAGATTTTCAAATCTGAAACGAGTTGACCGCATCAGAGCAGAGCTTTATAATCTCAGTCTGATAAAAAAAAAATGTCAAGTTAAACAACGTTAAAAGAGATTTAAAACTCCTCTGATGGCTCAGTGAGTCAATCCAATGAGTTACTAAAATATGCACACTATGGCAATTCTAGTTCAATTCCAGTTTGTGCTGAGTCAGCTGATCTCAGCCTAAGCAGTGGTAGAGGTCCTACAATTGGCTTCAGCACCCCGAGCTAGGAGGGGAAAATCAGGCAGTGTTCCAGCTCCTGATTGCTATTTGAGACTTTGAGGTCGTGAAAGACGCTATATAAATGCAAGTCCTAGGGTGATCACAAGCTATGATGCTGCCTGTGGTCAAATAGCCTGCTGACATTCACCATTTAGGTCATACATGAATAACTCACTTAGATGAGGTACCAGAGGATGACCAACAATTATGGAATTGTACCCAACAAGGAGTCAATGGGACCTGTACTAGCATCCACGCAAGCACACAGGGGTTGCTGGATAGTGATCAGGAGGAGGAACCCAGTTTGATCTTTCCATTTCCTAACATAGGGGTGCGCGACAGCCATAGCCATCCCTGATACTGCCCTGGCTGAGGTCAGCTAACGCAGCAAAGATCGGGGATGAAACCTTGGTCCCTCCCTCGTCTGTATGACAAATACCAAAGATGAGACACTTGAGAAGGTAAATCAGACAAGTTTGGAAAATGGAATGAAAATAAATGCTAAGGCGGCAAAATCAATCATAATCGCAATGAAAATGGATCCCCAATTAATTGATCTTATTGTGAATAATATGGATGTTGAAAGAAATACAATTATTTGTGTGGAGAGTCTAATAAGAACAAAATAGCCAAAACAATGAAGTTAACCAGAGGATAGCGATTGCAAAAGAGGTGTTCAACAACATTAAGGCATTACTGTGTAACTATAAAATCAAACTGCTGTTATTTGTGGTGAACAACACTATACAGATGTAAAAAAGATTGACCTTGGACACTGAGCTAAGAAGAATGGAGGCGTCTGAGTTATGGTGCTAATGCGATGGTGCTTGAAATAGAACAGAGAGAAGTGATAAGACTAACGACAAAAAAAAAATGGCAGGCTAGATTTTTCCCTCCTTTGACTGTGAGTGGGCAGTGATATATTCTGGCACAGTGCGGCCACATTATTTGGGAGTCACAAGAAAAGTTGTTTGGGTTGTCGCTGTCTGGGAAAAGTTGATTTAATAGATCAAGAAGTGGAGCAAAGAAGAACATCTGGGAAAGGCACAGGGAGGGAAACGTAGATGGTCACCTAGAGCTGCTCTCGAACACCTTCTCACCCCCAGTTGAAGAGCAACAGTCGGGGACCAGGTCACTTGCCCTGCTTCTTGGTTATTTATTTTTGTGGGTTTACATCGAAAGCCACTGAAGTCGTCTTCAAAGATACTGTCCAGATCCTCACAGGGAAAGCACCAGTATTCCTGTGGCTATCTGAGCACTTCTGTCTTTCCTTTATTTCACCATAATGACATTATCAGTTTTTCCCTTCTGCTTTTAAACTTCCCCTTTATTTGAAAAGAAATCTCGCAAGCTGTAGTATTCGATCCCTCCACAGGGTGGTACCAATCCGCCTTTCCCTATACAGTAGTTGACACGTTGACATTACTGCTTGTTTGTGCTTTTGCAAAAACAGGATATGGGGACAGTTCTGCAATGCGCCACAAAGTGGCTGGAATTCGGTACTGAATTACCACCATTGCAATAAGGAAGTCTGTTACACCACACAGTGGCAAAAACAGATACTACAGCAATACAGCAAACTTAATTAAATGGTCAGACTTAAAGGCCACGATTTTTGCCGGCGCTCAGAGGGCGGGTTCGGAGGCGGGTCAGGTGTTAAATTCCAAATGATTGACGGCGGGTTGGGAACCCGCCTCCACGCCAGTTTCCAAAGTGTCAGGTCTGCGCCTTCAGACCAGACCCGACACCAAGCGGCGGGAGAGGCACTTAAGGTAGTTAACAGCTTGCTAACTCCTTGTTAAATGCTATTTTGCCAGGCTTATTCAATTTTCACACATTTTCAAGTGGTTCATGTCGTTCGGCAAACACGCCAGCTGAGTGTGTCGGGTATTCCAACGAGCTGAATAGTTCACAGCTGCAATTTGCTGCATAAAACCTTACCTCTCACAACGGTTCATTTTCAAATGGCCGAAGTTACTGAATTCATGATTTGGAGGAGACCTTTGCGCTGTATTGAGGTTGTGAGTGTGTGCTGTGAACTCTATATGCACTGTCACCTCCTCGGAATAAGCTCTCTTCCCATTGACTTACTCCTGATAACATCTCATCCTCAACTGCCCGATATAACAGCAGAATGGGAATCATTTATACTCTCTCATCCTGGTCTTCAGATTCAGAAGAGGATCATCCGCGGCAGCAGCAGAACCAGGCACAGCAGCAGCACCAACAACAAGAGCGCCAACCTTCTCCTCAGCCATCGGATGCTGCACAGGGCAGAGGCCCTCAGCGCTGGGCTGGCCCGCGCCACAGGAGATACCCCCAACACAGGGTTTACAGGCAGAGGATGAGCTTCCTCAACATGAGTGAGCAGTAGTGCCAAAGGCGGCTGAGACTTTCGCGAGAGGTAGTCGCAGACATCTGCACAATGCTGGGCCAAGACTTGCAACCCAGAGGAGCGGGTGGACCCGCCTTACCAGTGGCTGTCAAAGTCACCACTGCCCTCAACTTCTTTGTGTCAGGGTCCTTCCAGGGATCAGCAGCAGACATTAGTGGCATCGCCCAGTCGGCCGCCCTTGGATGCATCACACAGGTTACCGATGCCCTCTGCAAAATCAACCAATTACTTCCACTTTTCAACTGATGAAGCAAGTGTTACCGCGCGGGCACTAGGCTTTGTCAACCTGGCTGGCTTTCCACAGGTGCAGGACGTCATCGACTGCACCCATGTGGCCATCAGGGCACCCCATAACAACCCAGCTGTATTTGTGAACCGCAAGGGCTTCCACTCCCTTAGCGTGCAGCTGGTGTGCAACCACAGAAAGAGAATCATGCATGTGTGCACCAAGTACCCTGGCAGCTGCCATGACTCTTACATCCTGCGCCAGTCCACTGTGCCTCAGCTCTTCGCTCCACCAAACGAACTTTCCGGATGGCTCCTTGGAGACAAGGGCTATCCCCTGAAGACGTGGCTAATGACGCCGATGAGGAGGCCATCAAGCGAGTCTGCGGAGCACTACAATCAGAGGCACATTTCCACCAGAAGTGTCATTGAGCAAACAATAAGGTTGCTCAAAATGCGCTTCAGATGCCTGGACAGATCTGGTGGGAGCCCTGCAGTACGCACCAGCCAGGGTCTCCAGAGTCATCGTGGTCTGCTGTGCCCTGCACATCGCACTGCAATGGGGATTAGCGCTGCCTGAGGAACAGGTCGCAGAGCGCACAGCCTCTTCAGAGAAGGAGGAGGAGGAAAAGGAAGAGCCGAATGAGGCTGCAGATGAAGAACACCTGGAGGAGGTGGCTGACCCAGTGCGACCAGCACGCGAGCACATTGCTGGCCATCAGGCAAGGGATGGTCTAATCTATGCCAGATTCAACTAACTTTAGGCATTACAGACATGTGGCTGCCACATGCACATGAAGGTTCACATGACCCCACTTCCACACCATAGAGCAGCCCTACAATGAGCTGTGCATTCCTAGCTCTTTCACCACCATTGCTTCAGACGAAAGGCGTCCTCACCCCTCGCTGTGCCACTTCCAATTGGGAGCACAGATAGGGTAACGCATTGAAACATTCACATGACATAACTTTAATACAATAAAATAAAAGACCACAAACGTTACACTGATTTATATGAAAGCACCCAAATGACTACCCTTGTGACTATTTATGTGTTGGCTTTCTCTTGCACGTGCTTCTGCGTGATGCTCCCCCTGTGGCTTCAGCAGATGCAGAGGCAGCCTGCTTACTTCCCTGCTGCGCCTGCTTAGACGCCTTTGACGGTCGTCCTCTGGGTCTTGGAGCCTGTGAGGGCCCCACCAAAGTCTGCTCTTCCACGGGCAGACTCGGCCATCTCTGTTGTGGGAGGCATCTGGGGCTCTGACCAAGGGGTTGGCAATGGGATGGCAGTGAGCGTGCTTGGAGAGGAGCCCCCACTTGCATGTCCCCTTCTACCACCATCCCTCTCATGGGCCACCCGCACTTCTCTTCCAGCAAGTTGCTGGAGATCACCTTGCTGCACATCAGTGGGGCCATGAGGACCCATGTCTGTGCTGACATTCCTCATAACAAGGACATCCATGACCCTTTGGTTTCTCTCCTCGATAGATACCCATCCATCCTCTATAGCTGACCATCTATTTAGAAATGTTACCATGTTCTCCTGAGTCTGGTGATTTATGTCCTCCATGGAGATTGCCATCCTTTCCATGGCAGGACCTACATTTGCCAGTGCTTGCACCATGGCGCTGCTCATATTTGAGATGGACTCCTCCATTCTCTGCATACTCGCAGTCACCGTGGTTGCTAACCCAGTCAGAGCCTCCTGCACTTGTTCCTGAAGCTCCAGCACCACTCTCTTTCTGGATGGCCCCCGAGGCTCAGCGTCTGCATGCAGCTCAGCAAAGCTAGGAGAGTCCTGCGGCCTCCGACGAGGACTCTCCACTGCTGTCCCGGAAAATCCAGCCCAAAATTTCTACAGGTGCAGACCAATACAAATCAAAAGGAAACTGCGAAGACAATAAATCTGAAATAAAAGCTGAAACTTTTTTTTTTTACTATGTTGCCCATAATTAAGTTTCCCAATACAAATACACAACTGGATAACATCTTTTCTATATCATTTAATTTTTTTGCAACAGATATTGATACCAATACATGGTTTTGCAGTTATGGCAATGCCTTCCATGCAATTTTGTTACTGGTGCTGACTTTTGCAATTCACCCTGAATTCTTACAAATTACAGAGCCACAGAGCAAGGACAAGAAGTTAAACATTTTTAAAATTGATGGCATAAAATACACTTCCTTCTCACCACCCCCCAGAAGGGGTATTAAGCTCAGTGGTAGCACTCCCATCTCTGAGTCACGAAGGTTGTGGATTTGAGTCCCTCTCCAGAATTTGAGAACATAATTTAGGCTGACATTTCAGCTGCAATGTCAGATGAGATGTTAAAACATTCTCAGAAATGTCATCTCTTGGGTGGCACATTAACAACTTAACATAGTAAAACGTCCCAAGGCGCTTCACAGGAGCATTCTAAAACAAAATCTGACACTGATCCACATGGGGAGATATTAGGGCAGGTGACCAAAAGCTTGGTCAAAGAGGTAGGTTTTAAGGAACGTCTTAAAGGAGGAAAGAGGTGTAGTGAGGCGGGGAGGTTTAAGGAGAGAATTCCAGGGCTTAGGGCCTAGGCAGCTGAAGGCACAGCCACCAAAGGTTGAGCGATTAAAGTCAAGGATGCTCAAGAGGCCAGAATTAGAGGAGTGCAGATATCTCGGGGGGGGGTTGTGGGGCTGGAGGAGATTACAGAGATAGGGAGGGGCGAGGTCATGGAGGGATTTGAAAACAAGGATGAGAATTTTAAAATCGAGGTGTTGCTTAACCAGGATCCAATGTAGGTCAGCGAGCACAGGGGTGATAGGTGAACGGGACTTGGTGCGAGTTAGGACACGGGCAGTTGAATTGTGGATGACCTCAAGTTTATGTCGGGTAGAACGTGGGAGGCCAGCCAGGAGTGAATTGGAAGTCAAAAATTCTTCACAGGTGGAATACAATTCCTGAAAGAGTAGTGGGTGCAAAAACCTTGGAATCATTGCATAAACAATTGGATGCTACAATCTCCCTGGATGTGTGAATTAAGATTGGCTGAATGGCCTTCCTCATTTGTAATTATCAAGAGTTAATTCAATAACGTAGTAGCAGAACCCTGGAGACTAAGCATCCACCCCACCAACTACCATGGTAGAAACAAGCATTCTACTGCATTGGGCTCAGTGGCGCTTTAATCAGCTGCGTAGTATTTGGATCGGAGGCACTTCAAACAGTTGAAGAGTTCCAACGGGCTGCTCACTACAGAAAATTTAAAATCTTTAAGATCTGGATGTTTAAGTAAATCATTAGAAGTACAAAATGCAGCCAGAACTAAGAAATGAAATTATATTTTTCAGTGTAAACTACACAAGCAGATGATACCCAATTCTAAGGATTAGAAATTGGAGTCCACTTTTTCAGATTTCAAAACTCGTTGTTTGCACCCATAAATACTTAGATTGAAAGGCTATAGATCTGTATATCAGTCTTTTGAAATCTGGAAATAGGTGTGCAAGTGAACCAGTACAAATTCTCTTGTTTGCTGCTCTCCAGAGCCAGCTTAACATCCTTGGCCATTACTTGACTAGTTACAAATAGTAGCAAAATACTGCGGATGCTGGAAATCTGAAATAAAAACAGAAAATGCTGGAGATACTCAGCAGGTCAGGCAGCATCTGTGGAGAGAGAAACAGAGTTAACGTTTCAGGTCGATGAGAAGGGTCATCGACCTGAAACGTTAACTAGTCAAGTGGAGAAACACTGTGAGCCACTTGAGGCACAAAATGGGCATTCATGCAGGCAAATCATGATTGTTCAGGTTCTTTCACGAAGGCTAAGAAAATCCTGTTGAAAAAATATTCACCCAGCAGAAAACTGAAGTAGTTAGCAAACCAAAAAAATGGCAAATTGAACATACTGGTTTCCAAAGGCAGAAAACATTATCCCCACTCAAATATTGTTGATTGAATCCCAATAGGAACAGGAGCGGGCCACTCAGCCCCTCGAGCCTACACCACCATTCAATGAGATCATGGCTGATCTGTATGTTAACTCCATCCACCTGCCTTGGCTTCATATCCTTTTATACCCTTGTCTACCAAAAGATCGATCGATATCAGATTTAAAATTATGTTCCTCTCTGAAGTATGTCTACTTTAATAAGTATCTATCCATTCCAATTTTATTTTTAAAAACATAATAGAATTGACTAAACACATGGTTACTCTTAATTATACAGTAAGCAGAATAGGATGTGGGCGTCACTGGCAAGGCCAGCATTTATTGCCCATCCCTAGTTGCCCTTGAGAAGGTGGTGGTGAGCCGCCTTCTTGAACCGGTGCAGTCCATGTGGCGAAGGTACATTCTACAGTGCTGGATTTTGACCCAGCGACGATGAAGGAACGGCGATATACTTCCAAGTCAGGATGATGTGTGACTTGGAGGGGAACTTGGAGGTGGTGGTGTTCCCATGCGCCTGCTGCCCTTATCCTTCTAGGTGGCAGAGGTTGCGGGTTTGGGAGGTGCTGCCGAAGAAGCCTGGGCGAGCACTGGAGAAACAGTAATCACTGCATCATCAAGGATGCAAAACTGTCATCCAAGACTTTGTTTCATTCTGAGGCCTAGAACAGTTTTAGATTTTAAGTCTACCAATTTAAAATGGGCAAAAAGCACTCTCTGAACATAATCAAGTTGCAGAACTGAGCAAAAAAAGTGACAAATCTTTGGCAGACATTCAGACCACAATCCGTGTTTTTTCTCTCAAAATAAAATGGCACACATTAGAAAGAACGAACTTGTAATTATATAGTGCCTGTCATGACCTCAAGACGTCCCAAAGCACTTTACAGCCAATTAAGTACTTTTTTGAAATATAATTGTAACGTAGGAAATGCAACAGCCAATTTGCACACAAGGTCCCATGGAATCTTTTACATCCACCCGAGAGCAGATATCTTGGTTTAACATCTTATCCGAAAGACGGCATCTCCAACGGTGCAGTACTCCCTCAGTACTACACTGGAGTGTCAGTCGAGATTTTGTGCTCAGGTGTTTGGTGTGGGACCTTCTGGCTCGGAGGCGGGAGTTCTACCAACTGAGCCACGGCTGCCTCGCAATGAGGGAAAAGATAATTGTGACTTATGGATAGTTCAAGGGAAAAAAAACCCGTAAATTCTACAGCTGTCACCAGCAACATTTTAAGAGGGGAGTTGTAGTAGCTCCTCCCTAATCAAAATATCATCCCTCTACTATGATTCGGGGGGAAGAAGCACCAATGACAGAAGCTGGATTTTTGAACACGACTCACGAGATAGCAATCAGGAGCAGGAATCCCGGTTGTTTTCTTCCCCCTTTAGGATCAGATAATTCAACACAGACCCCAAATCAAACCTGGATGCTTAGTACCATAAACACACTGCGCATTTATCCCATAACCATTGGAGAGTGATTTCTTTCTTCATTTTGCCAGAAATTATTTTGCACAATAACACCTGTCATGTATAATGGAAAAGTTAAACTAGTACAAAGACTATTTAAATGTTTCGATTCCAAAACAGTGTAAATAAAAGTTTAACATGTTATTATTGGGACTACATTTTAATTGAGAGGTCGCACAACACCAGGTTATAGTCCAACAGTTTTATTTGAAATCACAAGCTTTCGGAGCTATCACTCCTTCCTCAGGTGAAGTAAATTGGATACAGAATCGCCAGAGCATATATAGATGGAAAAAAAAGCATGTGTACTTTACAATTGCAGACCAATAAATTAAATCATCCTGACTATCTGCCGAGGTGTGATAAAGTTAATTAAGTCAGCCAGGAAGGTACCACATCAAAAGACATAGCAAGATACAACTGAGACAATGAGGTGTAGTCGCAGGGGTTCCAACGTGTCAAAAGCTGCCGTCTGTATGTAAAACGAAAAGGTTTAAAAAAAATTTACTTTTTTACTGGGAAAATTTTTACTTTTTTACTGGGAATCACATCTGTGAACAAGCTAACGACGACTCGAGTCCGGATCACGTCATGTATCGTGACATAAACCCAAGATCCCGATTGAGACCGTCTTCATGAGTGCGGAACTTGGCTATCAGTTTCTGCTCGATGATTTTGCGTTGTCGTGTGTTTCTAAGGTTGCCTTGGAGAACGCTTACCCGCAGATCCGAGGCTGAATGTCCTTGACTGCTGAAGTGTTCCCCGACTGGGAGGTAACAATCCTGCCTGGCGATTGTTGCGCGGTGCTCGTTCATACGTTGTCTCAGTGTCTGCATGGTCTCGCCGATGTACCATGCCGCGGTGCATTCTTTCCTGCAACGTATGAGGTAGACAACGTTGGCCGAGTCACATGAGTATGTACCATGTACCTGGTGGGTAGTGTCCTCACGTGTGATGGTGGTATCTGTGTTGATGATCTGGCATGTCTTGCAGAGTTTGCCATGGCAGGGTTGTGTGGTGTCGTGGTCGCTGTTATCCTGAAAGCTGGGTAATTTGCTGCTACATTTTAATAGCAGTGATGGATAATCAGGAATGCAGATTTGACTTAATTATAGCACATGCTTTTTTCTCTCCTGTCCTTCAGCAATCAAACACTGGGGTAGAATGGAGGTTAGTGTCGACGTTCTCAGAGTTCAACAAAAAAAAGTAAATAACCTAAAAATTACATCAAGAATAGGACGTCATTCCACAAAAGCTAATTCATCTCAGTCCCAAAAAAAACAGCACATTTCTGCATTTCAGAGTACTTAAAATGGCCATCATCATACTCAAAATATTATCCAACAAGCTGCCTTCAATCAAGCAGCTACTTTATGTCATCAAAGGTGCTATAAATTAAACTTCTTTCCTTACATGCAGCAACTGTACCTTAGCTGTGGGTAGTTTCTACAATTTTTTTTTTTTTAAGTGCCAAATCAAACTTTAACCAAAAGCAATTTCTCAATGCCTCTGGTGACTAGATAAATTTAACCAGATATTCACCATCACTGGTAGTTTTTATTCCATAGCAAGTACGATCTTCTGCACATTACATTTAAGAAATCACCTAATAAAATGACAGTTGCGATGCTTTACATCAACTTGCTGGATTTAATAATGGTAGTACCCCACTTCACACTCTTCTTTTCCTCTCCCCTTCCACAGCCACATAAAGGGAGACTCCAGGCTCTAACCCTGATAGTTACAAAAATTCTCTATCAACCTCTGTATGTCAGATCTTCCCTCAGACATCAAGGCAGTCCTTAAACGCTCTTCTGAGGAATCCATTCATCACAGACACTTAAATTATAGCCCAGATCATCACTCCCATCCCCATCCAGGCACACCTCACAATCCCACCTCCATCATTTGGTTGTTTAGATTTTCTTTTCAAAAGTTGTGAGATGAGTTGGCAAGATGCCGAGGGAGAACCAGTGTCCATCCAGACCCCTCCTTTATTGAAATTCAACCTGATTATGCTCAACAGAAACCATTCTTAGTGTATGCCATCACCAAAGGTTAAGTCTCCCCGTGGCCCAATTAGATCTCAGAAAAACACTTACAATTGAGTTATGAAAATATCTAATTCTGATAAACACACCCATCTTTAGCAAGCTCCAGTGTTACTACCTAAAGGGGTTTTTAAAAGACTTGCATTGATATAGTGCCTTTCACAACTTCAGGACACCCCAAAGCGCTTTACAGTCAATTAAGTACTTTTGAAGTGCAGTGACTGTTGCAATGTAGGAAACACGGCAGACAATTTGCACACAGCAAGGTCTTACAAACAGCAATGTGATAATGACCAGATAATCTTTTTTAGTGATGTTGGTTGAGGGATAAATATTGGCTAGGACACCAGAATTACTCCGCTGTTCTTCTTTGAGTAGCGTCATGGTTCCTTTTAGCTCCACCTGAGAGAGCAGACGAGCCTCGGTTTAACCTCAGCCAAAAGACGGCACCTCCGACAGGGCAGCACTCCCTCAGCACTGCACTGGAGTGTCAGCCTGGATTTTTGTGCTCAAATCTCTGGAGTGGGACCTGAAACCACAACCTCCTGACTCACAGAGGCAAGAGTGCTAACCACTGTTTTTGAAGAGACTAGCATGTATTATGAGTTTCAACACAAAAAAACGCTTTAAAAACAGAAACTGTCGAAAATATTCCTGGTTTCACAGAAACTTTAATATTGCCCCATCACAGCCCGCTCTGCAGCACCGTGATGAGCGGCCGCCCTGCCCTCCTCTTGCGGCGGTTGTTCCGTGCCTTCCGCCAGTCTCAGCTTTCCGGCGCATCATTGCCGCGCCGACTCTCGCCGCCCTCCGCCTGCTTGTGCTGCGCGGGCGCGGGCCCCGGCTCCCGGGCCTTGCTCTGCTCCCGGCTGTACTGCTGGTAGATGGGCTTGTAGACGTACAGGCCGCCCGCCACCCCCAGCGCCGCCGCCAGCGCCAGCTGAGGGAATGTCACCCGGCCCATCGGCGCTCGAAAAACCCAGCGCTCGCTCCGAGGTGACGGATTCGGAAGTAAAGCGAGGCGGGGGAGAAAATGTCGGTGATGGGGGGCCGGCGCTCGCTCGGCTTTTTCACCAGAAAAGCCACCCCCGGGACCTTGGCGAAGCGCATGCGCAACCGCTCGGCCGGCCCTTGTAGGTCACGTGGACTCGTTTGCGCCAATCGGAAGCCTTCAGGTTGCGCCGCCCCTTGGCGCCATTTTCCTGCCTCTTCACCTCATGCAAGACTTGCATTTATATAGCGCCTTTCCCGCCCCAAAGCGCTTAACAGCCAATGAAGTAGTTTTTGAAGCGTAATCACTCTTGTAATGTAGGAACTACGGCAGCCAATTTGCACACAGCAAGCTCCCACAAACAGCCATGTGATAATGACCAGATAATCAGTTTTTAGTGATGTTGATTGAGGCCCTGATAACTCCCCCCACTCTTCTTTGAAATAGTGCAATGGGATCTTTTTCTTCCACCTGAGAGAGCAGACAGGGTCTCGGTTTAACGCCTAATCCAAATGACGGCACCTCTGACAGTGAAGCACTCCCTCAGTACTGCACTGGAGTGTCAGCCTAGATTTTTTGTGCTCAAGTCTCTAGAGTGGGACTTGAACCACAACTTTCTGACTCAGAGACGAGAGTGCTACCAACTGAACCACAGCTGACACATCAATGCAGCTTGTGTCTTAAAGGAACTCATTAGGCCAGAATGCTCAGTAGCATTTATCACCCAGCCCCCTTCATCTTCCATATTCGCTCTTCTGAAAGCCCTCAGTCCTGTCCAAAGTTGTCTCCATTGTAGCTACTGCATCAGATCCCTCCATAGTTATTAATAGAATATAGAAACTTACAGCACAGAAGGGGAGGCCATTTGGCCCGTCGTACTTGTGCTGGCTCTTTGAAAGAGCAGTCGTGCTTAGTCCCACATCCGCGCTTTTTATCCATAACCGTGTAAGTTCCTCATCCTCGAGTACCTGTCCAACTCCCTTTTAAAATTATTTATGGAATCAGCTTCCACCACCTTTTCAGGTAGAGCATTCCAGATCCCAGCACCTGAGTGAAAAATTTCTCCTCATCTCCCCTCTAGATCTTTTGCCAATGATTTTTATTGCTGCTAACTCTCTGATTTTGTTTTTAATGTTCTTTCAACCCTGACTCCATTTTGTGGAATGTTCACCCTTATTGTTTTTTTTAAATTGTTATTTCCATTAAATTTATAATATCCCTTTGCCTTCTACAAATAGGGTTGTCAACTCTGATTGGACGTAGTTCTGGAGATTTCATCACACGACTGCCCGCCAACCACCCAACATAATCAACCAGCCCTTTTTCCCCCAACGCCAATATTTTTTGTAACTAATAAGTGTTGAAAGAAAATTTTAAAAACATTTTTTTAAATGCTCCAAAGATTTTTCTCCTGGATTGCTCACAGCCGTGTCCAGATTATCTTTAGTTCCTAGAGACTCCTGGACAATCCTGGATGGTTGGCAATCCTATCTACAAGTGTATCTCTTACTACCGCTGATCCCATTTACATACGAACATACGAATTAGGAGCAGGAGTAGGCCACTTGGCCCTTCGAGCCTGCTCCGCCATTCAATAAGATCATGGCTGATCTGATTACTCCACATTCCTGCCTACCCCCGATAACCTTTCACCCCCTTGTTTATCAAGAATCTATCTACCTCTGCCTTAAAAATATTCAAAGACTCTGCTTTTACCGCCCTCTGAGGAAGAGAGTTCCAAAGACTCACAACCCTCTGTGAGAAAAAATTTCTCCTCATCTCTGTCTTAAATGGGCGACCCCTTAAAGTGACCCCTAGTTCTAGATTCTCCCACAAGAGGAAACATCCTCTCCACATCCACCCTGTCAAGACCCCTCAGGATCTTATATGTTTCAATCAAGTCACCTCTTACTCTTCTAAACTCAAGCGGATACAAGCCTAGCCTGTCCAGCCTTTCCTCATAAGACAACCCGCCCATTCCAGGTATTAGTCTAATAAACCTTCTCTGAACTGCTTCCAACACATTTACATCCTTCCTTAATTAAGGAGACCAATACTGCACACAGTACTCCAGATGTGGTCTCACCAATGCCATGTATAACTGAAGCATAACCTCCCTACTTTTGTATTCAATTGCCCTCGCAATAAATGATAACATTCTATTAGCTTTCCTAATTACTTGCTGTACCTGCATACTAACCTTTTGCAATTCATGCACTAGGACACCTAGATCCCTCTGCATCTCAGAGCTCTGCAATCTCTCACCATTTAGATAATATGCTTCTCTTTTATTCTTCCTGCCAAAATGGACAATTTCACATTTTCCCACATTATACTCCATTTGCCAGATCTTTGCCCACTCACTTAACCTATCGATATCCCTTTGTAGCCTCCTTATGGCCTCTTCACAATTTACTTTCCTACCTATCTTTGTGTCATCAGCAAATTTAGCAACCATACCTTTGGTCCCTTCATCCAAGTCATTTATATAAATTGTAAAAAGTTGAGGCTCCAGCACTGATCCCTGTGGCACACCACTCGTTACATCTTGCCAAACAGAAAATGACCCATTTATGCCTACTCTGTTTCCTGTTAGCTAGCCAATCTTCTATCCATGCCAATATGTTACCCCCTACACCATGAGCTTTTATTTTCCGCAATAACCTTTGATGTGGCACCTTATTAAATGCCTTCTGGAAATCTAAGTACAGTACATCCACCGGTTCCCCTTTATCCACAACACATGTTACTTCCTCAAAGAACTCCAATAAATTGGTTAAACATGATTTCCCTTTCACAAAACCATGTTGACACTGCCCGATTACCTTGAACTTTTCTAAGTGCCCTACTATAACGTCTTTAATAATAGTTTCTAACATCTTCCCTATGACAGATGTTTAGCTAACTGGCCTGTAGTTTCCTGCTTTCTGTCTCCCTCCCTTTTTGAATAAAGGAGTTACATTCGCTATTTTCCAATCTAATGGAACCTTCCCCGAATCTAGGGAATTTTGGAAAATTAAAACCAATGCATCAACTATCTCACTAGCCACTTCTTTTAAGACCCTAGGATGAAGTCCATCAAGATCTTGTCAGCCCGCAGCTCCAACAATTTGCTCAGTACCACTTCCCTGGTGATTGTAATTTTCTTGAGTTCCTCCCTCCCTTCCATTTCCTAATTTACAGCTATTTCTGGGATGTTGTATCCTCTATAGTGAAGACCAATGCAAAATACCTGTTCAATTCAACTGCCATCTCCTTATTTTCCATTAATTCCCCAGACTCACTTTTTATAGGACCAACGCTCACTTTGATGAGTTTCTTTAGATATTTAAAAAAGAGTTATCTGTTTTTATATTTCTAGCTAGCTTTCTCTCGTACTCTAATTTTTCTCTCCTTATTAATCTTTTAGTCATTCTTTGCTGTTTTTTTATATTCTGTCCAATCTTCTGACCTGCCACCCATCTTTGTGCAATTATATGCTTTTTCTTTAAGTTTGATACTATCTTTAACTTTTTTAGTTAACCACGGAAGGTGGGTCCTCCCCTTGGAATTTTTCTTTCGCGTTGGAATGTATATATTCTGTGTATTTCTTTCCCTTTCTCCTGATAATATTTTCTGACTAGTTCAGCTCAGCCTTCTGACATAGTATTTACAGCACAGAAACAGGTCATTCGGCCCAACAGGTCCACTCTGGTGTTTATGCTCCTCCACACGAGCTTCCAACCACCTTTCTTCATCTAACCCCATCAACATATACTTCTATTCTTTCTCCCTCGTGTTTATCTAGCTTCCCCTTAAATACATCTATGCCAGATATCTTAACTACTCCTTGTGGTAGCAAGTTCCATATTCTAACCACTCTCTCGGTAAAGAAGTTTCTCCTGAATTCCCGGTTGGATTTATTAGTGATTATCTTATATTTATGGCCCCGAGTTCTGGTCTCCCCCGCAAGTGGAAGCATCTGCTCTACATCTACCCGATCAAACCCTTTCATAATCTTGAAGATCTCGATCAGGTCACCCCTCAGTCTTCTCTTTTCTAGAGAAGAGCGCCAGCCTGTTCAATCTTTCCTGATGGGTATAACTTTTCAGTTCTAGTATCATTCTATTAAATCTTTTTTGCACCTTCTCCAGTACCTCTATATCCTTTTTATAACATGGAGACCAGAACTGTTCACAGTACTCCAAGTGTGGTCTAACCAAGGTTCTTTATGCAAGCTTAACATAACTTCTCTGCCTTTCAATTTTATCCCTCTAAAAATTAACCCCAGCGTGTTGTTTGCTTCTTTGATGGCATTATCCTGTGTCGCTACTTTGAGTGATTTGTGTATCTGTACCCCCAGATCCCTCTGCTCCTCTATCCCATTTAGACACTCAGGGCGCGATTTTCCCATTGGAGGCGGGTTTTGGTTTGGGTGGGTTCCAAACCCGCCTCCACTGTCAGGTGGGAAAAATTTGCGATTTTCCCCTAATTGGCCAGTTACTTTCAGAGGTGTGGGTTCCCCAGGGCCAATTAGTCTTTTGGGACTGAAACTCGCCTCTGCTGACATCACTTATCCAGCTTCATTTAAGGGCTGCTTGCTGCCTTGGCTCATTCCACTGGTTTTTGGTCGATGGTGCACCACCTCCAAACTTTTATCTCCTTTAAGAATGGCCAGCTCCAAGGCAAGGGCCTCCTCGAGGTTCTCGGATGAGGCGCTGGGTATACTGGTTGAGAGAGCGAGAGCTAGCAGGGAGGTGCTCTTCCCCTCATCTGGGAGGAAGAGGCCTCCCAAAGAAACCAAGGCTGTATGGGTCCAGCTGGCAAGGGATATAACCTCCAGATCTGTGTGCAGATTGGGTGATTGTTTCTGTTTATTGATGAAATGCCATCCCTGTGTGAATGCATCAAAATTAGGTGATGGCAAACTGTTGGCGTGATGGCATCTGTTATTTCGGCTCAGGCAGCTCCACATTGCGGGACTCCGCGACACTTGCGTGGTCAGGTTGGTGGTCAGAGTGAAAGGAGGCCAGAGAGTCATGTCCATTGCCTATCATGTGTTAAGAAGGAGCCAAGCACATGTGCCACAATGGGCAACCTATGCAAATCTGGCCAGGATGAGTGCATCCCTTGCATCATGGGCAGCCATGTGCTCGCGTGCTGCCGCTGCTGCTGGTCAATATGCCGCCGCTCAGTCCTGCTCCTCCTCCTCATCTGAGGAGGATATGCATTGAGCCACTTGCTCATCAGGAAGCTGCAAGCCACGATGCTTTACCATGTTGTGCAGTGCATGTTGAATACTGCAGGGCTCCACCTGATCTGTCAAGGCATCGGAATCGCATCTTCAGCAAGCCAATGGTTTGCTTGATGATGGACCTGGTCGAAATGTGGCTGGCGTTGTAGCGCTCCTCAGCCTCGTTAGCTGGCCTCCTGATCGGCATCATTAGCCACTTCTTCAGGGGATAGCCCTTGTCACCAAAGAGAGATCCGTTAAGTTGGTTTGGCGGATTGAAGAGCGGAGGAACACTAGAGTTCCGCAGGATGAAAGAGTCATGGCAACTACCACAGAACTTGGCGCAAACATGCAAAATCTTTTTCTTGTGGTTACACACCAGCTGTACGTTGAGGGAGTGGAAGCCCTTGTGGTTGACAAAGATAGCTGGGTTTTGATGGGGTGCCCTAAGGGCCACATGTGTGCAGTCTATGATGCCCTGCACCATTGGCAAGCCTGCCATATTTGCAAAGCTAACTGAATGCGCGGTTACACTTGCTTGATCCCTTGAGAAGTGGATGCCATTGTGCGCCTTTGCGAAAAGGGCATTGGTAACCTGCGTGATGCAACTGTGGACGGCCAACTGGGAGATGCCGCTGATGATCCCTGGAAGGAACCGGAGGCAAAAAAGTTGAGTGTGGTGGTGACTTTGACCGCCACTGGTAAGGGGTGGCCACCCGCTCCTCTGGGCTCCAGATGTTGGTGCAGCAGTACGCAGATGTCTCTGACAACCTGTCGAGAAAGTCTCAGCCTCCTTTGGCACTGCTGCTCAGTCATGTTGAGGTAGTTCATCCTGTCTGTAAACCCGGAGAGGGGGGTATCTCCTGCGGCGACATGCTTCCATGCGCTGGCGCCTTCTGCCCTGTGCAGCATCAGGTGGGTGAGGAGAAGGTTGGCGCTCCTGCTGCTGAGCTGCCTGGTTCTGCTGCTGCCGTGGCTGCTCCTCATCCGAATCTGAGGTTCATGGTGAAAGGAAATAAATGGTTCCTATGCTGCTGGCAGATACCTCCGATGGGGAAGCGCTCAGTCCAAGTGGGGAGAGGGTCTTCCAAGGAGGTCCCACAGTTGAGAGATAGAAGCTGCAGCACCTCCGACTTTGGTAGGCCTGCTAAAAGTGCTGAAAGACCTGTGGAACAAAAGTTCTGCCACCTGCAACTGCTCCCTGATGAAAGCTCCATTTTAATGGTGGAGCTGCAGCTGTGAGGTGGCCACCCACTTGTCAACCTGCCAGGATTAGCTGGCGTGGTTTAAGAGGGTCGTGCAACATGCACAAAATGTGGCAAAGTAACAAAGGCCTGTCAAAATCGGATTATAGAGGCCCTTAACGACTATTTAAGGGTCTTAACTACCTCTCCTGACTGATGGAGGTGGGACCGAATCGCACCCATCAAACCAGCCTCCGGCAAAATTGCGTGGAGGCGGGTTCCGAACCCGCCCTCACTTCTTGTAATTTTGCCAACTGTCTCGTCTTCAAACCCACCTCCTCGGGGCTGGGAAAATCGCCCCCTTACTTTCCAAGCAGTATGTGGCCTCCTTATTCTTCCTATCAAAATGTACCACCTCATACTTATCTATATTGAAGTTAATTTGCCAATTACACGCTCATTCTGCAAGTTGATTAATGTCTTCCTGTATTCTGTCGCAGTCCTCTGTATTAACTACACCCCCAAATTTGGTGTCGTTCGCAAATTTTGAATTTGTACTTCCAATTCCCAAGTCCAAATCGTTTATGTAAACGGTGAACAGAGGTCCCAGCACCTATCCTTGTGGAACACCACTTCGCACTTTTTGGCAATCTGATTAACTACCTTTAAACCCTACTCTCTGTTTTCTGTTTTGCAGTCAGCTCGTTATCAATTTTCTGCTTCTATTATAATAGTTTTATTAATCCAGCTCTCACTCTAGTTTCAAACCTAATTTTTCTCCACCCGGGGAGTAGCGTTGCCACTGCTTCTGGAATGGGGAATGGATCTCGCTCACGTTGCTGCCAGCCGTCCAGAAAATCTTCGCGATTTAAATTTCAGGCTGCGGCAGTGGCCACCCCCATCCCTGCCCCATGACGTCATTGGCTGCTGTCGCAGAAAGCCTTCAGGTCGATGCCCCAACATGTTAATTTAGGCAGTTTTTAAATATAACATTACAGAGATATTTGCTAAAGGAAAGATCCAAGTTGCGTTTTATCTGTTGAAACAAAACTCCACACACTAAACAGTAGCATGGACCATAAAGAGTTGATTCCTCCGGTGAGATATGCAGAGATTTAAGTAACTGAAGTGTGTCAAGGGACTAAATTAAATTTATTTATCTACATGCAGTGGGTAAAGAAAACACTATTTTCACAGAACCAATCATTTACTTCACTGCTTGAGCTGATTTCAAAACCCTCTCCCACTTCCACACCTCCTCCAACAGCATAACTTCGGATTCATCAACAACATGGGAGATCCCATAGTCCTAAAGGAAAAAAGGTATATCTTTTTTGAAAAGACAGTCAATTCCTGCTAGTTTCTACTGACCTTTATGACATGGCCCCTCTTCAAGGAATGGAACTGGGAATGTATAAGCAGCAGCCAATCTAGAGACAAACTTCACTGAGTAACAGCAATTAGCTTCTAATTGACCCCAGAATGTGTCTCTTCAAAGCAATTCCCCACAGGTAGTAGTTGAGAATGTACATCATCAGATTTTTCCAAGGGTTAAATTACCAAGAGAGATTACACAAACTAGGGTTCTATTCCCTGGAATTTAGAAGGTTAAGGGGTGATTGATCGAAGTTTTCAAGATATTAAAGGGGAACAGAGATGGAGATGGGTTTATTGTCAGTTATCAATCATGAGTTGATCAAGAATCTCTTAAATGATGGTTGTAAAAATGTTGCAAAACCAAGTAGTTAAAACCAGTGAAAAAGCTATTTCAAAACTACAGAATTTATTTATTTTTTTACAGTAATCATATCTGGCCCTGCAGCTATACAGTAAGCCAGATTTGTATACATGTAAAATATTTTAGGACCCTTCCTGGTTGATAGATTCTTAAGCACATACAAACTCACAACACATGGCTGCTTCATAAACAAACACTGAGTTAAGCCATCACTTTTATTATCAACTGATTTTAACATTGTCATTTGCCTACAATTGTTCACTTTGTCAAATGGAAAAGGTATGTAGCTGCAATGTAACTGAATTCAAATTAAAAGCATAGCTCATCTCTTTACCCCCAGAAATCTCAACAGAGGTGAATGTATATATCTGTGCAAAATCATTCACAACATGAGGAAGGTAAAAATAAAAATAGGGCTAATTTTCACCATGGAATAAAATTACAATCTTCAAAAAAAAGTTAAGAAATTCAGCACACCAATATTAATAATTTACACCTTATGGAATTTACGTTCACATGATAGCAAATTACAAACTTGCTAAGGAAAAAGAGACTTGCATTTTCATGCACATACACCAGTACACGCAAAGACTTAGTAAATACACTAAAGATCCTGCAACTTTAAGTCTCTTACGTAATGCCAAACTATGTTTAGCGTAACATACTTGCACAATACAACTGCTTAGGAAGTTTTTGACCAGTACTTTGCAAATACAGATGGAAAATTATTAGTAAAACTACTTCTACTGTCTTATTATTCAAAGTCAAATGAGATGCATATTGTTTGAAAAAAGTGTCATCATTCTTAGGCATGTATCACAAACAGCAGTCAGATAGGTCTGAACATATTCAAACACACACTTATACAGCTTACACCTATTAATATTTTGGATCAAAAGGCATTGGGCCCAACTCAATTTCAACGTTCGCCATGTGTCTTCCATTGGTACGGCCTGGCTTGTTCCATTTACGTTCCCTGTGGTGATAAGTCTGCTGATGTTTCTTTTCATGTCTCTGGTGTCTGGAGCCATCTGCATTTTTAGATGACTGCTTTTCATATTGTTGGTATTTATCAGCATCATAAAGCCGACTGCAAAGATCAAAAGGAAAGTTCATTATGGTTTTTCAGTAAAATAACAAATTTTACTGTAATCGCTTACTAATTCTTGCACGCCCAATTCTGTATTAGCATTTCTGCAACAGATATTAGAAGTGTTTTCTCTATATTCCAAGCAGCAGTAAAATTTTGTATTTGAAAAGCAGCAGATGAATATATTCAAAAGGTCTTTTTGACATTTTTGTACTAAAGTATAGGCAAAGTGAAGAGGGACCATGACTATACAACCCAGCAGCATTTGAAGGGACATTCGAACACCCGATCATCACCAGTGAATATATATATTAGTATGCTCCATTTTTCATGGATAGTCCACCTAGGTTTCTATCCAGAGCCAATGAGAGTTATTTCAATGTTCTCTCTTTCCCACTACAAGAGGGATCCTAAATGAAATAAATTTTGATATGATCAATGTATTTTTGACTGAATAGGCATCCATAGCACAAAGCTAATAATTTAGGCCCAAACTGGCCATTGCACTCAGAGGGCACAAGGACAATTAGTGCGGCAGATGAAAGACACTGGATTTTTTGAGATAGTAGAGAGGGAGCTTATTCTGCATCTAAACCGGTGTGTCTGGGCACTGTAATTGCTTAATGATATTGTTTGACAAAAGTGAAAAATATTTCATAATTCAGCACCGACATCAATTAGTTCCATACAGCTGATATGGTGGTAGTGGACTCAAATAAATGAATGGCAGGCAAGTCTGTTCTGCATGATGATCAGGTGGCTTGCAGAAAAACTCATCAAAGCATCTGATGATCTTGAGCCATCATCAGTCCAGTGTGTAAGCAACCATCCTTGCAGTCAATTTCATTCTGGTGGTCACAGATTGACAAAGAAGATTTGGTTAATCAGAGCTTCCGAGGGTTAGTTATCGAGTGGCAAGTCCGAAACAGTACAATGATTGGTTAGTGAGCATTTCAGGTATGGTATATTGTTGCCAGCCAAAGCAGAGTGGGCAGCACTGCATCACGGTGAGGGCTGATAGATGCTGTAGTTGGGCTCTAACCAGAGTCCACGTTTTGGTGCCATACAACGGTGTCGGTAGCCTGAATGATTTGAAGCTTTGATTACAGGCTCTGATCTCAGCATCAGAAGCCCCAGTGCTAAGCAGTTGTCTGGCAATTTTGGCCTCAATCTTGGCACATCCAGTGCTCAGCACCTGTCCCAAACCAGCAAATGCCTTCATTTATTAGTGCAATGCTTCACTGACCATTACAAGCCTTCAGGACAGCAACGTACAGGTAAATTTCTTGCCTGCCATTGTACCAGTCTCTGCTTCAGTTCACCAGGTTACAATTCCACTACCACTCTTGCTGCCTCTTGACCCGTCTCCAACTATGTCAATGCCTCTGCCTTGACTTCTTGCTTTGCTCCTCAACCCTCTCCTGCAGTTTCACACCTGCTCCCACTTCAACACATGCTTCTCCAAATTCAACCAATCTCTTGACTGCAAAAGGAAAGCAAACCTCTAAAGGGTCTAAATGGAGCAAGTAAGTTGTCTGACACTGATTCACAGTGGAGGATGAATGGCACCAAGATCAAGTCACAACCGCGGCTAAAAGAGACTGCACCAAACCCTGTAAGCATTTAGACATATTCCATAAAAGTAAGACAATGTAAATCACAGCAGACACTACCCACTCAGATGACCGAAGCTCCATGACAAAGTATTTGAGGCATACTGTGCCCCAACACCCTAAACCACTACACTTACCTGTACCCCTAGTCACTGCCTGCCCAGCAATATCAGACCACTACCCACAAAGAATACAAGATTGACTGTCTCACACCATCAACTCCCATACAGCTCTGGACTACAATCAACAGAACAGCCTCAAGGCTCTGGTCCTTCTACCATCAAACGGGCCTGACTCCTGATCACCCCATCAGCCTGGTTTTCAAATCTCCTGAATAACTACCTTTGCTCACAAAACCGCCACTCAATGGATTTCCCTAGCATTTCCAAACCGGAGTTCCCCAGTCGGCTGCTTTTCATTCTGCTCTCTTTAATGACAGCAAAATCCCAATGCAGGTTAAGCTTGTGGTGTACGGATAGTGCATCCAAACAGTTCTTTTTGGTTCAGACCTCGAAAACCTGTCAACAGAAAGGTTTCCTCCGGTCCACATCATCCTGATCATGGAGCCACCTCTTTTCTCCTCTTGCTGCTCATCAGCTATACAGTGGACACCTGCCTTCAGTGTGGTGCAAGGATCTACACAGAGCAGCATGCATCATACCAGGCATTTTGATGTTGAAAATATCCAAGTGCAGTGCCATGTACCAGGCTTACTCATCAACTTGTTAATCCAGATCCTCATGAGGGGTTTTGCAAAACAAGTACCTAAACCCCCGCAGGGCTAATTCTACTCCTTCTCCCTCCCTCCTCACTCCCCACATCAAGATGCGAGATAGATTTTTGAAAAAAAAGTTGAAGCCATTGCACGGATGGAGGATCTCTGATGGCCTAAGACACATCGTTGGAGCAGAATAATAGGATCTTTATTCTGGATCAGACACGATTTGCCCAAATTGCAAAGCATTTGTTTCCCACTGTTAATACTTCTCACACTGAGCAAACAAAATTCACTAATGAAAAAAGTTCTTGAAGACTAGGGTGTCACAAGATCAGAGATCTACTGTTGTCCCTGGAGTTTGCCAATGGACAGAGGATGAGAGAGTGAAGTAGTACTTCTATTTGCATGGCTATATTTTCTGCAAAAGCTTTAGATTTATTTTTCAATTGATAATATTTCTGGAATGTAACTACTTCTTGCACATATTGTAGAAATTCAAATAGAACAGAAAATGCTGGAAAACACTCAACAGATCAGGAAGCATCTATGGAGAGAGAAATTGAGTCAACATTTCAGGACGATGACCTTTCATCGAACGGTCATCAACCTGAAACATTAGCTTGGTTTCTCTCTCCATATATGCTGCCTAACCTAGCAAGTGTTTCCCAGCATTTTCAGTTTTTATTTCAGATTTCCAGCATCCGCAGTATTTTGCTTTTGTAGAACTTCAAACTTATTGCCTTGTCCAGTTGCAGCCTTGTGAACTAAGGACAGTAACAAATACAATTAAAACCATGCTTCGGGCCACATGCATGTTGCAAGAGCATGAGCGACTAAAACGTACATCATAAAATGTAAACATCAGACAAAAGATCATTCAGCCCTGCACAGGGCCCATCCAGTTCTCACAATGTTCGCCTATGTGGTCCTCCAGCAGTGATCACTGGACAGCGATTAGGAGCGAGAACCCTGGTTGATCTGTCCAAGAGCGCGGAGACCAATTACAGTGCTCCTAAAGCTGCCGTTGCTGAGATCAGCTAACTCAGCATAAATCTGGGATTGAACCTGGGACCTACCTAGTCTGTATGGCTGATTCAATCACTGGATAAACTCACTGAATTGAGAGGTCGCACAACACCAGGTTATAGTCCAACAGTTTTATTTGAAATCACAAGCTTTCGGAGCTCTACTCCTTCGTCACCCGACGAAGGAGTAGTAAGCTCCGAAAGCTTGTGATTTCAAATAAAACTGTTGGACTATAACCTGGTGTTGATCTTTTTGGTTGGACAAACACAAATTTACTGTAAATCAATTAAAACTTTAAATGAAACTTAATAAATCAAATCAAAATTTGGAAGTCCGGGGTGACGATGCACTCCAGCCCCCGCGGCGCCCACCGGTCGCGGAAAAACTCAAGCGTGCCGGCGGACACCGCGTGCTCCATCTCCAGGGCCACCCGGGCGCGAACATGGCCGCGGAAGAGAGGCAGGCAATCGGGCCGAACGACCCCCTCGACCGCCCGCTGCCTGGACCAATTAATGGCTTTCTTGGCCAGGCCCAGGAGCAGTCCTACGAGGAGGTCCTCCGACCTACCCGTTCCCCTCCGCACCGGGTGACCGTAGATCAGGAGCGTGGGGCTGAAGTGCAACCAGAAATTGAGGAGCAGCCCCTTCAAATAATGAAAGAGGGGCTGCAACCTCTCACACTCAATATAAATGTGATAGACGGACTCCTCTAGGCCGCAGAAATGACAAGCAGCCTGGGAGTCCGTAAACCTACTTAAAATCCTATTGCACGGGACTGCTCCGTGCAACACCCTCCAGGCCAAGTCCCCAATAGAACAAGGGAAGACTCCCGCGTAGAGAGCCTTCCAATGGGGACCTTCGCCTCCGCCGGACGGCAGGATGGTACGCCAAGGCGTGTCCGGACGGCAGACGAAGATGGCAAAGTGGAGAGTGTGCAGGAGCAGCCCGTACAAGAAACGCCTCCGTGCGGATTGAAAGGGCACGGAGGGCATTTCTCCGAGAAGGCTCAAGTGGTGAGGCGGCGGCTCCCGAGGGAGGATTCGGGGCCGGGCGCCGATAAGGAATTCCGTCCGAATGGGGGTCAGTTCGGACGGGATCGCCCCACGTGCTTGAGCCTCCTCGACACACCTAGTGGAGACGGGGCCCAGTGCCACTTTTAGCGACTCGATGGCTTTGACCGCGAGCCGGACGTTGACCCAAGACATGCGCCTCGCCAACTCCTCCGGCGCCATCCAGCCCGCTCCTCCGCCATCGAACAGGTCCCCGACTCTGGTCACCTTACCGGGCACAGCCCTGCCCTCCGCCAGCCAGCCGAACCCGCGGTCGTGGAGGTGCGGATTCCTGAACAGCGGCTCCCGAAGGACGGCCGCCGCTCCTGACGGGGGAGAACTGCGCTCGGAGGCGACGCTGTTCCAAACCCATAGCAGTTCCTGGTAGAAGACATACAGCTCCCGCAGGCTGGCACGCGTGCCACCCACTCTCACAAACAGGAGCTGCGTGTCGTAATTGAGGCCGTGCAGCTGGCGGAAGAAATACGTCGCCAGCGCACGCCACCTAGGAGGATTCTCCACGTACAGGTATCTCTGCAGCGTCTGAAGACGGAAAGTCGCCGCCTGGGTGCGAAGGCACACCAGCGCCTGACCGCCCTCCCTAAGCGGGAGACTCAAAACCGCGGCAGAGACCCAGTGCTTCCTTTTGTCCCAGAAGAAGTCGACGAGCTTCTTCTGCATCTTGGCGACAAACGCAGGGGGAGGGATCAAAGTGACCAACCGGTACCACAACATGGCGGCCACCAGCTGGTTTATGACCAGCGCTCGACCCCTGTAGGACAACACTCGGAGCAGTCCTGTCCAGCGTCCCTAGGCGAGCGGTGACTTTGGCCTCCAGCTCTTGCCAGTTCGCCGGCCAGGCGTCCTCGGCCGGGCTGAGGTAGACTCCCAGGTAGAGGAGGTGCGTGGTGCTCCAGGCGAAAGGCCCGAACTCCTCCGGCAGGGAGTCCACCCGCCATGGGCCCACCAGGAGTCCAGAACATTTCTCCCAGTTGATCTTGGCGGAGGATGCGTCCGAGTAAATCTGCTGGCATTCTCGCATCCTCCGCAAGTCGACGGGATCCGTGACCGCGAGGAGCACGTCATCGGCGTAAGCCGAGAGGACCACCTCCACGCCCGGCCCTTGCAGAGCCAGTCCCGTCAACCTCTTCCGCAAGAGGCGCAGGAAAGGCTCCACGCAAACGGCGTATAACTGACCGGACATGGGGCATCCCTGACGCACCCCCCTCCCGAAGCGAAGGGGCGCCGTCAAAGACCCGTTAACTTTAATCAGACACTCCGCGGCGGCGTACAGAAGTCGGATCCGGGCGACGAAATGCGTCCCGAACCCGAATGCGCGCAGAGTCCCGAAAAGATACTCGTGATCCACCCTGTCGAACGCCTTCTCCTGATCCAGGGAAAGGAAGGCGACCGACAGACCAGCCCTCTGGGAATGGTGGACCAGGTCCCGGACCAGATGGATGTTATCGTGGATACTCCGGCCCGGGACCGTGTAGGACTGGTCGGGGTGGATCATGCGGGCCAGCACGGTGCCAAGGCGAGCAGACATAGCCCTGGCGAAAATTTTGTAGTCCGTGCTGAGGAGGGAGACCGGGCGCCAGTTCTTAAGTAGGCGGAGATCGCCCTTCTTGGGCAGCAGGACGATGACCGCCCTGCGCCAAGAGAGGGGCATCTCCCCGGTCGCCAGACTTTCCCCCAGGACCCGCGCGTAGTCGTCCCCCAAGACGTCCCAGAACGCCCTGTGGAACTCCACGGTCAGCCCGTCCAGCCCCGGGGACTTGCCCCTCGAGAGCTGGCGCAGGGCGCCGGTCAGCTCCGCCAGGCTTAGCGGAGCTTCTAAATTCTCGGCGCCCTCCGGGCCGACCTTCGGCAGGTCCTCCCACAAAACTCTGCGCGCATCCTCGCTGGACGGATCCGAAGAGAACAGAGCCCCGTAATAGGCCCGGGCCTCCGCGCTGATGCCCTCCGGATCCGAGACCAGAGATCCGTCGTCGGCCAGCAGCCCCAAGAGCTGCTTACGGACCCCCCGTCTTTTTTCCAGCGAGTAGAAGAAGGGGGAGCCGCGGTCCAGGTCCCGCAGGAGCTGGATCCGCGACCTCACGTACGCGCCTCGGGACCCGACCAGCTGCAGGTCCTTCAGCGCGCCCTTCTTCTCTTCGTACACCTTCCGCAGGGCCGGGTCCTCGACGACTTGACCGAGACGGGACTCCAGGTCGAGCACTTCTTTCTCCAATCGCCCGACCCGGGCCTCCCGCCTCTTGGTCGACCCCTTCGCGTACTCCTGACAGAAGACGCGGACGTGAGCCTTGCCCACGTCCCACCATAGCCTCAAGGAGGGGAAGCCTCCCCGCTTCCTTCTCCAGTCGGCCCAGAACCGGCGAAACGAATCCCGGAACCGCGCGTCCTCCAGCAGCAGGTTGTTAAAATGCCAGTACGCGGACCCCCCCCGCACGCGCAGCGGAGCGAGCTCCGCCCACACCAGGTGGTGGTCCGTGCACGGCACCGGCCGCATGGAAGCCGCCGGAACGCAGGAGACGTACGCCCGGGAAATGTAAAGGCGGTCGATTCTGGACCTTCCTCCTCCAGACCTCACGCTCGTGAAGGCGCTGGAGTCGGGATGGAGATTTCGCCAGACGTCCACCAAGTCGAAGGACCCGACCAGGTCCCGCAACTTCTCCATCGCCGCCGGGCTTCGCGGGGGACCCGACCGGTCCCGCGCCTCGAGGGTACAATTGAAATCCCCCCCGAGGATGACGCACTCGCCCACGTCGATGGAGCCCAGAAGAGCGGACACTTCTCCGAAGAAGCGCACTTGCTGCGCACCGGTCCGGGGGGCGTACACGTTCACTAAATGGAGCGGCACGCCTCCCAGGCGAACAGTGACCTGGAGCAAGCGGCCCGGCACGTGCTCCTTGACCCTCAAGATCTCCGGCTGAAAATGCGGGGCCAGCAAGACAGCCACCCCGCAGGAATTGTTAGAGAGGTGACTCATGCTGACCCCTCCTTGCCACTCCAGGAGCCACGTGGCCTCGTCTCCCGGAACGGTGTGGGTTTCTTGCAGGAAGCACACCGCATATTTCCCGTCCCGAAGGACCGAGAAGTTATTGAATCTACGGCGCGCCTCCCTGCTGCCGTTGATGTTGAGGCTGGCTATGGTTATCTTCATCTCAGAAGCATAGTGCAACCTCTACCTAACGGAGGGGAGGGAGGGCGGTCACTGACGACCGCCACTCCCTCAGCAGCCCAGTGTGGAAACTCTTGAGCCGACGCAGCTCGAGCCGGCCAACGTCCTTGTCCGCGCCCATGATTTTAACGGCGGCGCGGACGGACACGACGAGCAGCGCCAGCTCCGACCACTTGTCGAGGGCCAGCCGGATCTTCTTGTGACGACCCTGGCTCACGGCCATAAAATCCCGGAGTTCCCCTACGGGGATGAGGGGAGAGTCGGTGAAGGGCACGAGGGCGTCCATCGCCTCGCTGCCGATGGACTCCAAATCGTCCTCGTTGCCCAACACCGAGTCCCCGTCCTCCTCCGGGAGGTCGTCACCGGCGGCCAACCCGTCCGTCACACGGGGTGCAGCGAACGGCTCGGCCGCACCGGCCGGCCCCGCCTCCGTCACGATCCCACCCCCAGGATCGGTGGCAGAGGAGTCCACCCTGGGCTCCTTCAGGGGTGCCGGGCCGGGAGGCGGCGGCGGTTCGGGGCCCCCCCCCCGCCTCAGGCGCCGGAGCGACCGGAGAAACCGGGGAGAAAATAATCTCAATTTCCTCCAGTACGTCCGGCGTCAACATCAGAGACGGAGTCAGGGGGCTTTCTGTCTCCCCGCCACCAACCTCCGACCCAGCGGGCTGGGGATTGTGAAACTCCTCCACCAGGTCGAGCAGTCCCTGGGAGATGTCTGGGTTATAAAAGGCGGGCTCGGCTTCAGCCTCTTTGGCCTCGCCCGCCCCAGTCCCCAGGACGCCCGACCCGGCGAGGAGCAACGGTTCCAGAACTACATTTCCCTCCGCGGGTTGTTCCGCGCCCCCCCCCCACGGGCAGGGTCTCTTCCCCATCCCCGGGAGGCACAGGTCTGACAGACTCGGCTGTCTCACCCTCCCGAGGGACAGACGACCCCTGTCGATCGCGCGCGACGATGACGGTGGTGGGGTGGGGCGCAGCACCCGCGGCGGGCGACTGCCCCCCTTTTGCGGAGGGACCTTCCTCCTCGCAGTCCTCCTGCTGGGGGCGGAGCTTTCTTTTTAACAAGTTGGGGCCCGGAGAGGGGGAGGCCTCCATGTCTGCTGGGGCCTCCCTCTCTGCCCCCTTCCGACGACTGGGTTTCTTGGGCCCCTCGGGCCCGAGCCCGGCCGCAGGTCCTGATTCAGCTGCCTCAGCAGTTGCGGTCACGGTCACGGGCCCGGGCACGAGGACCCCCCCAGTCTCATGCGTCCCGACCAACTCCGCGATGTACTCGGGCGTGAGTTCGGTCAATTCTGATGTTTCCTCCGCGAGGGGATCCGCCCTTAGGTGTTTAGTTTTCCTACGCGCCTTCCTTCCCCCCGGACGCTCTCCCTCCTCCCCGCCGGAGGCCGTGGTGGCGTTGGCCTCCGATTTCGACCGCGCATCCGTCGCCGTCGACGCGCGGACAGTATCAGGGGGAGGGGGGGGCGGCGGCGCCAACCCTGGCCGTGCCAGGTGTCGTGGCGGCCTTGGAGGCGGGGCAGTTTTTGCGGACGTGCCCCACCTCCTTACAGGCGTAGCACCGCACGCCGTCCGAGGTCCAGAAGACGCGGTGGGCGGTCCCCCCGTGGAGCACCGTGAACGCGCCATCCGCGTCCTCCTCCCGCGCCAGCCGGACGAAAAGCTGGCGCCGGAAGGAGAAGACGTGCCGAAGGCTGGCTTCCCGGAAGCCGAGCGGGATGGGTGTGATCCCCGACCTCACCTCCCCCAGTTGACGTAGGTGGGGGAGGAGGAGCTCACCCGGAACAAAGGGCGGGACGTTGGAAACCACAATCCTTTGCGCGGTGGCCTCAAGGGGGTCCACCGGCAGGAAGGTCCCGCCCACGGTGAGCCCCTTCTCGATGGCCAGGGACACCGCCCGCTCCGACCCCAGGAAGAACACAGCCTTGCCGTACATTTTAGAGGCGGCGACGATGGCTGAAGGGCCGACAACCCCAGCCATGGCTTTAACGCACGCCTCTATAGTCATGTTGAGGTGAGTGTAGCTCTTGACCCCATTCTTCCTCGTAAGGAGGGTAAAAGGTGACGGGGTAACAGGAGGACTCGTGGCTGCGGCCGTGGCCGCGGCTGCCACGCTCGCATACGTCCTCGCTGCCCCCGCCACCGACGAAGATGTACTCGCCATAATGGAGGGTTCTTTAAGGGCTACACTCACCCCAAGTCACAGGCCTGAAGGTGTTAATGGCCTCGGTTTTTTATTTCTGTTTTCCCCTGAGCAGAGGGAGCTCTTAAATTGAAGGCACACCTCTCCCTTTAGTTGATTGAATTAGGAGAGGGGCCTTCTCCCCTCTGCTCAATGGGTACTTAATTAAAATAGATTGAGGTGCCTCTTAGAGAGAGAGGCAGAGAGAGACAAGAGACAAAGAGAGAGAGAGAGAGAGGGGGGTGGGAAGGAGGGAAGCCGCAAGGGCAGGGTCGCCACTCAGGATGGTGGGTGGGTGGGTGTTGGCAGGGGGGTGCACTCTCCGATGTAAAAAGTCTTTGGTGGTGGTCTTCTGGTGGGGGGAGAAGATGTCTTCACCTGGGATAGCTGGAGATGCCCAGGCTCAGTCCTGCACCAGGTCTTAACGATGCCCAATAATATTAAATTAATTGGGGACTTCACCTAGGCAGCTCCAGCTGTCCCAGGTCAGGCAATGGGAAGGGGTGTTTAATATGGTGTGTGCGGCCTAGTTTTACAGAAGCCACACACACACACACACCCCTTGGATGTTCCGGCCCTCTTCTTATCTTCTTTCCTCCCCCCACCTACAAAACAAAGTCTCTGGGAGAGTGCCCCAGAATCACACCCACCTGTAGATGTTGTTCTTTCCTTCCTCCCTCCTTCCAAACAGTTGCTGGTTGTTGGTGATGTTTTCTCCCCTCTCTCCCTCTCCTAAAATGGAGGCCAATTGAGGAGGCAGTGTTGGAAAGGCCTCTCCTCTGTTGTTAATGGCCTTGGCCTTCTTTTCTTTTCTTTCTCCTCTCCTGTCCTCTCTCTCCAGGCACCTCAGTAGTGGTTGTTGGTTGTTGGTGGTGGTCTGCTGTTTGGTCTCTCCTTCTCCTTTTCCTGCTCACAGAGACCACCACTCTGCTGCTGCTGCTCCTTCGTCAGCAGCTCCGAAAGCTTGTGATTTCAAATCAAGCTGTTGGACTATAACCTGGTGTTGTGCGACTTCTCATTTTTGTCCACCCCAGTCCAACACCGGCATCTCCGCATCATAAACTCACTGAGCCATTGGAGTGCAAACTGGACCTTCTTAAAACATGTCTGATCCACATCCCCATCAGATTAGACATTTTTTTTTAGTATCAGCCAACTGCTACAATAGAAAAATCTCTGATCTATTGAAAATTGCAATGTGAATTAACTGGATTCATAAATGAAGAATACTATTCAGTAAAAAAAAAATCCAAGTTTTTCAAACATGTCCTAGTAAAGGATCCCCTTGGAATGAGTGACCATAACATGGTTGAATTCCATATTCAATTAGAGGGTGAGAAGGTTGGATCTCAAACAAGCGTGCTAAGCTTGAATAAAGGAGACTATGAAGGTATGCGAGCGGAATTGAGTAGAGTGGATTGGGAAAATAGATTAAAGGGTAAGACGACACATGATCAGTGGTGTACATTCAAGGAGTTATTTTACAACTTCCAAAAAAAATATATTCCACTGAAAAGAAAAGGGTGTAAAAGAAAGGACAGTCATCCGTGGCTAAGTAAAGAAATTAAGGATAGTATTCGACTAAAAACAAGGGCATATAAGGTAGCGAAATCTAGTGGGAGGACAGAGGATTGGGAAAACTTTAAAAGGCAGCAAAAAATAACAAAAAGATTGATTAAGAAAGGGAAGATAGATTATGAAAGTAAATTAGCAAAAAATATAAAAACAGATAGTAAGAGTTTTTATAGTTATATAAAAAGAAAAAGGGTGGCTAAAGTAAATGTTGGTCCCTTAGAGGATGAGACCGGGAAATTAATGTTGGGAAATATGGAGATGGCAAAAACACTGAATGAATATTTTGTATCAGTCTTTACAGTAGAGGACACTAAGAATATCCCAACACTGGACAAACAGGGGGCTATAGGGGGAGAGGAGCTAAACACGATCAAAATCACTAAGGAAGTGGTACTCGGTAAAATAATGGGACTCAAGGCGGATAAATCACCTGGACCTGATGGCTTACATCCTAGAGTCTTGAAGGAAGTGGCGGTAGGGATTGTAGATGCATTGGTAATAATTTTTCAAAACTCCCTGGATTCCGCTAAGGTCCCGGCAGACTGGAAAACTGCTAATGTAACACCCTTATTTAAAAAGGGCAGTAGACAGAAGGCTGGTAACTATAGACCGGTTAGCCTAACATCTGTGGTAGGTAAAATTTTGGAGTCCATTATTAAGGAAACAGTAACAGGACATTTGGATAATCATAATTTAATAGGACAAAGTCAGCATGGTTTTACGAAGGGGAAGTCATGTTTGACAAATTTGCTGGAGTTCTTTGAGGAAGTAACATATAGAGTGGATAAAGGGGAACCAGTGGACGTAGTGTATTTAGACTTCCAAAAGGCATTTGACAAGGTGCCACACAAAAGATTATTGCTTAAGGTAAAAAATCACGGGATTGGGGGTAATATTCTGGCATGGATAGAGGATTGGCTATCTAACAGAAAGCAAAGAGTTGGGATAAATGGTTCATTCTCAGACTGGCAATCAGTAACTAGTGGTGTTCCACAGGGGTCAGTGCTGGGTCCCCAACTCTTCACAATCTATATTAACGATTTGGAGGAAGGGACCAAGTGTAACATATCAAAATTTGCAGATGATACAAAGATGGGAGGGAAAGTAGTGAATGAGGAGGACATAAAAAACCTGCAAGGGGACATAGACAGGCTAAGTAAGTGGGCAGAGATTTGGCAGATGGAATACAACACTGGAAAGTGTGAGGTGATGCACTTTGGCAGGAAAAATCCTAGAGCAATTTATTATCTTAATGGCAAGAAACTGGAGAGTACTGAAGTGCAAAGGGATCTGGGGGTCCTGGTGCACGAAACTCAAAAGGTTAGTATGCAGGTGCAGCAAGTGATTAAGAAGGCAAATGGAATGTTGGCTTTCATTGCTAGGGGGATAGAATATAAAAATAGGGAGGTATTGCTTCAGTTGTACAAGGTATTGGTGAGACCGCACCTGGAATACTGCATACAGTTTTGGTGTCCTTACTTAAGGAAAGACATCCTTGCTCTCGAGGCAGTGCAAAAAAGGTTCATTCGGTTAATCCCGGGGATGAGGGGGTGGTCATATGAGGAGAGGTTGGGTAGATTGGGACTCTACTCATTGGAGTTCAGAAGAATGAGAGGCGATCTTATTGAAACATATAAGATTGTGAAGGGGTTGGATCGGGTGGATGCGGGGAGGATGTTCCCGATGACGGGTGAGACGAGAACTAGGGGACATAGTCTTAGAATAAGGGGCTGCTCTTTCAAAACTGAGATGAGGAGGAACTACTTCACTCAGAGGGTGGTAGGTCCATGGAATATGCTGCCACAAAAAGCTGTAGAAGCTACAATATTAATTAAATTTAAAACAGAAATAGACAGTTTCCTAGAAGTAAAGGGCATTAAGGGTTACGGGGAGCGGGCAGGAATTTGGACATGAGTCTAGGTTCGGATCGGTCATGGCCCTGTGGGTAGTGGAGCGGGCCCAGGGACTGTGTAGCCTGATTCTGCTCCTATTTCGTGTGTGCAATTCTGTTAGATGCAGGAGATGGTTCTGTGATAGATAGTAGATTGGCGGTTAGGATCAGATCAGCCATGATCTTATTGAATGGCGGAGCAGGCTCGAGGGGCCGATTGGCCTACTCCTGCTCCTATTTCTTATGTTCTTATGTTCTTATAGCTAGTGGAACTTGACATTTAACTTCTAAATTTAAATAAACTTCAGGTTTTCTCACATTCTTGTTGATTAGAATTGAGTCAATTCCTGAATCATAATACAAAGAGATCCCAGAGTAATGTACATAATCCTGACTAAAACAGTAATTTCTATATTAGACACTTAGTTGTGCAGATAAAATTCTTCACATCAAGTGAAAATAATTGTAAAATTTAAATCATGGCAGAAAAATAATTATAAATCCTGCACTGAATGAAAGGGCAAGCTTTGTCAATATTTGATAAACTTACCTTGGTCCAAGTCGAGTGAAATAATTGTCACCAAAAAAGTGCCTATAGATGTATTCATCTAGGTCATCAAAAGGATCATTTTTGCCTTCCTGGTGCTCTGCAATATCTTCAAGGTAATCCTCAACATCATTGACAAAATCAGAGAATAACATTTGGTCATGTATAAAAAGGCCATTATGAAAGAACCGGTTTATAAATTTCTCCAGCTCACTCCAGCGTTGGAACTCAACCACCTCCCGTTGAAGGTAATTATGGAGAAGCTTATGGAAATCTTCAACCTTGATGGGATCGAGGACTTTATTAAAGAGACTCAGGGATTCTTGATGGGCACATTCAAAGACACCAGAGCAACCCTTGGGGCCCCTGTAGTAGCTATGTTTTTCAAAGTGATCATGATCACTTGTACTCCTCTCAAAATTGTGAGGCTCCTCAGTGTACATTCTGTGGGGTTTCCTTGAATCGCTGTACTGGAACTGCTCATGAGCTGTTTCTCTAGGTTTATACTGACAGGAATCTTTGCCTCCGTGAACACCATGCTGTTTATACTCGTTTGTTCTACATGGGTGTTCATTAGGACGTTGCTGGAACCCATGACGCCTGGTCTTTGCATCTCCTGCTTCTTCGCGTCTCTTATTTTTGTGAAATAATTTTTTTGCTGAGTCGTGGAAGTGTCGGAATGTGGATTTAACAGAATCAGAGAATTTCTTAAGGTTCTGTTTTACAGCTTCTTTTGCCAGTTTAATTTTTTCTTTATGATGACGCACAAACTCCTTCGTTGAGTTTTTCACAGCATCAAAACTATTCTTAAATGACCTTATAAAACTTTCTTTGGGTTGGTATTTTTTACCCCATTTCCCATAAAACCCCTGGTTTGGTTTCCTGTCTTCCTTCTTTGAAGTTTTCTTAAGTTCAGGGTCATCCTTTACTTCCTTAGCTTCAACATAAAGTCTCTCCCACAAGTCAGAGCGTTGCTGCTCAAAGTCCAATTTCTTCTCCAGTTCTGCAAGTCTAGTTTGCAAACTTTCTGTATCTTTACCTTCTTGTGCTGTATTAGCCGAGGACTGAAAATCACTCAAAGAATCCAGTTCCTTCCGTAAAGCATCAGTAATATCCCTTTCTTTATCCAATTCCTTTCTTAACATCTGCGCCTCAGTCACAAGGCTCCCCTTCTGTTGAAGAAAACTTTGTATCAGTTGCTTTTCATCCTCCAGATGATCCTTTAATTTCTGGTTTTCAGTGATGATTGTTTCAGCATCCATCCCCTTTCCTTCTAATGTTCTGATTTGTTCCCTCAGCTTCCGAAGCTCATTCTGCAGCAAGGCTAGTGCTTTCTCTTCATGTTCCAGAGATTCCTTCATACGCTGGTTTTCCTTAGCAAGGCTTTGCTGCTGTGACTCAACAGAAAGCTTCTCATCCACAGTCTGTTTTAAACGTGTTTCCAAGTTTTCTCCTTGTGACTAAATAATCACAGAAGAAAATTGTTAAATATACAGATGTAAAGGTAATCTGTAACATATTACAAAATGCTTACAGTTTCTTAACTAGTTTTATTAAAGGGCAACACACTGAATATGATCCAAATTTTGCTTTTTAATAAAAATAAAATTTAGAATGTCAGTGTGCATGTGTATGGAGGGGACAGCACAGTAATATCAGCATAAGAAGGTAGCTACTGCTTTTGAGTACTATATGCTACACTTCGAAATGTTCTTATTTAACAGCATGAGCTCTTAGCGAGCAGCCCTTCTGCATTTAATCAGCAGATGTTTGGCGCAGAACGTTTGCCAGAAACTACTGTGTTCTGAATCCTTGAAGCAGATGAGGAACTACATCTTACTTTTTATGGTAACTGTTTCTTTTCAAAGACAGCAAAACTCATCTGCAACAGCTTCAAGTTTAGGATGCAACTTCCAATTTGCTTGGAAATCCCAATGACACTTATTAAGTGCTCTCTGTGGCAACCCTGGTCAATTGTGGAGAAGCATTCATTAAGAGTACTTGTCCATAAACTTGAAGATAATTTAAAAGTGTAACAACCAGAAGTGAATTACTTCTCCAGAGGGAGTTGGGGACATTTTGGAGAAAAAAATTCACCAGGTCAACCTGGTTTGGTGAATCTCACGGTGGACAGCACAAGTAGGTTGTCCATTCATTCAAATACACGGTGTAAGGACAAAAAATGTTACAATGCAACATTTGTAGAAATGCAATCACTTATTTGTCCTATATGACACTGATTTGCAAATTCTTCTGAAAAGGGATTTTGTCCTTCCAGTTTTCCAAAAATTGTCTTTGCCCCCTGATATCACCATATAGTTATAGTTAAAATATTCTCTGGATTAATTAAATAATTTTAATAATTCACAAGTGACCCTAGCAATTTCAGTTTTATATTGTTGTAGCTATGAGAGAGAAAAAATAGAAGCATGTCAAACCAGATAGGTCTGTTAAAGGGTAATTTTGAATAGAGATTGTGGAGGTTCAGGAAATATTGACTTGAAGCATCTAGTCTTCACAAATGCAGTCAAATTCCATATTCAGTGTGGCTCAGGATTCAAAAAAGGACAACAAGCAGACACAAATAAAGTACAGGCAAAGGGGCCAAATGGCCTCCTTCTGTACAGTAAACTTCTATAACTCTGTGTTACCAAAAAAACACTTAAATAAATTACAAATTAATGTCCAGAAGGCACAGACGGGATACATAGGGAAGGAAATAAAGACAAATCGGGTATATATTCTAAGGATCTCCAGGAGGACAGGAGGATACCAAAGATCATCTTATTGTTCAAAAAGGGAGCAAGACATGAAAAGTACAGACTGGTTAACATACTAACTGTAGTAGAAAAAATGCTTGAGAACATTTTACAGAATTATCCTTTTCCTACAGTTCACAGATGTCAAGAAGAAGTGATAAGCATGGTTTTAGAAGCAACAGGGTATGCAGTCTGTCAGAATTCTTTTAGAAGTAACCAAATAATGAATAACATATACAATATATATAATTTTCAGAAGGCATTAGGTAAAATTCCACAGGTGAGACTTTTCACGCTGATGGCTCAAGGAAAATGATAAATTAGCTAGCTGGGTTGAAAACTGGCTTGTGGAGAATATGAAGCAAAAGGTAGTGATAAATGGAAAAAAAAACTGTCTCGATGGAAGTAAACAGTGGAGTTCCACATGGATCGGTACTAAGGCCCAGGGTGTTTACACCATTCGTAAGTGACTTAAAAGAGAACCTCCTGCAATATTATCACATTTCTGATGATTCCAAGTTGAATAGCTAGGTGGCAAATATAAAAGGAAACAGCATTTAAAAAGATATAGAACAATTAAGCAGGTGGGTTAAGTAACTGCAGATGGGTTTTAATGTAGTTAAGTAAATACAAGGTAATACATTTTGAACTGAAATAGAGATTGGGCTGGATTTTGATACTGGGGCAGGTTGGGGTCGTGTCATCCACTTTTCGTGTTATCCACCCGACTGCAATTGGATGTGGGAGATTGATGCAATTTTCACCTAATTGGGCAATTGAGTTCCAGCATGTGGGAACCCATGACCCAATTTGTGTTTTCAGTCTGAATGTCGCCTCTGATGATGTCATCATTGCTGCTGCATTGAAGGTCTTCAAACACTGCCTGGCCTTTGCTGTGAGAGGACCTGCAAAATGAGCAGCAGCCCTAAGTCTGCTCCCAGATATTTTTACACCACCACTCCCAGATATGTCTCCTCTCTATCCATCTATATATACATCCATCCATATATGCATCCCCATAGCCAGCCAGCATTACAGAGCCAATTTAGTGCTTGTTAAGGGCCTTAACAACTTATCCCGCCTCTTAGAGGTGGGACGGAATCGGGACCAGCAAACACGATTTAATGAAAATTGCGTGGAGGCGGAATGGAGGCGGACTTGTGCCCAACCGCCAGTTTTCGTAATTTTAACCCCCCACACGCCTCCAAACCCGCCTCCACGGGTCAATGAAAATCCAGCCCATTGTGTTTGCAATAGAGTCTCCTTTAGAGAAAGAGGGAAAAGGGAAAGAAGATCATAGTACAACTAGCAATCATTCAAGAAGTTTTCAGTCAATGCAAAATCTGTAATAAAGCTAAACAAAATACAAAAAGAGCCATCTCAAGGACATTTGACTACAATTCAAAAGAGGCTATTTTAACCATGTATTGATCAATGGTGAGGCCACGTGCAATTTTGGGCACCCTACCTTCAAAAAGACATTGATTCGTTGAAGAGGATTCAGAGAAGAGCAACAAGGATGATTCTAGGACTTAGTGCTCCAAGTTATGTGAAGTGACTATCAGAGCTGAACTGAGACATGATCCAAGTCTTCAATATGCTGCGAGGCATAGATGATGCATATGCAAACTGGCTATCAGATTCTGACTGCTGAACTGGAGGACAGAGGTTTAAAAATAACAAGTCGCAAGCCACACTAGAGGGTTAGAAGTAACTCCCCCATTGCCACCTCCCCCACCCCCGAAGCAATGGATACGTGAAGCAGATATATAGGAAAAGCAGTTGCGGCTGAGATGATTATCTGCTATAAAAAGAAACTAGGCAAATCTCTACTAGTGGAGGTGATGGAGATAATTGGTCGTTATAGGAATAGGGACAGAGATTGCTAGATTCTACAATGGCGCTTGTTATGGGGGGCGGGGAAGGAGACAAGTGTTGTATGGAAAACAGGTCAGGACTAAGTAGTGATAATAACAGGATGGGTGGCTATACTGCAGTTTGGCTTGATTATTTTTGGAGATCAGAACTTTCTTTTGGGAGGTTAAAGGAATGGGATAATAGGACAGGTTGTACATAATCTGCAGAAAGAGTGGGCTTGGGGGCCAAAATATCTTTTACTTTTTCATTTTTTATGTTATTATGTAAAGACAAAAAAAACAAGCATTTATACAGCATCTTTAGCTGGATTGAAAGGTGGGTTTTAAGGAGGTTGTTAAAAAGAGGAAAAGTAGGTAGAGAGGTTTGGGGGGGGGGGGGGAATTCAAGAGTGTGGGACCTAAATTGCTGAAGGCACAGCTGCCAATGGTGGAGTGAAGGGAGGGGGGGAAATGCACAAGGTGCCAGAGTCAGAGGAATGAAGAGTTCTAGGGAGGGGTGGGAGGAGGTTACAGAGAGAGGGAAGGGTGAGGCCATGAAGGGATTTAAACTCAAGAATAAGAAATTTAAATTGGAACCACTGAAGGTCAGCATGAACAGGAGTGATGGCTGAGTGGGCCTTGGTACAGGATATAATAGTCATGGATGAGCTGAAGTTTAGTGTAGCGGATGAGAGGCCATCCAGGAGAACACTGCGGTGGTCGAAGTGACAAATGCACGGTTGAGAGTTTCAGCAGCAGATGGACTGATGTTATGGAGGTGGAAGTAGGTGGTGTTTGTGATAGAGAAGATATGGGGTCGGAAGCTCAACTCTGGGTCGAATAGGACACCAAAGTTGCAAACAGTCTGGTTCAACCGGAGACAGTGGCCGGAGAGCAGGATGGAATCAGTGTCAAGGGTATGGAATTTGTGGCAGGGACCAAAGATGTTGAATTCGGTCTTCCCAATGTTTAACTTGAAGAAACTACGACTCATCCAAGATTGGATATCAGACAAGCAGTCTGACAGCACAAAAGGCTGTCAAGTGGAGGGATCGAGAGCGGTGGTGGAAAGGTAGAGCTGGGTGTTCTGTGGAAGCTGAACTCGTGCCTTCCAATTATGTCGCCAAGGAGCAGCATGTAGATGAGGAAGAGCAGCCAAGAATAGATCTGGAAATAATGGTCCAGGGATGGAATGAAAAGCCATTGCTGGAGATGCACTGACTTCGATTGGATAGGTAAGAGTGGAACCAAGCGAGGGCAGTCCCACTGAGTTAGACAATGGAGGAAAGGCATTATAGGAGTATAGTGTGGTCGACTGTTTCAAAAGCTGCACAGAAGTCGAGGAAAACAAGGACGAAACATCCATCACAGTAACAGAGGATGCCATTTGTGAATTTGATTAGGGCTATTTTAGTACTGTGGCAGGGCCAGAAACCTGATTGGAGAAATTCAAGCATGGAGTTGCAGGAAAAATGGGCAAGGATTTAGGAGGCGACATGTTCAAAGACTATGGAGAGGAAAGGGAGGTTGAAAATGGGGTGTCAGTTTGCAAGGACAATGGAATCGAGGGTGGGTCTTTTGAAGAGGGGATTGATGGCAGCTGTTTTGAAAGGCAAGGGAATAGTACCCAATCACCGAGGTTGGACTCTAGCAGTGCAGAGGCTGAGAGAGGAAAGAGGGAGGATATCTCAAGAGGAGATTCGGGATGCAGCAGAGAACAAGGATTTTAAATGGGAAGCAAGGGAAGTGGAACACAGTAAAGGTGCTCAAAGAAGGTGGTTCCAGGAGTAGGGGAAGAAACCAAGGTGTGATTTGATAAGGGCCTCAAGACCACCGCAGCAATATGGGAAGGTGGTGGAAATTGTAGCCAGGTATGAAGGTAAATATGCTGCAACATTAACAATTTATTACTGAGTAAAATACATCTGGAAGGAAGCCCAAATTCTAAATCCTTACAGTCAACATAAGGACCAAGGAAAATAAGTTGCAATTGAAGGATTAATTTAAAATTCATCACTGCCAAAGAACAAAACACCAACACAAAATTGTTGAATGGCCAACAAGAAAAAAAAAATTGCTGAACAAAAATGCTATCCTAAATGCAAAACAATTCGTCGGCCATGTACAAGTAGACTATTAGCTAACTTAATGCCAGAGTAGATGACCTTGAATGAGAGAGCAGACTCAAATCAAGGCTCCATAAGTCTCTGCTCCATTTTATTCAAAACATCCATAGTATTCTTTTACTTTTACATTTCAAACGTCTTTTTTGTTGAACCCCATTTTGAATGTATCTTATTTTTCCCCTTCTTTAAGTCTCCAAGCACCAACATTTGTATGTGCTCTGAAGTTAAGCATGTGAATTGTTCAATAGCTATCCTACATATCAAGATGTTTCCAGTCATTACACACCATTATGATTGCCAAAAAGTGTTGGAACCCAAGTCCAGCACTTCCACACAATCTCATTTAAGGGATTCTGAAAGCAAGCACAGAAGGTAGCTCATAATTACAAAAGAACACTATATATGGGATGAATTATGCAGGTAAATGTAGCCATACATTTTTATTTAAATGTCAGGTTGCAGAAGGAGCTGGCAAATATAATTTTAAAATCTATCCTTCCCTTAAATCTGCTAATTCCCAAGTTACAAAAGAGATTGAAACTGACTTAATAATGGTAATAAGGTCTCAAGTTACACAAGGTGCTGTAGAAAAGCAGACATTTACCGGGTAATTGCACATCGGCACAGCCCTCAAGCATCTGGCACTTATCAAAACTGCTAAATGAAAAATGCTGCACTGCATTATGGTAGGGAAAACAACAATCTGCGAATATGTTAGTACAATATTGGCTGGCACGTATGCAGATAAAATAAACTATGTGCCATGCAGATACAAGCCACAAAGGTTGAAACGGGCTGCGGAGACACGAAGGAGCAGTGAGAGAATGAGAGGCAATTGTGCAAATAAAAACATTCCAGAAGCCACCCTGATGGGTGGGAGGTGGGGAGCAGAGAAAGAGATAAAGGACAAGAGAAACAGTAAGTAACTGCAGTTTGCCGAGATAACCTGCCTATTTCAGCTTACTTTTTTTGGCGGATTTTGTGGGCTTTTTTCTGGGGGGATTGGCGAACTTTGTGGGCTTGTTATGGAGGTCTTTTTGATGGACACTATTGGCTCTTTTCTGGGATTTTTTAGGCAGATGGTGTGGGGGGGTTTTGACAGATGTTGACTGCTTTCTCTTTCTTGGTGGATGTTGCAAGCTTTTTTCTACTTTTTTTGTCAAATACAGTGGACCCTTTCCTGTCTTTTTAGCAGACTTTGTTGGATCCTTTCTGGGTTTCTTTGGGCAAATGTGGACTTTTTTGGGAGACATGGGCTGCTTTCTCTTTTTTGATGGATGTTGCAAGCTTTTACCTGCTTTTTTTTGGTGGATGTTGTGTGCTCTGATCTTGTTTTTTTTGTGGTAAACACTGTGGGCTCTTCTCCAGGTTTCTTTGGGCAGATATGGGATTTTTTTGCTAGACATGGGTTGCTTTCTCTTTTGTTGGTGCATGTTGTGGTTTTTTTTCTGCGATTTAGGGCAGGTTCTCTCATTAACATTGTGGGCTTTTTTCTGAGGGGGGTTTTGGCAGACTTTGTGGCCTTTTCTATTTTTATTTGGAAGACATCGTGAGCTCTTTTCTTGGGGGGACCTGGTATATGTTGTGGGCTCATTTCTGGGGGTTTTGGGACAGATACCCGATTTTATGGCAGATTTGGGGCGCTTGCTCTTCTTTTTGATGAATGGTGAAGGTCTTTTTCTGTTTTTTTGGTGGATATTGTGGGCTCTTCGCTGGAATTTTTGATGAATACTGTGAACTTTTTTCTCTTTATTTTGCCAGGTGTTACGGGTTCTTTTCTTCTTTTTAGCAAAACCTGTAGGTTTTTTCCTAGATATTTTCTGGTGGACATTGCAATTTTGTTTTCTGTTTTTGGGGAACTGGCTCTTTCCTGGATTGATCCCCCATGGTGCCAGAAGCCAAAATCCAAGCCTACCCTTATTGTCTCTCTTCCTTATAATTTTTCCCCTCACTGCAACTCCCCCATCTAAATACTGTGGGTCCCCCCTCCCAAATTTCCTCTTCCACTCCTGTGGCTTCATGGTTGTATTTCTTTCTCTCTCTGTTCCCAAGTCTTTTTTCTGACTCCACAGTTGGAACTGTTGGTGGTGTCCTGGGCTCGAATCCCTCTGGAAACATACGACCTGCGAGGTCAGGCCAATTTTAAGAAAAAGAAAACAAAAACAGAGGCGGGTAAGGAGGTTGAAATTAAAAAAAGCGCCAGATACAAATAAAAGAGTTCAATAAGTAATTCCAATATATCAAAAAAAATTGACTCATTTCATTAAAATGGTCTGTATTAAGAATGCATTGTACAGACATCTATTGCAATACTGCAATGCAATACATATTTTGAACAGTGTACAATTTAAAATGAATACAGTACATGGATGGTGTGGTGAGTTGATTTCCTTCTAATTGGCACAGATTAGAAAATAAACACAGGAGAACCATCAAGAATTTCAAAGGGAAAATAACATGAAGATCTGTCTAGTATACAGGAATCACTAAATCAAGAATTACGAGTCCTAATTCACTCATGCCTGCATCATTCAGGAGTTATATTAATGAGCAGGTTAAAATAATGTTAATTTCACACACTCAAAACTATTCACTGTTTCTGTATCTGAACCAGTAGCACAAAGCTAAACTTGTTTAGGTTTGATAGTTGGAAGACTTAGGAGGTCAACCAGAGAACACGGTCAGATCAGGCATTTGAATCATAATATTTGAATACAAGTCACTGATTTGAAGCACACTTACATGAACACAGATCCTTTGTAGTATATTGAGAATAGTCATATAAATATCCAAGAACAGTTGAGTTACCTGAAGCTCAGCTTGCTTTTGTTTGAGCTGCTGGTTCTCGTTTCTTATTTTATCCATAAGTTCTGTGAGTGTAAGCAGCTCATCCGGTTTTTCCTTTATGTCTTCCAAAAGTTCCTCAGTTCCGGCCTAATTTGTAACATGGCAGCTATCAGTGAGTATATGACTGCTGCACATACCACCTTTTATATTTTTGTATCAGTGAAATCAAGTTCATTAAAAATTATTGGTACCTTTGCTGGAATAAGATTGTGGCTACTTCCACTAACCTTAACCCCTCCCACCCCCTCCCCTCCTGAATGTATTGACTGTTTGTTGTGGTAGTCATATATGATAAAGGAACCAGAAGGTGAGCAGTAAGTGGCCATTACTCGTGAGTGAGCCTTAACAGTGAGTATCGGCAAACTATTTACCAGAGGGCATCACTGCCCAGCCTGATTCAGTCTTCATCAAACATCCACAAGCATGCACTTCCAGCAGGGATTGCTGGATAGTGAACGAGTGAAAACCCTGGGCAATTTTTCTTTCCCTAACCCTGGGATGCTGGACAGAAGCAACCCTACCGCTGCCTCATCTGAAATCAGCTCACTTTGGACACATCTGAGTTTGAACCAAAGACCTTCCAGTCTTTCTGGCACAACTACTCACTTGTTATTTATTAGGGAAGCTGTGGAGCCCACTCTAACTCGGACAGAACTGAACCTCAATTGGATGAAACTTTTTCCAAATAAAACACCATTTCTATTCACATTGATATAAAATATTATGGAGGTCAATTCAGTAAGATCTAACCTTCCTGATCTTTTAATTAATGGTCATTAAGGATAAAATTCCCGACCCTCTTTAGCATTGAACAACATTGCAATGAGAGGCACTAAGGAGTGTTAAATAATCCAGAACATCATTCTGGATTATTCAGCAGTTCACCAGAAAGCCTTACCCTTTAATTACTGTGTAGTTATATTTATTGCAGCTGCAAATCAAGTCCAACATTTTTTTGAAATGAGCTGATATTCACTGTTGCTAGACTCCATTACAAATCAGTGGGGATCTCACCAAAATCCATATGGAATATTTAGAAAATCTGTGGAACACTGCACTCATGTTCTTAACAAAAATAGCAGATTTTGTTTTAGCATCTATTTCACAAAGAGGAATTAGTAAAGATATTTGGGTCTTTTAGTGCTTTTGTGACTGGGCCATATAAAATCGATTCACCTCCTTATTGGCTCAATCTTCACTCAAACGTTGGTTCTAATTTTCACTGGTACAAACCAGACTTATTTGAACTGATGAGTCAGATATTGGGAAAAGTCAAAAAAAATCTGACAGCACTAATGGAATGAATGCCAGACATACTGGAATTTTACTTTGACTTTGTGCAGTTGGGCCAACTGGTCATGTTAGTAAGTCAGCTATTCCACTGAATTTACTGGTATGGGTGGGGCAGGCAGCTATTTAAAGTTCAGGGTATGTTATTTTAAGTAGTGTGTTCAACATTGCACAGCATCAAGTGGCAGAATGTATGTTTTGTTATAGACGGGAAAAATCTGCAGAAATTGCTAAAATCAAAACAACTTAGTTTTGATAGAGAAGAGCAAAACTGAATTGGGCAACACTGAACTGATGGGGGTGGGAAGAGTACTTGCATGAACTGTGGGTGGGTAGATGAGAAATATGGCTACATTATCTAGCTAGGAAGGGAGGGCGATTAATAAAATAATTTAAGAGTCAGGAATAGAAGAGAGTACCAGCACCTATGCACAATAGCCCACCTTGTGCAAAAAATGAGTGATAATCCTTGCAACTTTTGCCACAATTTTTCAGTGGCCCTGCTCATGAATCATGTCTCCCAAACAAATTCTGACACCTTTCTGAAAGTTGCGTAACAATGAAAGCTGTAGAACAGTGAAAAGCACTTTGTATTTTTACTAAGAACTGATATCAGAAATTGCACTGCATCAGAGCGCTATTCTCCACTCAAACCACTACTACTGTGGCACCAATCAATCTGCTTCTGGAAATACTGAATGCAGGTATAAAATAGTAATTCTACTAAAACATAGCATCAATATTTTACTATTTTGTTGAGACCTTATTGTACTGAAGATTCCATTTTATCAGCTGGAGAGAGGGTTAAACACAGGGCAGCTTTAATATCTGTAGGCCTGTAATGACTTTATGATGTTTATTTACTACCCACCTTATTGTCTGTAGATGCGTCTTGATCCTTTTGACACTGAAAGAGATCATCCTTAACATCATTCAACTCATCTTCATGGATTTTCTTTACCATTTTCTGTTGTTCCTGTATTTGGGTCGTCCCTGCAATCAGCCAAAAGAAAACACACCATGGCACTATCAAAAAGACAGACTTTTGGATTTTCCTTTATCAATGCATTATTGGCTGGTTACTTGATAATTATGAAAGATCCATCATTGACAAGCAGCACATGCAAATGATGAGATAATGCTGATTTGTGAAATAAATGCAGTACTGTAACACGATTGGTACAATAAACCTGAAGGATAAATACATCCCAACTTTGCTAAGTTTGCTTCATATAAATCTGGTGGTTGATATCTCATTGGCTGTAGTTTGTCCTGTCAGGTCACTGCCATTTTATATACTTGTGTTTATGCATGCATTCACTCTCTTCCTTCACCCCCAAGCTCCCAATGATAAATATAAATCTCCAAATACAACATTAATGTGCACAGAATAAAATTAATTCTGTATGTTGCATTTTAACACATTATTTCCATGAACTCAACATGTAGATAGATTTCACAAGAATAATAGGATTTTTGAGTCTTCGCTTTTGCATACTCTACAGATTGTACAAAATGAACAAAATAAATAAAACAATGACCCAGTAAGAATGTGCTGGCAGACATTAAGCTACAAACTCGTATTGCACTAAATTATATTTGAGATTACCTACTTACATTGTAACAGTGTGCTTCATGAGGGGAGTAAACTTCAGTTATTTTTTCACATACATTAACAATGTCTTAACCTGCACAGGTGAAGTCCAGCACAAACCTCTCTATTCTAGCTCAACTAGCAATTCAATGATTCGGGTTAAAGTTTGTTTCTCTTTTTCCACAATTCAGATAAAGATTTTGTTCTGCTTTTGTCTGACACTTAAATATTACACTTTTGATCTTTTTAAACACATGCCTTTTAATTTATTTAATTTTTCCTGATGTAAATGATTCCCTTACTTCTTCAAGTCTATCTAGATTCACGTCCCTGCTACCAAGATGCAGGCAGGCTACACCTAGACCTCCATTAGTACCCCTTTTTTCTGGCCACTATAAGACATTAGATAATACCCAGGTGGCATACTCTCCCCACCCCCCACCTATTCTTTGAGCATTAGTACTGCAATTCTTAGCACTGCTATGCCATCTTATTTTTTATGCTTAGTAAAGAAGTCGGCTATGTTTTTTTAGACATTCCTGTATTGGTAAAAGAGGCCTGTCTCTAAATGTTTGCTTTGTTTCAAAAATAATTCACTATGTGAAGTATTATATTTTAACATGATAAGGCATTAGAAAAATGCAAGTGTAATCGATTTTTACAATACATATCTCAGCGCCCATATTTATTTAAAGCACTTCTCTCAAGATTTGAACAAATTGCCCTACGGTCCAGAAAAGTCACCTTGTTAATAACTAATAAGCAACCAATTTTACATCGTGTATATACAGAGCTCCAGTTCAATACACATACTGCACAGCTGAGGGTATATTTCCCCTTGACTTGCACAGATCTGTTCACTCATATTAGCAGCTGGAGGAAAACATATTCCTCAGTGGACTAGTCTCCTCTATGCTGTCACCTCATTGCGACACACATGCACAAAAGTAAACTTTTTGCACCTGTTGCACACTAAGCACGTTCTCGCATCACATTTCTGGGGGGGGGGGGGGGGTGGAGACACAGCATTGTGGCAACAGCAGAAAAGCTGCCCCAAAATTAATCTAGTTAAAAGTAGTACTGATTTGAGATGCACAATGTGGATTTAAACCCCAAACTGATCTCTAAAGAACAATATGAAATTTTATTCAGTCATGTCCTCATGATTTAGGTTTCTATTTTCAACAATGTTGTAATTCTTTATGATGCCCTGGAAGATTTAGAGAATAAAATCCTTTACTTTAATAAATGCGCTTAGGGCCTACAGTGAGCTATGACCTCCACAAGCCAAACCAATAACTCAGGAATTATAGTAACAAGTGAGTTAATAATCTATCTTGCAATTGAAAGCTGTGAGCGGCAGTTATCCTGATGGTCTAGTAGGTAAAGGCACCACCTGATGAAGTACTTAGCCATATAGACTAGTAGATCCCAGGTTTGTTCTCTGGTGTATGGAGTTAGCAAATCTCAGCCAGGACAGCAGTTGGAGTGCTAGATTTGGCCTCAGTGCTCAGAGACTGGTAAAGATAAATCAGCCATTGATTTCTTGCCAGCAACCTCTGTAGGAAAGGGCATGTGTGAGGACATCAGGCAAGAACAAGATCAGGCTCAGCTTGAATAAACTGACAACGCTCACCATCCGGGCTTATACATTTTAATTGGCGACTTAGCTGAGGTCCGGAAAGCTGCAAGAAGCTATTGGGTAGGGGATGAGGGAAAAAAGGGAGAAAAACATGAACACAAAAAAGCAGCAAGCTGTAAGTGAATTTAAGTCACATCAGATTGATTAGTTTGTCTAATTTGCTACTACTCTGAAGTATACTATGTTATGAAACACGTGTTACTTGTTAAATGATTTTAATGCTTTATTATATTAAAAAAAAGTGCCCTCTATTTGTTAATAATTCAGTAATACTGCTCAATGGCAGTGGGACCCATAATCATTCAGCTTCTTACTAGTCACATTAAACTGCACTGTAAAACAAAATCTGGTGGGACAGAGAGGGAAGAACAGGTTAGTACACTATGGGACACTGGCTTTAATCCTGCCTGGTCTGATGGGACAGAAGCCTCCTCTCTGCCAACCGCAAGGGTCAGACACAATAATGAACTGGGCAATCTCAAGCCAGCTTCTAAGTGAACATGGTCCACACATCAAAAGTGCCCTCAATTTTGTGTGCATTATAGAAAGTAAAAAAAAATTCACACTGATGTTCGTATGAGGTCTGCAGTGGATCGTGGGAGTGTTAAGGCACATTGCTGGGCTAGAGCACGAGCAGGAAATAAATACTGCTACACTACAGAGAGACACCCATCACCAAGGGGAAAATAAATGTGAGTAAGTGAGAGGAGATTGAGTGCAAGAGCGTATATATACACACGTGCACTAATACAGCATTTCCAAGTGACAAGTAATCCCCAGATTTATTCTATACTGCTGAAATTCTAATTAATTAAAGTATAAACTTAAAATATACATTTTAAAGCAATTTTTAAAAAAAAGTTTAATTGGGGCTATCAAGAGCAAGGATGGCCCTCTCATACTCCCCATTATTTCAAATGAGCTTCGTCTCACCCCTCTTCAGAGGCAACTGGCTGCCATCTTGAAAGTCTCCTAAACGGGGATCAAGTATTAAATTCGCAGGTTAGTCTCAACCCCAAATGCAATTTATTTCAACAGAGACTTGATATAATTACAAAAAAAATGTAAATACATGCGCAAGTTACACACACACACATTATTGTCTCAGTTCAATATGACAGGCAATTGAAAGTGTAGCAGTATCGTCTCATTTACCACTACACAAGTGTAACTTCACACTGTATCCCTATGCAATGAATAAAGGTACATTGTAGCATGTGAACTCCAGTCGGTGCAAAATTATAAAACCTGGCATACTGGTCACTTTTTACCAGTGTAAAATTTGCATTCCTGGGTTTGCAAATCCTAAGAAGCTTTGTGAAGGCTTGATTTATGCACTCTATTTCACTGCATTTATTTTTGATTTCTATTATCAAGTCATAGATGTAAAACTCTATTTGATAACTCACCGTTAGTTGTATTTGGGGCCACAAAGGAACCAATTGTTACAGTTTCAAATAGGCTTTTGGGTGGTTATTTGGATTTTGTTACAGGGACAGAAGGACTAGGAGAAAAGCAGTTACAGTGCTTGCAACTAAATACTGAGGATAAATGTAACAGTGCCAGTTTCAAGACCACATATGATACAAAATAAGTATCCTTAAAACTGTGAAAAATCTAACCAACTGTTAAAATAACTAAAAAGAGTTATTTTTAAGATCCATTTAGTCACTTTAGAACGTATTTTTCTTGTCATCTTATTTTTTTTTAGTGCATGCATTGATTTACAATTGTTATATAAATAAAAGTACAACTTCTTTAAATGTGTACAGTTTATAGAAATTGAAAGAATCTAAATAAAACCTGAATTAGGAATGTCACTATATGATTATACAGTGGCACTTTAAAAAAAAGTTTGTAAATAATAAATCCAAGCAAAAGTAGTGTGGATTTGAATACCAATATTATTAGCTTATCCTAATATTAGTTGTATCTAGATTTTCCAATTTTGTTTTCACTTGTGAAATATTAATGCAAGCAAATGAGTTCACAAGCTTTTTCTATCACTTTGTGAAGAAAACCATGCATAGTAATTTTATAGATCTCCACAGCAGCACTTATTTTACTGAAAGTTCATGCGCAAATGTTCAAACAAATAAAATTATATTTCTATATCAAATATATACATTCAAATTGCAATATAAAAATACTTGATTTTTTGCATGCTACAGGGGGAAAAAACTGAACAGATTACAAATGTCATACAGTACACTAACTCATCACAATAAATATGTTCATGCTTTAAGCAACCAAACTTGAAAAAATGTTAGGGGCATTTGCTGCTGTATGTGGACAGCCAACCAATATTAAACCAAATTTTACATGCTACATATACTCCAGAATGCTTTCAAGTACCAACTCAAATCCTGGTGTCCAGTACAAGAAAACCTCATCTTGGCCACTGCAAGTATTACCACTAGCTCCAGTGGATGACTATGTATATAACCTCTTCAACTGCTGTAAATAACATTTTTTTTTTTAATGGGCTACTCGGTGTTATAGTACACTTGAGGCGTGTGGTGCTCTGAAGTGATGGGACGTAGACCTGATCCACCCCACTCTGTTGAGTTACCAGTCTCACTTGCTCTAGTGTGGGTGTCAGGTAGAAGACTGCCATTTCCCTACGGGGCAGGGTGCAAGTCGAAAATGTCATACATCTTAAGAGACCATCACAAAAATGGGAGAGATAGAAAATTTTGAGCATGCCTGTCCTATTGGCCAACGGTGTATATTTCCCATGAAGACATGAGGAAAAGAAAAATATTAGGTGCAACATACCCTTGAAATCTAAAAATAAAAAAAACAGGAGTTCTGCATTTCTGTACTGTGCACATTTAAACAGCTGGGACTTTGCTGGTGTCAATTCATTAAAAAAAAATGACTTTTTTCTTAAAAACTTACGAAACAAAAACTGTCTTGACATTAAAAAAATCAATGGGAGCACATTAGAGCATTAACACTTGCAGCATCAAGAAAGGTTCCAAGACTCTAGTTACCACTGCATTGCATGTAAATTTGATAAAATATTTCCACACAATTCTTATGACTTTGGTTATTGTACTCACTACTGCCTTTCTTACCTTCAAATTCACCTGAAAATACATAAAAAACTAACCATAAACCAAAATACAGAACATGAACTTAAGACGTCACAACGTACCAGAATGGCCTTTAAACTGACAGCTTTACACAACATAATATGCAACGTCTCTGGAAGATGCGATCGCTCAGTGCCCTAAAGTCACACAGATGAGCAAGTATCCACTTTTCCTGGGGCAATTCAATTGACTGTACGTCCCATGGCTGGCAGTTTCTTTTTTTTTAAGTATGCTCTACATTAATGGCCAGAATATACACATTCCTAATAAAAGGCAGAGTCTCCTTCCTTCTTCTCCTTACTTCACTTTTTAGCAAAAGATAAAAATGGATATACGCTAATGACTGGCTTCCAGAACCTGGGAGCATTAAAGTAGGACATCTCAATACCTCGTACAAAGCTCTCAGCAGCATCAACTGTATTCAACTACTGATACAGGAGCTTTCTAAAATCTGCTGCATGTAACTTTACAGCCTGATTTGCAGTAATTTTTAGGAAATCCTCAAGATGGAAATTCCCAATATTCGAGATTTAAAAAAAAAAATCTATCCTCCACATTCTGGCAACCAACAATGACCAAGATGTAGCAAAACGTTGTTCTATCTAGCCAATAAGACCATCCTCCCACCTACCCTGAACAAAGATTGCACTCCACAGATGCCTTTATAAACGTCAGTGTTGTCTTATTATTTCCTTTCTTCCCCCTGAACTTTTGGTGTCCCCTTTTTTTGTAAAGCTCACATACGTCCCAGATTGACAGGAAAAGGGAGAAAAGGTGACCAACAGCAGATGACCACTGCCCAAATTGCAGCAGAATTGAAGAAACCTAACTTGTGTTGCTTCAGTTCGTGATGCCACAAAGTTAGTAAAAGGGAAGGAAACCAAACTGGTTTAACCACAAGACTGCACTATCCAAAGTTACAGCACAACTTAGTTATATCACTGGTCTGGCCTTCTATGCATCCTCCCATCCCTCAATTCCACTATCCGTGCTAGAGTTTTCAGCTGTCTTCACCCTAAACCTCTCGGCCTTGCTACTTCTCTCCCCACTTTCAAAAGCCTTCTCAAAATTTCTATCTTCGATCTTTTCCTCTAATTCTCCAATTACAGCTCAGTGTCCATCTCCTCTTCCCCTTTTCTCTTCTGTGGAGCACCTTGGGACATTTACTATGGCAAAGGGGCAATATACAAGCAAGTTGATTCTGTTAAACTTACCATAGAAGTGTCCAAATCCCATGCTGAAAGCGATAACCAGTGCAAGTAAGATGCATTTATTCAGAGTGGTATTAAACCGATGCTGCTGCTGCTGCTGTTGTTCCCCGTCCACCACATCCTCACCAGGTATTTCCTCGGCTTCAGAAGAAGACAGCGTTCTTTTTCGAATACGTCGTCTTCGCAGTGTAGGGCTAGATTTACCACTGGTTTCATCACTACTTGATTCATCTCTGCTTCCTTCAATTGCAGATACTGAAAAAGAAAGACATTATAACGATTACGTAGGCTAGTGTATCAGTGCAATGACATCTACCTGTGGTTATTACTAATTTATCACGTGTGTCGGTGGGATAATTTAAAAAGCTTTCTAAAGGAAAATAAGACTCCATCCCCAGCTCATCTTGTTGACTCCCATCCCTGCTCAATGCTGACTGTGAAATATTAGCCAAGATCCTAGCAACCAGGTTGGATGCGGTTGCCTTGGTCCTTGTCCACTATCAACCAAACAGGGTTTATACAAGGCTGTCACTCAGGAAACAACACTGATCCACATGGTACACCACTCTAGAAGCACCAGCCACCTGCCCTAGATACAGAAAGACACTTGATTGGATTTCCGCTCACTTTACTCAAGAAAGGTCCATTGGTGTTGCGTTCAGAAAGTGGATCTGTTCATGTAGTCAAACTCCAAATCTACAATGTACATTCAGCCACATTTTCCCTTCAATGCAGGAATCAGAGAAGGACGTCCCTTATTTTTGCTTCAAAACTGAAGTAAGTCACAAATGAAAAATGTCAAATGCACAAGAAGCAATAACATTTACACTGTACATCTCACTTCCAAATTGCACAAGCAAGACAAACAAGACAGCACATTAATCTTTTAAACAATGGATCAATCAGCCCGTCAAGATAAGGAACTTCCTTCTCCCCAGTAGATTACTCTGCCCCTCCCCGAGCTTTTATGCAATACTCAAGAGGAAAAAAATCATAACCCTGCTCAGTTCAGTTAACAACTGACATTCCTAACACCTTTGAAGTAGCAAACTGCCCCAAGGCACTTCACAAAGGCTGCGGTAATAGACATTGAGCAGGTTAGAGGAAGTGGCCAAAGGAATGGTCGAAAAGGTGGATAGAGATGTCGCAAGGTGGAAGGATTAAGGGAGTGAATTCCAGAGTGTAGGGCATGATGGCAGAAGCCTCTGCCACAAGAGATGGAGCATTGGCAGGAACTTTGCACAGTAGTTAAGATTCGTAAGAGCAGAGGTTGCAATCTGGGTCTCAGGACTGGCGGATTTCTTTTTTATTCATTCATGGGATGTGGGCATCGCTGGCAAGGCCAGTATTTATTGCTCATCCTTAATTGCCCTTGAGAAGGTGGTGGTGAGCCACCTTCTTGAGACGCAGCAGTCTGTGTGGTGAAGGTACTCCCACAGTGCTGTTAGGTAGGGAGTTCCAGGATTTTGACCCAACGACGAAGAAGGAACGGTGATATATGTCCAAGTCAAGATGGTGTGTAACTTGGAGGGTGGTGGTGTTCCAATGTCCCTGCTGCCCTTGTCCTTCTAGGTGGTAGAGGTCACGGGTTTGGGAGCTGCTGCAGTGCATCTTGTAGATGGTACACACTGCAGCCACATTGCATCAGTGGCGGAGGGAGCAAATGTTTAAGGTGGTGGATGGGGTGTCGAGCATGCGGGCTGCTTTGTCCTGGATGGCGTCGAGCTTCTTGAATGTTCTTGGAGCTGCACTCATCCAGGCAAGTGGAGAGTATTCCATCACACTCCTGACTTGTGCCTTGTAGATGGTGGAAAGGCTTTGGGGGGGGGGGGGGGGTCAGGAGGGGAGTCACTCGTCACAGAATACCCAGCCTCTGGCCTGCTCTTGTAGTCACAATATTTATGTGGCTGGTCCAGTTAAATTTCTGGTCAATGGTGAACCCCCAGGATATTGATGGTTGGGGATCTGACAATGGTAACGCCGCTGAATGTCAAGGGAAGGTGTTTAAACTCTCTCTTGTTAGAGATGGTCATTGCCTGCCACTTGTGTGGCGCAAATGTTACTTGCCTCTCATCAGCCCAAGCTTGAATGCTGTCCAGATCTTGCTGCATGCGGGTACAGACCGCTTCATTATCTGAGGTGTTGCGAATGGAACTGAATGTGCAATCATCAGCGAACATCCCCAGTGCTGACCTTATGATGGAGGGAAGGTCATTGATGAAGCAGCTGAAGATGGTTGGGCCTAGGACACTGCCCTGAGAAACTCCTGCAGCGATATCCTGTGGCTGAGATGATTGGCCTCAAGCAACCACAACCATTTTCCTTTGTGCTAGGTATGACTCTAAACAGTGGAGAGTCTTCCCCCGATCAATGTTCCCTCTAAGTATTTATGTGGCTGGTCCAGTTAAGTTTCCTTCAGAGCAACAGTATATAAATGAGGAATAGAAGAGGGCCAAAGGTGTAACACTGGGCACACTGGATACAACTGTGTAGAGACAGGAGGAGAAACCATTGCAGGAGTTGTGCTATGTAGGACTTGTATGAATAGAACCATGAAAAGGAAAGTGCCATGAAGATGGAGAGGTAATGGAGGAAGATGGTGTGATTGACCATATCAAAGGTTGCAGAGAGGTCAGGGAGGGCAATGTGTCATGTTCCAGGCAACTAGGAGAAGTAAAAGCGAATGAAAAAATGCTCATGATACACCAACCAGGAATCTGAGCAACTCAAAACAAAAAAGTACCGACTGAAAAGGCTGTGGAGATGATTAAAAAAGAAAAATCAGAAATGGTACAAATATTCAGGAAGCAAATATGCATTTCTAGTTTATACATAAGATGTCCTAAAGCACGACACATCCAATGAATTGCATTTTGAAGTGTGGTTACTGCTACATAGACATATAAACAATCAAGTCTGAAAAATCTACAATTGATTTAATTGGGTTGAGCACATATATGGAAAATGGAGTACAAATTAAGGATTAAACGCTGGACAGTCCCTTGATTAAGTTTTTTGTTTTTAAAAAAACACTGCTTTTAAAATAAAACTTGTGTGTCTCCTGCTTTTGAACAAACTTGGAGTAAATGATCGCCTTGTAGTAAATTTTTGCAAAGCTCTGGTGTTGTCAACAAATAAATAATTTGAAAAGCATTAATATGGCCTGCTGCTGTCATCATTGTATCTCATTAGACATGATTTGGAGCAACTTCCTCTTTACATTTTGCTTGGGAGCCAAAATTAGCTACAGAAGCTGATACCTAATGAATCCAAGTACCAACAGTAACAGATGCACTTCTGAAGTTGACATTAAAGGTACACCATTGAAGCATTGTGCATGTAACTTTATCATGCATCCAGGTTATGCGCCGGAAGCTCAGGGTCACCCTTACTGACTGAACGGAGGTGTTCCGCAAAGCGGTCACCCAATCTGTGTTTGGTCTCCCCAATGTAGAGGAGACCGCATAGTGAGCAGCGAATACAGTATACTAAATTGCAAGAAGTACCCTGAGCTTCCGGTCGCCTGTCACTTTAATTCTCCGCTTCACTCCCACTCTGATCTCTCTGTCCTCGGCCTATTACATTGTTCCAATGAAGCTCAATGTAAGCTCGAGGAACAACACCTCATTTTTCGATTAGGCACTTTACAGCCTTCTGGACTCAACATGGAGTTCAACAATTTCAAACTATAACCCCTGCCCCCATTTTTCATGCTGTATGATTTTGCCATTCCCATTTGCAACATTTTATGTTTCCTGCCTCTTACATAAGCACAGTATGTTCCTTCAATTCCTTCCTCCCTCCCCGCCTCCCCGTCTCTGCACCTGCTTAATATCTGTTACATCTCCAGCTTTTTCCAGTTCTGATGAAGGGTCCCCAGACCTGAAACGTTAGCTCTGTTTCTCTCTCCACGGATGCTGCCTGGCCTGCTGAGTGTTTCCAGCGTTTTCTGTTGTTATTTCAGATTTCCAGCATCCGCAGTATATTGCTATTTTAAAAGACTATTGTTGGGCCAGTGCAGGAGTTTTACCCTGCAACTAAACTGTGCTATATTTGTTCTAGGAGTACTTGTTGTTGATGGGTTGCAAAAACATTCCATTTCTAGTATTAATATTTCCTGCCTTGATGAACATGAAGTTACAAATATACTGACCCACATACAAGTTTCCGAGACAATTTTGGACAAGACGTAACAAAATCTCATTCCTTGCATAACATACTTTTTTTTTCCATCATTCACAGTACATCTAAAAATCATAGATCATTTTTAGATAGTGAGTGTGAATAAAATGTAAAGCCATTTGCAGGTTAGAATACTAGGTTAGCTGCATTGGGGTCAGTTAGAAAAAAGAAGCATAAACAAAACTCCTATGAATCACTATTAGTCACCCTGCATAAGCAAAGCCGACTGGTTCAGTTTGATCACACCACTTGGGAAAATCAGACTGCCAGACAGATGCTCTCAGCTAATTACTCAATTCTTTTACATGTTCTGGAATCTTCCAAAGCTGCTCCAGCATATTTTCTTTCACACAGATTTTTAAAAAAATTACATCACTTTTCTGAAGTGCAGATCACGCATTAAATTAATTTTTTTTTAAAAAGGAAGTGTGATTATTAACCGAATCTTATTTGGGAAGATTGCAAAGATTTGTTTACTTTGGTAACTAAGAGATCATAATACAAATATAGAAGTCCAAGTATAGCACAATGTTAGACAGCAATCAAAATACAAAGTAACAGTATGCCAGGAAGCATGGTTGAGGCCAGAACACTGGACTCATTTAGGAAACTAGATTCTGTAATGGAAGATGGTACAGTTGGTATTCTGCAAGGATCAGATCAAATAGGCAAAGGGCCTTCATCACCTGAGCCTATCTTCTGAAATCAGGCCTCCAACCAATTCTGGATTTCAGAATCAGACAAAAATAAATCATCTGTAAAGTAGAGAGCAAGACTGTGTAGATATAGTTTACTATTTACCAGTTCCCCTTCCCCAACTATTCGACTGAGAACAAACTTGCCCCAGGCAAGCCCAAGTGCAAATATCAGTTATGAATCTAAGGATAACGGGGTAAGCCATTTAGGACAGAAATGAGGAAGAATTTCTTCACCCAGAGAGTGGTGAACCTGTGGAATTCTCTACCACAGAAGGTAGTTGAGGTCAAGTCATTAAATATATTCAAGAAGGAGTTAGATATATTTCTTAAAGCTAAAGGTATCAAGGGATATGGGTACTGAGTTTGGATGATCAGCCATGATCTCATCGAATGGCGGAGCAGGCTCGAGGGGCCGAATGGCCTACTCCGGCTCCTATCTTCTATGTTTCTATTAGAATGTAAGTTTAAGTTTCCTAGTTGTAAAGCTCTGAAGCTGGGGCAAAAACAAGATCATTTTGAAAATAAACAAAATGGTCCAAGACAAACTGATTTATATGTTTTTAGCACTCCAGACAAAAAAAAAATCCAAATTTGATAGACAAAAGTTAACGAATGGCTTCTGTGACAAACATGCATGATTAATTTTAATACTAGTGTACTGCTAGCTGGTTATGACTCAGACATGTTTCTTTCCTATAGTTGCCAATTTTAGAGGAGTCCCAACTGGCTCATGGCAGACAGAACAGAGGGGTTAGGCACTTTACCACAGAGGATGAATAAAAAGAGGGAAAAAATCAGCAGTCGTGTTTTCTCACTGTCACACAACTCTTAGTAGTCTGAAAGCAGCACTGAGAGGGGTCGGGATCAGATCAATTTTTCTAATCCTAACTTCCTAAATAACAGACTTCACTTCCAGTGAAGAAAAGTTTCAACTATCCAGGTTCAAATGCACACCAATATGTACAACAACAACTTGCATTTATATAGCGCCTTTAACGTAGTAAAACATCCAAAGATGCTTCACTGGAGCGTAATTAGATAAAAATTGACACCGAGGCAAAGAAGGAGACATTAGAACAGGTAAGCAAACGCTTTGCCAACTAGGTAGGTTTTAAGCAGTGTCTTAAAGGAGGAAAGAGAGGTAGAGAGGCAAAGAGATTTGGAGTGGGAATTCCAGAGCTCAGGGCCTAGACGGCTGAAGGCACAGCCGCCAATGGTGGGGTGAAGGAAGTGGGGGATGCACAATAGGCCAGAGTTGGAGAAACGCAGAGTAAATCATTTAAGTGATTATGTAATGTAATTCATTTAAAATTCTTAGTTTATTTAAATAAAAATACTACTAAGATTATGCTACTCATTTTAGGCCACCACCAACAACTCACATTTATATAGTGCCATTAACATAGGAAAATTCCCAAGGCGCTTCACTGGAGTGTAATCAAGAGAAAAAATGACACAGGTGATGGTTCAGTGGGGCTTGGCACGGGTTAGAATATGGGCAGCAGAGTTTTGGATGAGCTCCATTCACAGAGATTGGTGATGTTACTTTTACAGAGGTGGAAGTAGTCTTTGTGATTGGAGATTTTATGGTGTCAGCAGCTCAGGTTGGGGTCAAATATGACAGAGGGTGCGAGTAGTCTCCTTCAGCCTGAGACAGTGGTCGGAGAAGGAGATGGAATCAGTGGCAAGGGAATGGAGTTTGTGGCGGTGGGGCGGCGACAATCGCTTTGGTCTTCCCAATGTTTAATTGGAGGAAATTGTGGCTCATCCAGGGCTGCAGCAGGCAGACAACGCAGAGACAGTAGAGGAGTCGAGAGATATGGTGGGGAGGTAAAGCTGGGTGTCATCAGAGTACACGTGGAACCTGACATCATGTCTTTGGGTGATTTCGCTAAATGAAAATGAAAAATAGAAGGGGGCCAAGGATAGATCCTTGGGGACTCCAGAGGTGATGGTGCAGGGGCGGGAAGAGAAGCCATTGCAGGAGATTCAATTGGATAGGCAAGAGTGGAACCAAACAAAGGCTGCCCCACTCAGCTGGACAACAGAAAAGAGGCGTTGGAGGAGAACGGTGTAGTTGACTATGTCAAAAGTTGCAGATAGGTCAAGAGGATGAGGAGCACCACGGTCATATTGTGACTTTGATTAGGGCTGTTTCAGTGCTGTGCAGCGGCAATCTATAGAGTTTACATCCAACCTGTAGCCAGCTACCAAGAGATGCACAAAAATACGATTTGTTTCAGTTTCCTTCCCTTCCAGTAAGGAAAGTACTTGGTGCCTCCTCTGCAACTTTACAAAGATTGAACGTGCATTTTATCACTATTACAGTGTACACAAACATATTACCCCCAGATCCTCTTGTGTTCTGCTATTAAATTGCAGGGCAGATTGCACTGAATGCATGATATAGAACTTGCTTTACTTTGTTTGAAATAAATTGATCTCCTAAAAGTTAGTTGATGTTTCTAAAAAGGACACAATATGCTGGGTTACCAGCACTATTTAAAACCTTCAATTTTTTTCTTATTAAAGGCGTGAGCCAGACTGCGATAACATTGAGGGGAAGGGAGCCCATAGAATGCGTTCCCTTCTGCCAGGTACCCCCTTCACCATGTTTGGAGTATTAGACCTTAGAGAGGAACAGGAATTTAGAAATGGAGTAGTATGTTGAAAAGGACAGAGGTCAAGAATGGTCTTTTCAAGGAGGTGGGTATTGACCACTGTCCTGAAGGAGGAGGGAATGATGCCTATGCAGAAGGAACTGAAGGAGCAGAAAGTGGGTCTTCTAGAAGATATAAGCATGATGAGGCTGGGGCAGGGGAAAATAGGACAGCAACTACTGTACTATAAAATGGGGAGGGGAAAGTCTGGAGAAAAGGAGATGCTGGCTGAGGCAGCAGGGGAGACTGTCCAGACATTACAACAGCAACTACACTTCAAAAGTACTTCACTGTCTGTGAAGTGCTTAGAGACACCCTGAATTCATGAAAGGTGCAATAGAAATTCAAGTTCTTTCTTCACAGATGAAAAAGTCCATAAACTCCTTGCACTTGGCACTGACGGTAAGAAAGGTGGGAGCCAGTAAAATGGGAAGGAGGTGGGAACTGGTCTTTGAGAAGAGTTGTCGAGGATTGTTCTTACCCTCCAGGATGTTCCTGGAACAGGAGGAAAATTTGGCTCAAGATGCTCATATCATTTCTGGCAATGGGCGACCAGGCCAGTCATGCAGCAGGCGCACTTAAATCTGCGACCGTCAGACTTTTGGATATGACGCTGGGAACTCTACAGAGGTGTGGAAGACCATGAGTGACTTGGTGGCAGCAAAAGCATCAATGCTATAACTAAAGGAACTAATGAGGAGGCCAACAGAGGCAATAGTGCTGTGGTGGGTGGAGGCCCAGAAGAAAGGGAGGAAAAAAACAAAAATTTGCAATGAGCTCAGCTCTGTGGGTGAAGCATGGAAAGAATGTGACATACAGCTAGAAAACACAGTTAATTTACTTACAAAATTATAAATATATACCACATATATATTTAATTTTGAGGTTCAGGTGATGTTTTTTGACTATTATAAATGTGTTTCCAAGTATTTGTTATTCTTTGCCTGCAATTTTGATCTCCTATCATAACGGTTGTAAATTCAATGATCGAGCAGTGTAGAATGCTGACTAAGGCAGCTGTGATATCATTAAGTAGGTATCAAAAAAGTCTGTGATGTAAACAAACAAGAGAACCGTTCACATGAACGCCAAAGAAAAATACAAGTATCTTCTAGTGGGATAATAGAACAATTATCTTTTAACCTCAATAGTTAGGTGTGATATTCCAACAGCTGAACAGAAGTAACTATTGTGAAAGCCACACCTAAAACATCTTCAATGCAGAATTAAGTTACTGCAGTCAGAAATTGTTATCTTGCTCTCAGCTATACACTAAATGACCTGTTCTTACCAGTTTCCGGTGGGGCAAAGGTATACTGGCTACTGGAAGATGAGCCTAGGTTCAATTCGTCATCATTTGTAAGCTCTTCTGCTGCAACTTCAGTTTCCTCCTGGACAGCCTGAAGATCGTCCACGGGTGGTGGCTCAAGGGTAACAATATCTGAATCATCACTAGTTGCACCAACAAAAGTACTGTCATCAGCCAATTTTTCTTTTGGTGCCTAGTTAAAAGAACAAGTAAACAGGAGTCCGCTGTTAACTTTCCATTTAAAAAAAAAAATCAGCTTCAGCAATAACCTATTCCTATAAATCAACTAAGCAACATCGAACTATCTTGCACCCACGCCAGTTGTTTAAAGTGTACATTTGCTAGAACACCTCTGGCAGAATGATTTTGATTACTTCTTAGAAAATATACAATAGTAGTTTGAATTGCAGTAATACAAAGCTTTTGATTTCCAAGAAGTATCTATTGTCTATCCCCAAATTTTCAAGGGTTTAATACTTTAGTAATGTTATCATATTTATTGATAAAGAGGAGGTACTACAAAGGCTGGCTGTACTTAAAGTAGATAAGTCACCAGGACCAGATGGGATGCATCCTAGGATGTGGAGGGAAGTTAAGGTGGAAATCGCAGAGGTTCTGGCCATAATCTTTCAATCCTCCTTAGATACAGGAGTGGTGCCAGAGGACGGGAGAATTGCAAATGTTACACCCTTGTTCCTGGGATGTGGGCATCGCTGGCAAGACCAGCATTTATTGCCCATCCCTAATTGCCCTCGAGAAGGTGGTGGTGAGCCGCCTTCTTGAACTGCTGCAGTCCTTGTGGTGAAGGTACCAAAAAACGGTCCAAGGATAAACCCAGCAACTACAGGCCAGTCAGTTTAACCTCGGTAGTGAGGAAGCTTTTAGAAACGATAATCAGGGACAAAATTAACAATTACTTGGACAAGTGTGGATTAATTAAGGAAAGCCAGCACTGATTTGTTAAAGGCAAATTGTCTTTAACTAACTTGATCGAGGTAACAGAGAGGGTTGATGAGGGCAATGCGGTTGACATGGTGTACATGGACTTCCAAAAGGCGTTTGATAAAGTGCCACATAATAGGCTTGCCAGCAAAGTTGAAGCCCATGGACTAAAAGGGACAGTGGCAGCATGGATACAAAATTGGCTAAGTGACAAGAAACAGAGAGTAGTGGTGAACGGTTGTTTTCGGACTGGAGGAAGATATACAGTGGTGTTCCCCAGGGTCAGTACTAGGACCACTGCTTTTCTTGATCTATATTAATGATTTGGACTTGGGTGTACAGCGCACAGTTTCAAAACTTGCAGATGACACAAATCTTGCAAGTATAGTGAACAGTGAAGAGGACAGTGATAGACTTCAAGAAGACATAGATAGGCTGATGAAATGGGCGGGCACATGGCAGATGAAATTTAACGCAGAAAAGTGTGAAGTGATACATTTTGGTAGAAAGAATGAGGAGGAGGACATATAAACTAAATGGTACAATCCTGAAGGGGGTGCATGAACAGAAAGACCTGGGGGTATGTGTGCACAAATCATTGAAGGTGGCAGGGTAGGTTGAGAAAGCAGTTAAAAAGGCTTACGGGATCCTGGGCTTTATAAATAGAGGCATAGAGTACAAAAGCAAGGAAGTTATGATGAACCTTTATAAAACACTGGTTCGGCGTCAACTGGAATACTGTGTCCAATTCTGGGCACCGCACATTAGGAAGGATGTGAAGGCCTTAGAGAGGGTGCAGAAAAGATTTACAAGAATGGTTCCAGGGATGAGGGACTTCAGTTACATGGATAGACTGGAGAAGCTGGGGTCGTTCTCCTTGGAGCAGAGAAGGTTGAGAGGAGATTTGATAGAGGTGTTCAAAGTCATGATAGAGAGAAACTGTTCTCATTGGCGGAAGGGTCGAGAACCAGAGACACAAATTTAAGGTGATTGGCAAAAGAACCAAAGGCGATATGAGGAAAAACTATTTTACGCAGCAAGTGGTTAGGATCTGGAATGCACTGCCTGAAAGAGTGGTGGAGGCAGATTCAATCGTGGCTTTCAAAAGGGAATTGGATAAGTATCTGAAGGAATAAAATTTGCAGAGCTACGGGGAAAGGGTGGGGGAGTGGGACTAGCTGAAGTGCTCTTGCAGAGAGCCGGCACGGGCTCGACGGACCGAATGACCTCCTTCTGTGCTGTAACCATTCTATGATTCTATTATTAACCCTGTTCTGTCCAGACTACAATGCTTTGCTCTGTATCTCAGATTCCCCCAAACTAGTAGATATCTATGATCTCTCCTTATCCTCTAGTCCGCAAGATCCCCCACCGAGAGGCAGCAAGCCCAGCATCCCAGCAGTGAAAGTGATACATTACCTCCAGTGACATCAAGGATACCTGGAAACCCATTCCTCGGTTCATCACTAAACCTATCAACATATTTATTTTATTGAGAAATCTAGGTGAAAGGCCAAGACCTGTAGTGTAGGATACCACTAAAGTTAAAACAAGGAGGAAAAAGGTACAGTAAATCAAGAAGTAGTGATTAGAGGATATCAAGCTTAGGTTATAAAAGCCTATAAATTGTCGAATAGATGTAATACGTTCCACTGCCTTGGGAAAGATTGAATTTGAGTAGATGATGCAATGTCTTGATTTCTATATAGGATCCAGGAAGAGGGAGAGTATGTAGGACAGTGTACTTAGAGCGTAAGTGGAATGAAAGAGAGAGAGAGCGAAAGAGAGAAACAAACAAATGTACGCAAACCCATATCCCACTCAAATCTCCTCAGTGATTGAGGGTGGAGCCAGTTAACATAAGCAGTGCTAGGATATGCCTCAACAGGGAAAAATACATTACATAATTTTAATGCCGCTTTAGATAGAACAATGAGTTTTTAAAAATTACTTCAGTTGGCTGTGGTTGAGATTTGGGGTGTATAGTGCAGTCCTGGTACAGCGCCCCTAGGATTGCAACTCTTCAGGTACTCTGTGCTCCTGAGCCCCACTTAGCTGACCTCACATGATGCTCGGTGCTTTGCGCCCCGTTAGCACCTGGAACAGGAGGCACAAAGCAACTGAATTTTTCCCCCTTATTGTTTTGAAACAGTTTCTGTACTGAGTAAGCCAAACACTGTCTTGTCAAGTTTATTGCTATAGGTTTCTGATTCTGTGAAATTGTCTCATTTGTAAATAAATGTAACTATTACTTTTAGTCCCAACAATATGGTTTCACAGCATACCACTTACTCCTTTTGGAAGCAGGTGGGAGAACATTATTGACAGCCCATGTAGTCTACAGTGCAAAATACCGTGGTAAGAAGGTAATTATGTTCCTGTGGCACACTATCCCATTCAAATCACTGATAAGCTTACAGGTTTCAGTTCATTGGCGTCTCGGGTATGCTTATGGAAGCTGCCTTTATGCAGTGAGAAGACTGGAGAAAGCCTAAATTGTTACAGAGCCACCAAAGGTAGCTGTTCAGAGGACTGAGAAGCAAGTAGATTTTAAAGAATTGAATGAAACAAGATTTTCATTGCCACACAGATGATCAAGGTTTAGTTATTCAACCATTGCACTTCAAGAGGAATAAAGGTTATATGCATTGAAGTATCTGAAGGAAGTTGATAGATGTATAGTTTAGCCGAGGTCACTCGTCTGTGAGACAGGAGACAGAGGAGACTGCCTTTCTTAGAGAATGAAAGAACACAAATACATTTCCAAAGAAAAGGAAAGGTGGACTGGGAGCAGAGCCTGAACAGATGACATAGGACAGGGATGTCCAACTTTTTGGAGCTGGGGGTCGGATACTCACATCAAACCCTATGGGTGGACTATATGGTCATGCAGAAATTAAAGCCCCAATACACAGAATATTAAAAAAAAACATGCACAAAAAGCAGCACCGCTATCACAAATAATAGAGTCCCCGCACTAAAAAATGCCAGATCCCCATATATAAAAATGCAGGAGTCCCATACACAGAAAAGTAAGACCCTCATATATAAAAAGCCCATCCCCTCTTCCTACCCATCCTTGCTCCATGCTTTTCCCCCCCACAATCTTCACTCCCATCCTCCTCCCACAATCCTCCTCCCACAATCCTCACTCCCATCCTCCTCCCACAATCCTCACTCCCATCCTTACCCTTCCTCAAAGATTGAAAACTGGAAAGCTTCAGCTCTTTAAACTTCTGATCTAGATTGGTCTAAATCCACCAGTCAGATAGCAGCCTCTGCCAGGCCCAGGGAGTTTAAAGGGCAGCAGCTTAGCTGTTCATACAGCCTCTAAAATTAAGTACACAAAACTGATTTCAACAAATGTAATTTAAGTTCCTGCTGTAACTAACCATACTTGAAATCAGCTTTGTGCAGTTAATGTGAGAAGTCACAGGGGCCACATGAAAGGAGCATGCAGATTTAGCCTATGGGGTGCATGTTGGACACTTTGTATAGCAATCAAGAACGTGAACCCAAGCTGATTTTATTCCCTATCCTAGGACACTGTGGCCAATTGCAGCACCCTTAATTAGTCCAGCTGAGATTTAGCAAACTCAGCACAGATTGTGAATCTAACCTGAGATCTTCCTGTAGGGCTCAGAGACTGGAGGTTTACCTCTGAGCCACCAAGATGCCGCTCCTTAGTTGCTTCAGTGAAAACTTCAACTTACTAAACTGTAATCATTCTGCCAAGTAATTGATTTATCAATTTCAGAGAGCACATTCAAAACATATTAAACTACATGTGATTTTTTTGAACATTTGGGTTTAATACTTAATTCACCAGATTTTAATATATGCAAAATACTCAAAATCCCAGAGAAAGTATTTTTTACATCAAGCTTTTAAAAACCCTTTTGCACATCAGCTCAAGTTGATTTGAAAACCATCTCCAATAACAGATTCCAATGACACACAATGGAAAGCAGCTTAAAATAGCTTACATACAGTATAACTTGTTAAAATCACAATTACATACAAAAAGTTATTAAAGATCACGTGCAACAGAGAAAAGTGATAAATTCCTAAATACTAATTAGTTAAATCTAATTAATTGCTTTTATCATAGCTCTTGTGGATTCTACTACATATATGCAATCCTTTTATATGCAAAGTAGTGGCAACGTCTCGCAAATTGTTGATAAGTTTCAGTTTTGCTCTTTAAATAGCAACAGTTTATTACAGTCTGTACCAGGGGTTCTCAACCGGGGGTCAGCGCCCCCGCACCTCCCAATTTCAGGGGGTCCGCCAGTTGGTTTGTCCCATCAATATACAGAGAGTACTGATGTTTATAGTCTCAGATATACAAAGACTGTGCATGCGCAGTGAATTATGGTTTACTGTTGGACACCATTTGAATGCTTAGACAAGTCCCTTTGCAGATCACTGATTTTTACAACAGTATTTATCTCGGTATTTTTTTTTCATCCAGCCCTAATCGCTTCCACGTTCATAAACCACTCGCCACTTTTAACTATTAAATAAAATAGTTGAAGTTATAACTTCTCTTCCGGGGATTAAAGCCCAAGTTGGGGCGGTGGAAATCCACGAGTTAGTCCGGTGTTGCGTGGGCCGAGGTAGTATGAGCCTTCCTTTCAACCCTTTTCTTTCCCCTCGTGCGGAGCCACCCTGTGTCGGTTGGAAGCGCATTTGAAAAGAGCGCCGTCAATGGAGAGAGTGCGCGCGGGCCACATGGCCTTGGGGGGAGGGGGGGGGGGAAGGAAAGAAAGAGACGTTCAGGTCTTTGAGCCTGTGGCAAGGTTGTAATAATCGGGATCCGGTGTGATTCTCCTTCAATGTCTTCAGTCTGAATGAATAAAATAGTTGAAGGCGTCATCACAATTTTCCTCATACCTTTATATTCACGGCCATGTGCTTCTCTGACGGACGGATAGGCCTTGTCTGGGCACTCGTGTCCTTCGATATACCACCGGCTATTTATGAAAGGATTGGGGAGGAGGAAAGAGGGGGACTGCCTTTGTCACTGAAGGATTTATGGCGAGGAGGTCAGGTGGATAAAGTCGCTCGGGGCCCTGTTTATTTCTCCATTTCGCTCATGTGCCATCCGCCTCTGCCATTACTGGTGCTGTTAATTCAAGTCACTGGCTTTCACTGCCGTGTTGGGATTTGGTATCGAAATAAGAGGGATGCTCTGTTTCCGAAATGGAGGGCGTGGACCTGGAATTTTAGACCAGTTCGACCGAGTGATTACAAGCCTGTAGTGAGCACTGCGCTTGTTTCCAGTTAAGCAAATGGTTGATGGGTGGAGCAGATGGGCACATATGTAAATTTAGGATCAAAACTTTGCTTATGTAAATTTATGACTTAATAAATTCTTCTTTCCGTAAGGTGTAATGGAGCTATTAATAACTAATAATAATTTTTATATAGAAAACATACTTGTGTTGTGTTACAGGGAGTCTGCGGAATTTTTATAACATGGGAGGTGGGCCTCGGAAGCAAAAAGATTGAGAATCCCTGGTCTACATAATGCTACAATGACCAACTGAATATTGTCCTTATGTGTTCATAAAAGATGGTTCAACTATAATCTCACCTCGGAGAGCAATTCCTTTTCCTCTGATGTAACTGCGGCGCTGAGAGTTTCTATTGTTGGTTCGGTGTGCTCAGTTTCTTCTGCTGCAAAACAAATTACGGAGAATAAAATATTTCAGGCTTGCTGAGAAATTTTAAAAGTACAACAAATTATCCCACTATGAAAACTAAGTAGTTGACACAGTAAATGTCTAAGGAGACAAAGATCTGTTTCTTCTCTACATGAGGACCAGCTGCCAGGGCTGACCACAGTTCTCAGAAAAGCTCAGCACTGCAGGGTTAGATAGCAGAAACCAAAGAATGCAATGCAGCATTTCTGCAAAGCAATGGACACTCCCCTGCCTCATGAAGAGGTATCCTGCCTCAGCTTAGCATGGCCAATATTTGGAACTCAGCATAGTGGAGCACCCTGTTTGCTGGGATAAACAAGAGAAGTTTTTGAAGTTAAAAAGCCCTGGACACACACAACAATGTAGAACAATCTCTTGAAACAAAAGCACTCTCTCTTTCAAATGCAACAGATCATGTGCTTCATTAAGTATGACAGAATCAAAAACCAATGACAATGCATAGTTTGACAGGGAGAGAGGCGGGGGGGGCGGGGGAGGGAGAGAGGCAGGAGGGGGGGGCGGGGGAGGGAGAGAGGCAGGAGGGGGGGCGGGGGAGAGAGAGAGGCAGGAGGGGGGGCGGGGGAGAGAGAGAGGCAGGAGGGGGGGGAAAGAGAGGCAGGAGGGGGGGGGAGAGAGAGGCAGGAGGGGGGGGGAGAGAGAGGCAGGAGGGGGGGGGAAAGAGAGGCAGGAGGGGGGGGGAAAGAGAGGCAGGAGGGGGGGGGAAAGAGAGGCAGGAGGGGGGGGAAAGAGAGGCAGGAGGGGGGGGAAAGAGAGGCAGGAGGGGGGGGAAAGAGAGGCAGGAGGGGGGGGAAAGAGAGGCAGGAGGGGGGGGAAAGAGAGGCAGGAGGGGGGGGAAAGAGAGGCAGGAGGGGGGGGAAAGAGAGGCAGGAGGGGGGGGAAAGAGAGGCAGGAGGGGGGGGAAAGAGAGGCAGGAGGGGGGGAAAGAGAGGCAGGAGGGGGGGGAAAGAGAGGCAGGAGGGGGGGGAAAGAGAGGCAGGAGGGGGGGGAAAGAGAGGCAGGAGGGGGGGGAAAGAGAGGCAGGAGGGGGGGGAAAGAGAGGCAGGAGGGGGGGGAAAGAGAGGCAGGAGGGGGGGGAAAGAGAGGCAGGAGGGGGGGGAAAGAGAGGCAGGAGGGGGGGGAAAGAGAGGCAGGAGGGGGGGGAAAGAGAGGCAGGAGGGGGGGGAAAGAGAGGCAGGAGGGGGGGAAAGAGAGGCAGGAGGGGGGGGAAAGAGAGGCAGGAGGGGGGGGAAAGAGAGGCAGGAGGGGGGGGAAAGAGAGGCAGGAGGGGGGGGAAAGAGAGGCAGGAGGGGGGGGAAGAGAGGCAGGAGGGGGGGGAAAGAGAGGCAGGAGGGGGGGGAAAGAGAGGCAGGAGGGGGGGGGAAAGAGAGGCAGGAGGGGGGGGGAAAAGAGAGGCAGGAGGGGGGGGGAAAAAGAGAGGCAGGAGGGGGGGGAAAGAGAGGCAGGAGGGGGGGGGAAAGAGAGGCAGGAGGGGGGGGGAAAGAGAGGCAGGAGGGGGGGGAAAGAGAGGCAGGAGGGGGGGGGAAAGAGAGGCAGGAGGGGGGGGAAAGAGAGGCAGGAGGGGGGGGGAAAGAGAGGCAGGAGGGGGGGGGGAAAGAGAGGCAGGAGGGGGGGGGAAAGAGAGGCAGGAGGGGGGGGGAAAGAGAGGCAGGAGGGGGGGGGAAAGAGAGGCAGGAGGGGGGGGGAAAGAGAGGCAGGAGGGGGGGGGAAAGAGAGGCAGGAGGGGGGGGGAAAGAGAGGCAGGAGGGGGGGGGAAAGAGAGGCAGGAGGGGGGGGGAAAGAGAGGCAGGAGGGGGGGGGAAAGAGAGGCAGGAGGGGGGGGGGAAAGAGAGGCAGGAGGGGGGGGGGGAAAGAGAGGCAGGAGGGGGGGGAAAGAGAGGCAGGAGGGGGGGGGGAAAGAGAGGCAGGAGGGGGGGGGGGAAAGAGAGGCAGGAGGGGGGGGGAAGAGAGGCAGGAGGGGGGGGGGAAAGAGAGGCAGGAGGGGGGGGGGGAAAGAGAGGCAGGAGGGGGGGGGGGGAAAGAGAGGCAGGAGGGGGGGGGGAAAGAGAGGCAGGAGGGGGGGGGAAAGAGAGGCAGGAGGGGGGGGGAAAGAGAGGCAGGAGGGGGGGGGAAAGAGAGGCAGGAGGGGGGGGGAAAGAGAGGCAGGAGGGGGGGGGAAAGAGAGGCAGGAGGGGGGGGGAAAGAGAGGCAGGAGGGGGGGGAAAGAGAGGCAGGAGGGGGGGGGAAAGAGAGGCAGGAGGGGGGGGGAAAGAGAGGCAGGAGGGGGGGGGAAAGAGAGGCAGGAGGGGGGGGGAAAGAGAGGCAGGAGGGGGGGGGAAAGAGAGGCAGGAGGGGGGGGGAAAGAGAGGCAGGAGGGGGGGGGAAAGAGAGGCAGGAGGGGGGGGGAAAGAGAGGCAGGAGGGGGGGGGAAAGAGAGGCAGGAGGGGGGGGGAAAGAGAGGCAGGAGGGGGGGGGAAAGAGAGGCAGGAGGGGGGGGGAAAGAGAGGCAGGAGGGGGGGGGGAAAGAGAGGCAGGAGGGGGGGGGAAAGAGAGGCAGGAGGGGGGGGAAAGAGAGGCAGGAGGGGGGGGAAAGAGAGGCAGGAGGGGGGGGGAAAGAGAGGCAGGAGGGGGGGGGAAAGAGAGGCAGGGGGGGGGGGAAAGAGAGGCAGAGGGGGGGGAAAGAGAGGCAGGAGGGGGGGAAAGAGAGGCAGGAGGGGGGGGGGGAAAGAGAGGCAGGAGGGGGGGGGGAAAGAGAGGCAGGAGGGGGGGGAAAGAGAGGCAGGAGGGGGGGGGAAAGAGAGGCAGGAGGGGGGGGGAAAGAGAGGCAGGAGGGGGGGGGAAAGAGAGGCAGGAGGGGGGGGGAAAGAGAGGCAGGAGGGGGGGGGAAAAGAGAGGCAGGAGGGGGGGAAAGAGAGGCAGGAGGGGGGGGGAAAGAGAGGCAGGAGGGGGGGGAAAGAGAGGCAGGAGGGGGGGAAAGAGAGGCAGCAGGGGGGGGGAAAGAGAGGCAGCAGGGGGGGGGAAAGAGAGGCAGCAGGGGGGGGGAAAGAGAGGCAGGAGGGGGGGGGAAAGAGAGGCAGGGGGGGGGGAAAGAGAGGCAGGAGGGGGGGGGAAAGAGAGGCAGGCGGGGGGGGGAAAGAGAGGCAGGAGGGGGGGGGAAAGAGAGGCAGGAGGGGGGGAAAGAGAGGCAGGAGGGGGGGGAGAAAGAGAGGCAGGAGTGGGGGGGAAAGAGAGGCAGGAGGGGGGGGGAAAGAGAGGCAGGAGGGGGGGGGGAAAGAGAGGCAGGAGGGGGGGGGGAAAGAGAGGCAGGAGGGGGGGGAAAGAGAGGCAGGAGGGGGGGGGAAAGAGAGGCAGGAGGGGGGGAAAGAGAGGCAGGAGGGGGGGGAAAGAGAGGCAGGAGGGGAGGGAAAGAGAGGCAGGAGGGGGGGGGAAAGAGAGGCAGGAGGGGGGGGGAAAGAGAGGCAGGAGGGGGGGAAAGAGAGGCAGGAGGGGGGGAAAGCGAGACGGGGGGGGGGGAAGCGAGACGGGGGGCGTGGGGAAAGAGAGACGGGGGGCGTGGGGAAAGAGAGACGGGGGGGGGGGGGAAGAGAGACGGGGGGGGGGGGGAAGAGAGACGGGGGGGGGGGGAAGAGAGACGGGGGGGGGGGGAAGAGAGACGGGGGGGGGGAAGAGAGACGGGGGGGGGGGAAGAGAGACGGGGGGGGGGGAAGAGAGACGGGGGGGGGGGGGAAGAGAGACGGGGGGGGGGAAGAGAGACGGGGGGGGGGGGAAGAGAGACAGGGGGGGGGGGAAGAGAGACAGGGGGGGGGGAAGAGAGACGGGGGGGGGGGGAAGAGAGACAGGAGGGGGGGGAAGAGAGACAGGAGGGGGGGGAAGAGAGACAGGAGGGGGGGAAGAGAGACGGGGGGGGGGGAAGAGAGACAGGAGGGGGGGGAAGAGAGACAGGAGGGGGGGGAAGAGAGACAGGAGGGGGGGAAGAGAGACAGGAGGGGGGGAAGAGAGACAGGAGGGGGGGAAGAGAGACAGGAGGGGGGGAAGAGAGACAGGAGGGGGGGAAGAGAGACAGGAGGGGGGGAAGAGAGACAGGAGGGGGGAAGAGAGACAGGAGGGGGGGAAGAGAGACAGGAGGGGGGGAAGAGAGACAGGAGGGGGGGAAGAGAGACAGGAGGGGGGGAAGAGAGACAGGAGGGGGGGAAGAGAGACAGGAGGGGGGGAAGAGAGACAGGAGGGGGGGAAGAGAGACAGGAGGGGGGGAAGAGAGACAGGAGGGGGGGAGAGAGACAGGAGGGGGGGAAGAGAGACAGGAGGGGGGGGAAGAGAGACAGGAGGGGGGGGAAGAGAGACAGGAGGGGGGGGAAGAGAGACAGGAGGGGGGGGAAGAGAGACAGGAGGGGGGGAAGAGAGACGGGGGGGGGGGGAAGAGAGACGGGGGGGGGGGGAAGAGAGACGGGGGGGGGGAAGAGAGACGGGGGGGGGGAAGAGAGACAGGAGGGGGGGAAGAGAGACAGGAGGGGGGGAAGAGAGACAGGAGGGGGGGGAAGAGAGACAGGGAGGGGGGGGAAGAGAGACAGGAGGGGGGGGAAGAGAGACAGGAGGGGGGGAAGAGAGACGGGGGGGGGGGAAGAGAGACGGGGGGGGGGGGAAGAGAGACGGGGGGGGGGAAGAGAGACGGGGGGGGGGAAAGAGAGACGGGGGGGGGGAAAGAGAGACGGGGGGGGGGGGGAAGAGAGACGGGGGGGGGGGGGGAAGAGAGACGGGGGGGGGGGGGGAAGAGAGACAGGGTGGGGGGGGGGGGGAAAGAGAGAAAGAACTTGCATTTATAAAACCTCTTTCAGGTCCTCGAGATGTCCCAAGGTGCTTCACATTCAATGAAGTACTTTTTAAGGTGAAGTTCCTGTTGTAATGTAGGGAAACGCAGGAGCCAATCTGTATACAGCAAGGTCCCACAAACAGAATTGAGAGAAATGATCAAATATATTGTTTTAGTGATGTTGGTTGAGGGATAAATATTGGCCAGGACACCAGGAGACCTCCCCCTGCTCTTCTTTGAATAGTACCGTGAGACATTTTATGTCTACCTGAGAGCGCAGATGGGGCCTCGGTTTAACATCTCATCCGAAAGACGGCAACTCCAACAATGCAGCATTCCCTCAGTACTCTACTGAAGTGTCAGCCAGGATTATGTGCTTAAGTCCTGGAGTGGGACTTGAACCCATGGCCTTCTGACTCAGAGGTGAGAAGAGTGCTACCACTGAGCCAAGGCTGACACCATTACTAATGGAACCTTGAGCATGGCTGGCAGGAAACAAGGCTGTAAACAATTTAAGTGAACAAGCACATTCCCTCTTCCATTTAAATCACCATGGAGCAATAGTACCATGAGCCTTAATCTCTTACGTTCACCACTTCATAGAAAAGACAGCTGTTCGCTAGCAGGTTGCTTCTTCAATTGCTGCCAGTGCTTTTTTAAAAACTGTCTGTGCAGGTCTCAAGATTTGCAGCAGACGGCGGATACTGCGCTGGGTGGATTACACCTCAGCCCATTCCTAAAACCTAATAAAGGGAAAGGGCAAGAAGGGGACTTCCTGATCACTATCTACAGAACTTTGCAGGAATTATGCAGATACCAGGCAAGAACAAATTTGGGCACACTGGATTGCCCCCTCCCAATTGTAGAAAAGCCAGTCAAGACCCACACATGAATGAGAGGTGCTGGTGGGTGTCCAGTGCCCGTGGACCTGTATCCCAGCAGGAGGGGAAGGGGCAAAATTGGCAACAAAACTCCGGTACTTATCTATTTATATGCATCTCCTTTATAGCTGAAAATTAAAAATAAGAATGCGTCTATATATTTACACTGGCTATGTTGCTTACCTTGCAGTTCAAAGGGTTTGTCAAGCTGTTCATCTGGTAAAGACTGTGAAATGCTTTCAGCCTCTCCTTTGTCTGAACTGAGTACCTCCACATCAGAACCCTAATCAAAGGAGATCATTAGTTAACAAGTACCACTTTAATCAATTAAAAAAAAGCAAAACCCTGGCATCAATGAGGTAGCTTGTGACTTTCCGCTCAGAGATCAATTTGAAGGTGTGCATATAATAGCCCGGAATTTGCAGCCCACGGCGAAGCGACGGCGAATCGCCGCTGACCTCGAAGAAAGCTGCCCACAAAGATCTTGTGATCTCTCTGGTGAAAACTTTAGCTTTCTTGACCTTAATTTGGTTGTAGTGCTGTCAGAAGGGGATCCCCAGAGTACATTAGCAGTGATGTCATCAAGCTGTCTAAGCAGCCAATCACATTGTGAGAATTCTCACAGACAGCAAACCAGGAAATAAAAAGCACTGATTATCATTTTACTTTTAATTTTTTTTTTTTTAAAAAGAGAGCGAAATAAGATTGGGACATACACGTGGGGTTAAGGTAGAAGCTGAAATATAAACAAACTTTAAAAAAAATGTAATAGTAATTTTTATCCTAATGGAGAAATTTGACATTCCACAAATATAAAATTAGTTTTTCAGGGCCAGAACGGTTGTTCAGCAGTCAATACGGCATTAAAACCCTAGTCAAACCTATTTCAACAAGGCTTAACTTTTTGTGGGGTGTTTAACAGAGATATTAGAGTTTTTGTCAGTTCAAGTGATTTCACTGATAGGCTGCGCTGTGGAACTCCCCAGAGTCGGCAGTGTCAGAGCAGGGATTGACTGACCACAACTTCAGGATTTCCGCTAAGTATATCGCCGATCCTTCATCGTCGCTGGGTCAAAATCCTGGAACTCCCTACCTAACAGCACTGTGGGAGTCCCTTCACCACACGGACTACAGCGGTTGAAGGCGGCGGCTCACCACCACCTTCTCAAGGGCAATTAGGGATGGGCAATAAATGCTGGGCTTGCCAGCGACGCCCACATCCCATAAACGAATAAAAAAAAATTCTGCGCATACGCTAAATCCTGAAGTTACGGTCAGTTTCAGAGGGGTAATGACAGCAAACGCTGAAAGTTTCATAGTCATCACCACCGCAAAATCCGGGTCTTTGTATTTTACGCTAGACAATCAATGGGGAGTCAAGATGGCTCCTGGGCTGGCAGCTCCTTTCTGAGCTGCTCTTCTCTTCAACTGTATCCATGGTCATCTATTACCATCTTTTGTCCTTTCTTCCCCCAATCTTCTTTCTTCCATTGCTTAAGATACCCTGCCTCGGATAGTGAAGACATTTCAGCCCAAACTACAAATTCAAACTACAAGTTTAAAGTTCCCCCTGCAGAGTCCACATCCTATCCCCCGGCGTGTCTTTGTTCTCACTAAGCTCTTTCAACTGCCGGAACTCTGCTGAAACTTGACCTCCATCACTGGATTCCTCGCGAACAGGACTTCGTTGACTACACGGTTTGACTCAGCGGCTGTGGCGCTGCTCTGTTTTTCAGTCACTTCAAGTCTTATGCTGTGGAATTCTTTTTGTCAAATTGGTTTCCAATCTCCTGGACTTCTCTGGACATCTACACTACGTTTCTGCTTTGAACTATACTGGATTACACTACGTTTCTGCACTGGACTACACTGTAAGACTTACTTGCTATATCTCTATCTCTGCTGCTAAAAGATTTTTACCTTTAAACTGCAGCTGTGTCTCTGCTGAACTGGTTCTATTGGTTTTTCAGCTCTGCTGGCTTGTAGGTAGCAGCTGCTGCTCCACTTGCTGTCCTCGTTCTACCGGCTTTGCTGGTCGCTGGCTTGTGGTTTTACTTTCTCTCCGCTGCTTTGATCTACGGTGACCTCCAATTTGCGTCAATTTAGTCATCATCTTTCTGCACCGCTACCGACTCTCATTTCTACGGCAACAACCTCCATCCTTGAACTCTCTATCCTTCAAATAGCTTCTGGACTTTACTCACCTGCTTTGGACAGCGGTTCGTCGATGCTCTGTACCGGCCCCATCCTGCATACATCAGCTTTGTCCTTCCACAGGACCTCTGACTTTGACCCTGGTCTCTCTACTATTGTCGCCAACCTATTCCCTGCTACCAGGAAATATGTATTCCATTAATTATTACGTTTAAACAGGCCGATGTAACCTGAGCTTTTCCAGTGTCTATTCGCGTGCGCACTTAGGCTGCTGTCCGGACCTGAGCCATTCAATACTTTTCCACTTTTTCCCCTTCTTTTCCTTTCTCTCTATCCCTCCCGGACCACTCTCTCCTGTCGTCATGCCTCCTTTCATCTCTCCTCTCTTGGATACTCTGCCCTCCCAAATCCCTACCCCAATCTTTCATTACTCTTTGACCTTCCTACTCTCTTGCCGCCATCCCAGGCTTGACTCCCTCTTAGATAAACCTACAGCTTCCCTCTGTGCCTCCCTTGGCATCCTACGAAGGGCCCATCGAGGCACTCGTCGCTGCCGCCTTACGAGCAGCAACCCCAACTGTTCCATCCTATGCTCTCTCGACGACCTTCCCGCCCAGCGCGCTCAAATCTTGCCAATCTCCTCCCCATCCAACTCATCCCCCCCAAGCGCTGACCCTGTGGACGCTGGCAGTGGGGCAGCCATCACCGACCCTCTCCGCATCTTATAGAATGTCCGTTCACTTGCAAACAAGGCTCTTGTCATCCATGAGCTTATCTTGGATGATTACATCGACATCATGGCCCTGACAGAACTTGGTTGAGGGGTGATGACACCTTATCCTTAAATGAAGCCTCCCTGCCTGGCTACACCTTCCACCACTTGCCCCGCTCAGACCACCGTGGTGGCAGTGTGGCTCTCATCACCAAATCATACCTTGGTCTGTCCCCCTACTCCTCCGGCACTTTCTCCTCCTTTGAGCATCTCGCCTTATTCCACCTGTCATTTAAAATTCTTGTTCTCTACCGCCCACCCAAGTACCATAAAAATGTTATTGCCGAGATATCTTCACTGCTCTCCTCCCTCAGCCTCTGCACCGAACGACTTCTCATCCTCGGTGATTTCAACCTCCATCTCAATTCATCATGCTCTCTTTCCTCGGAGTTCACTAGCCTCCTATCCTCCCTTAATCTCTCCCTCCATGTAAAGTCCCCAACCCATATTCACGGCCACCCCCTCGACCTTGCCATCTCTCGTGGCCTCACTACTCCCATCGTGTCAATCACGGATAAGGCCATCTCTGACCATTTCCTAGTATCGCTCTCCACCCACATCCCCCTTCCACCCACCCCCCACCCCCCCAACCTACTTCCTTCTGTGTCTGACCCTGGAAAAAACTCTCTCCCATCTCTCTTACAACTGCACTTATGAAATCCCAACTGTCCAGCCTTTGGCCCTCCATTCACCATGACATTTCTGCAGCTACCGATCTGCTCAACCACACCCTCACCACCACCTTTGATGCCCTAGTCCCTATTAAAACAATTACTCTCTCACCCTGGTACAGCATTCATCTTCGCTCCCTTAAGTCTAAGAGACGCAGACTTGAACGGATATGGCGGACAACTGGTTTAGCCACTCACCGCCAGATCTGGCTGGACCACATAAGTCATTATCGGGTCCTGCTCTCGTCTGCCAAAATTGCTCACTATTCCAGAATCATTCTGCAATGCAAAGATAAACCCCGGCTCCTATTCTCTACTGCTAACCATCTTCTTAAACCCCTCTCCCCTGTCTCCTCCACCCACCTCCGACAACAAGTGTGAGGAGGTCATGGACTTCTTTGTCTCGAAGATTGAGACCATCCATTCAGCTGCCTCTGCCACATCCCTTCCTTCCCCTAGCCCACCGGGCCAAACTTCCTCTAAGGTTCCCCCCTGCCCTAGCCCTGAACTCACATCTTTCTCCAGTTTCTCTCCGATCTCCCCTCATGACCTCTCCACGCTCATCTTGTCCATGAGACCCACTTCCTGCTCCCTCGACCCTATTCCCACCAAACTGCTGACCATCCAACTTCATTTTCTGACTTCCATGTTAGCTAACATTGTTAATGGTTCTCTCTCCTCAGGTACTGTCCCACTCTCCCTCAAATCTTCCATCATCACCCCTCTCAAAAAACCAACCCTTGACCGCTCCGTCCTTGCAAAATACCGCCCCATCTCCAACCTCCCTTTCCTCGCCAAAGTCCTTGAACGTGTTGTTGCTTCCCAAATCCGTGCCCATCTTTCCCGCAATTCCATGTTTGAATCCCTCCAATCAGGTTTCCGCCCTTGCCACAGTACCGAAACGGCTCTCATCAAAGTCACAAATTACATCCTTTGTGACTGTGACAGAGGTAAACTATCCCTCCTCGTCCTTCTTGACTTGTCTGCAGCCTTTGACACGGTTGACCACTCCATCCTTCTTCAACGCCTCTCCACCGTCATCCAGCTGGGTGGGACTGCACTCGCCTGGTTCCATTCTTATCTATCTAATTGTAGCCAGAGAATCACCTGGAACGGCTTCTCTTCCCGCTCCCGCATCGTTACCTCTGGTGTCCCCCAAGGATCTATCCTTGGCCCCCTCCTATTTCTCATCTACATGTTGCCCCTTGGCGACATCATCCAAAAACACAGCGTCAGTTTCCACATGTACGCTGACAACACCTAGCTCGACCTCACTACCACTTCTCTCAACCCCTCCACGGTGTCTAAATTATCAGACTGCTTGTCCAACATCCAGTTCTGGATGAGCAGAAATTTTCACCAATTAAATATTGGGAAGACTGAAGCCATTGTTTTCGGTCCATGCCACAAACTCCGTTCCCTAGCCACTGACTCCATTCCTCTCCCTAACATCTGGCTGAGGCTGAACCACACTGTTGGCAACCTTGGGTCATATTTGACCCCGAAATTAGCTTCCGACCACATATTCGCAGCATAACTAAGAACGCCTATTTCCACCTCCGTAACATCGCCCGTCTCCGCCCTTGCCTCAGCTCATCTGCTGCTGAAACCCGCATCCATGCCTTTGTTACCTCTAGACTTGACTATTCCAACGCACTCCTGGCTGGCCTCCCACATTCTACCCTACATAAACTTGAGGTCATCCAAAACTCGGCTGCCGTGTCCTAACTCACACCAAGTCCCATTCACCCATCACCCCTGTGCTCGCTGACCTACACTGGCTCCTAGTTAAGCAACGCCTCGATTTCAAAATTCTCATCCTGGTTTTTATGGCCTCGCCCCTCCCTATCTCTGTAATCTCCTTCAGCCCCACAACCACCACCCTACCCCCTCCCGCCGAGGAATCGGCGCTCCTCTAATTCTGCCCTCTTGAGCTACCTCTTTGAACAAGCTTTTGGTCACCTGCCCTAATTTATCCTTTTGTCTTTTAATACTCCTGTGAAGAGCCTTTGGACATTTTACTACGTTAAAGTGCTATATAAATACAAGTTGTTGTTGTTGTTACTTGGGTTCGAGGTCACTGAGTACTCCACAAGTGGATTTCACTTTCCCTACAATCCAGAGTGCATCTTTACCTTCCCAACATCTAGGTAATTGATCCGGAGATCAATGGAAAACCCTTACCACTGTGTATCATGTGTCACCACGATTCTCCTCTCTGCAATATCCAGATTGAATATACTATCAAACTGAGAGTTCAGCTATAAACCATCAGGCAAGTTATTCGAATGTAGAACATATTCAGTGCAAAACAGTGTATTTACAAAATTTGCTATCCTTCACAGTATATATATCAGAACAATAACAATGTCCCCTGATCTAGCTCTCATCATCTAGATCCCTGAAAATGACAGCTCAGTTCTTGCATGCAGCCATGCGACCATGAAGCCAAGCTAGCCCAGGGCCCTCTGCTGGCAGGAGGCTGGGCCTAATTCTCTAACCTGTGCCAGATATCTTGACCGACTTTTTGCAAGATCCTTTGAAGATACAACAGAACAAAAAGCATGATATGCTGTATTTCTCATAACCGTTTATTTCTCATAACCATTTAAACAATGCTTTAAAACGACACATGGGATATATTAGCCTCTAAGACAGAAATATTTGTAATAATTGGAGAGCCATCAAAGGTAGTACGAAACAGATACAGTGCACCCCACTGCCTCAGCATTCGATCAACATTAGCACATCAAAAGCATGCTTTGTTTCAACAGGAATCAGTCACAGACTCAATGGCCGGAATTCTGCTGTTTAGACACGCTGATTTTAACTCCACAGCGTGCATTGACATTACGGACAGGTTCCCCACCCGGAAGTCAGCCTGATTGACAGGCTGGCTTCCAGTCAGGCGGGAACACTTGAGAAGAGGCTGCAACCCCAGGTAGCTGCGACTCCCGACCTGGGTGGGGGAAGCTTGAGGGGGCTGGGATGAAGCATTCTTGCTCTTCCGGGCCCACAAGGATTGCTCCCAGAGGCTGTCCTCGCTTCACTGCAGCTACCGGGAATCCCGAGGTCTGGGAACCCCGGCCGGCCACAGTTAAACCTGCACAGCAGGTTAAATCCGAGGCTTCTAGCCTCATTATAATATATAAAGGGTCAATCCGCCTCCTGGGAGCAGGTTGGCTGCCCGTTCCCCATCTCGCCTATGTTAAAACCGGAAGTGGGTGGGTTGGGGTCGGGATTCAGGTGTTTAACACTTTAACCTCCCACCCAATCCCAACTCACCCGTTTTTTGGGTTAAAATTCCCCCCAATGATACATGAACATTCCCCATCAATACTCTTTCAGGCAACTCGTCTGGGTTCCCAAATCCATGTACAATGGCAGCAAACACACCATTTACACCAAGATTTCCAAAACTATGCATGTCTCCACCTTGTCCTGATGATGCGAATATTAGCTGGGGTGCAATGGAAATTCCCTTCAGAAAACAGCTGACAGGAACCCTGTGTGTACTGTTTCTAGGAACTTATCATTAATTCGGCCAGCATGGGCACAGTATATATCACATACAATTTGGCCCTTCAGATCCAATCCAATATATAGTGACATAGTTTAAAAACCAGCAGATGTTTACTTGCTGAAAAAGTTCAATCAAATGAGTTAGGATTTGTTTCACCGGATACTAAACTGCCATAGAGCAAGACAGTGATAGTACATTTAACCAGAAGCTATATGTTTTTATAATAGGTTACTTTCAACAATTAATTAAAAGGCAATAAGGAATAGTGTGCACAAACAAAAGGGGGGGGGGTTAAGTACACCGACAATTATAAGGACACAAAGGTGAAACTAAATCTTTAAAATATTCACAATTGCCAATATGTCCAGCTTTTTAAAAAAAATTCAAAAGTGAGCCTTATGGAATGAGTGTGTTTTTCTTATGATTTACTATGAATATTAATGGAATTTTATCCACTGTGGCAATGGTTGTAATATTTAACTACAGTGGGCAGTATCAACAATTCAATTACTGAATACAACACGAAATCTTTGGGCAGTTTATAGCACTGATTGGCCAAAAAGTCCTCATGCTTCAACAAGCTACTGAATACTATCAAAACAATCAGCTGACACAATGATACTTGGTATCCATTCACTGGAAAGCATTTCAGAACATCTTAAAATTTCACATCACTCATTGAATAGACATAGTGGGCTAGGATTTCCTCATAATATTCACCGCAACAACAGCACAAGGACTGTGTTGCGCTAGGTTTTTCTGAGAAAATTCGTGCATGTTTTACACCAGAACCTCTATGCACAAGTTTCCTCAATCATTAGCGCCACTCCTGAGTTACATCCTCCAAAATCCCAATTAGCTCATTAACATAGCAAAAGCCCATTCTGAACGGGCGGAAATTTACATCCAAAATTTAAACACAGCAGGACCCAAGGTCGCTATTTCTGGTGTTATAGCGATTTTTTTTAAGTGACCTTTTATTTGCTTTTACTGAGACCTGCACTGTATTTTCTATATCTTTAAATGCTTTTATACAGCATCATAATCTGTTACATTAGAAATTGAAAAGCTTCCACAATTACATTTTCTTAAACATGCTGTGCTTACTGTACCATAAATGATAGTTTGTTGGCTTCATACTTTAAATTTCATAACATCAATTAGATAAAGAGGGACTTCAAGAAGAAAGATGACATATAATCCAGGTTTTCCTCTGACCCTGATTGTAAAAACCAGCATAAACACTCTGGTGTATGCGAACAAGATTCTCAGTAAATTTTTCTGTAAGATGCCGTCTGCAAGATTGGCGTGGAAACTGGCGTACATTTCCGCATAAGTTAGATTGAGGAAATTCTGGCCCGGTATCAGCTGATGTTCATGGCACCATTTTTCCTCATCCCAATTAAATACCTCCTGTAGCAACATTGCTATAAATATTTCTGGCCAATCCTACTTTTTAGCTTAAATACAATTAAAATATTTTTGGATTCGTTTCACATTTATGTCAAGGAAAATTTACAAGTATTGTTGTATGTGAACAGTGTGCAGCGACATGATGGAATAAAGCCACATAGTTCTTAGAATGGGTCTTTTTTTCATCCCCAACACAACAGATCCTCAACAGCAGCCATTTCAGCTTCTTTAATTCCAGGGTTCCGCTTATTAAATGGGGGAAGGCAAATGCAGGGGAAAATATTTTGAATATAAAAAAGGTAATCGCTTGTCTGAGCAATTACAAAAAAAGGTCACCATCACCAGCTATGTAGTTGATATTTATCTCCGATCCCCCCTCTTCCAGAAAACCACTACTTTAGATCTGTCCAAATAGGGACTTGCAGATGGCTGACCGCATTAATGCAGATCAGCATAATTTCTTGTTCTGGGTGCCAACAATACGAAAGTCAAACCCAGAAGTATCAGCTAAACGCCACCCATCTGGTTATCTATGTTTCCCAGTTTAAATTCCTACTAATTTTAGGATAGGATAGGATGGAAAGCCACGCTATTTTGTATGGTAAACTTCCCCACTTCTAAAGATACACAACTACCTTCATCTTTAGAAACTAAAGAACAATAATAAATTTAACTAGAAATCACATCTCCCCATATGTCCCCGGTATTATTTCAATCTATTCTCACTGCTGTTCCAGTAAATATGCATTTACATATACACTTGTACAGGGAAAAATACAGAAGATAATCACACTTAATGTCTATCCTGTAATAGTTTGGGCATATCGGACAGCCACTCTAAGCACAATGGTAAGCAGAGACCACTATACCCTAATTCTGCACATGTTGGATCTATTATTTTTTAAAGTGTACAATTTGAACAATTTTCCAGGACTTGACTACTTGACTACTGACATTTAAAAAAAAATAAGCAGCTTTGGAGTGTTATTTTAAACAACTGTTGTGATAGTTATTGAATATACAATACCCAATTTTGCTCATCACAAATGCTTTATCAGTTCTCAAACAATACATAATGCTTGGCTTTCCCTTGTACCTTATGATATATTTTAATCAGAAGCCCACTATACCTTTTTCTTTGTGGGATTCATTTTTAATTCTGAACAATTATGAAGGTGTTGCATCAACTACATCAGCCTAGATGCAGATTCTCTGTGCTCCAAATAGAACGTAGCTGGGATTTTCCACAATATATCTGAAATGCTACACAATAACTATGCATAAGTGCATCTATTGTTTGCCATTTGGTACAAAATAAAAGCATAGCAAGATCATTAGTCAAGTGACCAGCACCAAATAAAGCTGTGTAAATATCAAATTGAATGTACTATGCAGACTAGTGTACAACCTGTAGGGACGGGGAGTGGAAAGATTTCCCCTATCGACCTATGGACACCAAAATCGTAAACCCATTTATAAAGACCAGGGTCATGATTCTGTTAGAGTGCACAGAGGGAATCTTTCCTGGTTATTTTAAATGCCTGTTATTGCACATTCACTTCTTGCATCTCATGGTTTTTAAAAACTCAACTCGTCAAATGTTCAGATAGATGCAGAATTAAATATTATTTTGTAGTTAAAGTGATAGAACAAAAAAAATTGTATACTTCATGGTTAATTATGGTCCAACCACAGGATGATTCACTATCGCTGGAACTCTCTGACATCTTCAAGCCCAGGTAACTGCAAAACAAAGTATATCAAAATTAACAAAAGAAAATCGAAGTTTAATTTAAGGCCAACACTTTGCAATACAACAATCATCTGGTTTAGACTACTGTTAATAACACTCCTAATCAATGATCCTAGAACCCAGACAATACTATCTGAACTAGACAGAACCCCCATAAAAAGCCAACGTTAACTTTACTCTTAATTTATGCAAAAAAAAATCCTTTGTTTTATTAAAATTGTTTAATTCATACTACTGAATAACTCAAATTTATTCCAGCAAAAAAAAACTTTGGATTAATAGTAGACTGCACTGTAATACGACTGTTTTTGTTCGAGGGACCATGTGACCCATCTTTCCTCCCTGCATCTTATCTAGACGGCAAGGTCCCTATTCACAAAAGCAGCTGCACAAACCAAGTGTAAACTTAAAATAAAAGTGGGGCTTTCAGCACTATATATACATACACCTGATAAATACATCCTCGTGATGACACCGCCAGTCTACAGCCACAAAAACAACTACAACTTGTATTTATATACCGCCTTTAACGTAGTAAAACGTCACAAGGTGCTTCACAGGACCATTATCAAACAAAATTTGACACCGAGCCACATAAGGAGATATTAGGGCAGATAAGAGGTAGGTTTTAAGGATAGTCTTAAAAAGGAGGAAAGAGAGGCAGAGAGGTTTCGGGAGGGAATTCCAGAGCCCAGGGCCTTGGCAGCTGAAGGCACAGCCGCCAATGGTGGAGCGATTAAAATCGGGGATGCTCAAGAGGCCAGAATTGGAGGAGGGTTGTGGGGCTGGAGGAGATTAGCGAGGCCATGGAGGGATTTGAAAACAAGGATGAGAATTTTAAAATCGAGGCGCTGCTTAACCGGGAGCCAATGCAGGTCAGTGAACACAGGAGTGATGGGTGAACGGGACTTGGTGCGGGTTAGGACGTGGGCAGCAGAGTTTTGGATGACCTCAAGTTTACGGAGGCTGGCCAGGAGCGCGTTGGAATAGTCAAGTCTAGAGGTAACAAAGGCAAGCCAATCTAAAACACAAGAGCATTCTAACAGCTACCAATATGAACCTGAATTTAAAGCTACAAGACCACCATTTGTTGATTATTTTTTTTAAATGCATCCACCTTCCATGATGCACAAACCACTTTAACAAATGGAAACAACATTGGATCATGGATGCTGAGATAAGCATCCATTTAAACTGCATTTTTTATCCTGGGCTAAATATCATACCCCAGATGAAAAAGCAGATAAAGGTTCACCCAACTTTTCTCACCACCCCCTGCCACCTAACCGTTCATAACGCCTAGATTTGACTGACATTTAAAAAACCTTCTTTTCTACTGCGTTACACTTTCAATTCAAAATGAAAATGGCACAGGAAACTCATAAAACCACTGTTAAAACAGTATATATGAAATTAAGCCGGTTTACTGCAAGTTTTCATGATGTGAAGATTTCAGTCATAAACTTTTTGATGCAATGCAGCTTTAAGCTGTTAATATAGCTTTAATTTGCACTGATTTGATCATGCGATTTGATAGGAGTTGAAAACCTTTAGTACCCTCCTATTAAGTTTAATGCCACTGGTGGCAAAATTATACTATGCTGCTGCCATTTTAAATCTGCACTCATAAGATATTTCTAAAATTGTATGTCATTACCCTATGGAATTAAACTGAAAGCAAAAAGTTGGATCTCACCTCTATGTGTTTTATCTTTTCCCCAGTAACTATTGATCAGCAGCAATATATCAAAACTGTAGCACACACATGCCTGTGGTTTGCATTATCAAACTATTACATGATAAGCATGTCAAAAAGGAAGATTCTGATTATGGGCTTACAGTGTTTCTCAGGCAAAAGAAATTATGAGTTTCACTCAAGTCTCATGTTAAACAGGTGCATGATGCACAAACCGCTTTAACAAATGGAAACAAAATTGAATCAAGGATGCGGAGATAAGCATCCATTCAACTATCACATCCAATTTAAAGGAATCCATTAGTGGAGGCAAGAAGTCAAACTGGAGGAAAGATCGACAAGGATTGGAACTCTCCACCCAGATGGCCTTGTAAATAATAGTCACTAATGTGCTGGTGACACAAAAGATCAGCACTGTACTTGCTTTTTTAAAAAAAAATTACAGTGGAACCTTGATCACCCAGCATAATGAAGGATACTCTAATGGCTAATCGTAATTGGTGAATAATTGAGTTGGAGCTCCATGCTGCTAAAAGAACACACCATAGCCTCTGAACTGAAGTGGCAGTTCAAATTTTAAAAAGGTCCCAGCAAATAATATGACCCATCCCGAGGTCAATGATTCGAAGCAGTGAGCTTTATTCCAAATGGATTTTGTATCGCCCAGCAAAAGATGTGGCACAGCTTAACCAGAGTGTACATGGAAGTTTCACTGAAGTGCGTGCAAGACCCAACCCAAAGTTGCAGCCTAGAAGCTGAAAGAGATGACCTGACCGCAAGCCCCAACTCCCATCAATCCAGTTTTCATATAATAGTTATGAATATATATTTAAGAAATGCTCAAAAACTGGGGTTATTTTCACTGTGACAGAGAAGATTAAGGGGGTAACCCCTAATAAAGGTTTGCAAAATTATAAAATGTTTTGAGAGAGCAAAGTATTTTCGCTGGTTGGTAATTCAGTAGCAAGGGGGGGGGGGGCATAAATTCAGGATTGTCACAAGAAGGACAAAGGAGCAAGTTAGAAGATTTTTTTCCCCAGATGGTTATTAGAAACTGGAATTCCTTACCACAAAAAGCTATTGAAGTGATACTATAACATTAATTTAAAAGGGAAATGGATTAGTATTTTAAAAAGGAAGAATATGAATGATACGAGGAAAGGATAAGGAAATAGGATTACAATAGATATGTCCAATTAAGGATTTATCACTAGCACAATGGGTTGAATTGCCTCTTTCTGTGCTATAATTTCTATGATTAGGAAGGTGGATAATCGGTATTCTGATGTATATTAATAGCTTTGCCAAACTGGAATGCTTTTACTAATGTTTAGCTGGTACGCCAAATATGTAGTATAACTAGAAGTTGCAACCTATCTGTATGAACAGGTGCTACATTTTTCCACAAATAATCTATCCAGCCACACATTTAAACTGAGGACAACTGTAAAATTTCCTTAAAAATTCAAATGCCGACTTTTTTTAATGCCATCTAATTTTGTCTGAGTCTATCCTTAAGGCTAAGGGGATCAAGGGATATGGGGAGAAATCAGGGACAGGGTACTGAATTTGGATGATCAGCCATGATCACATTGAATGGTGGAGCAGGCTCGAGGGGCCGAATGGCCTACTCCTGCTCCTATCTTCTATGTTTCTATCCACTAATTAGCATCTTGTACGTTGAACCATCGCTAGTAAACACTGTATATTCAATATCACTATTTGAAAAATATGATTTTTTTTTGTAAACCAAAAAGGTATACCACTCACCAACTTAACATCTGCTTTATCCAACTGTTGGAATATGTATTCATGCAATTTATGAACTTGAATAGAATATACTTAATTTGTTCATAGCTGTGATGCCACACTCATATTCTTAGAAATTCAGTTACAATTTGTTTTCCTGGTTATACTAAAATTACAATGTATATTATTGGGCTAACTGAATTTTTTGTCTTATAAATTATAAGTAAAGGCAATAGTACTTGATTTAATACTTGCATAACGTGCCAAAAGAACTGTCTAATACAATTGTGAATTATAGGTGAACAAATATTCAGAAGTGTTAAAATTGTACTTTAAAAGTCAAGCTTGATAGTAACAATCATATCGCAAACAGGACAGGAAAATTATATTGTTATGTAAATTAGGCCATTACACTACTATCCTAAATGTGTCCCATCAACATTAAATTCTCAATTTCAAAACAAATATATACACACAAATAGCATTTTGCTTAAATCACCAATTTATTTCAATTCAAAAATACACCAGCATTCACTCTTACAACATTCCGGATGAGATCACACATCCTTGCCATTGCCGAGCTCCAGGGGTTGACAATATATACTCGGGCAACAGCTCCTTCAGTGTTTGGTGTGGTTTTTCTTAAAAAGACAAATTGATCTGCAACCATGTCAAACTTTACAATCTGGACTTTCGCCTGAAGATCCAGTGCATTTTTGAAAGTTGCTGCCAACTACAGAATGGATCACAGGCACCAGAAAGAAAAAAGTAAAACATTTTAAGAGGAAAATAAAATATAGAAAAGATACAGTAAAAAAAAGACTAAAACTGCATTTTCATTTCTTAATTGTAACATAAAAACTGGGAACGGGAAGAGCACAGAAATGAAAATATTACAAGCAGAAGTGTTTTTTTCTAAATTAACATTATATTTGAATTCTGGTTTCATTTTCTGGTTTGCACTGGTTTCATTTTACACATCTGTGATGCAACCAAGTCAGCATTATTACAAATTTAGGCTTTTCATTGGTGGAACCCTGCCTTTAAAGCTGGTTACGAGCCAATGAATATCCCTGTTTTTTTTTTAAATAAAAACACATTGCTCCTAGTTCCAAAATCAACACTGCAAGCAAGAAGAAAGGTAAACTAAGCACTTTAAACTTTAAACAAAGAAATAGCAGAAAAGGGATTCAACCACACAGAAAAATACCAATAAAAATATAGGGCAGAAAGTGAAAAGTGAAAGGCAGAATAGGAACAAAATGCGATGACATGACATGCACAGATCATTTTATTTAAATGTAGTTTAGAATCAATTTAAACAGTGATAATGCTGTGCCTTACATTTCAGTAGCTTTATTACTGTCTGCAAATTTATAATAGCCATTAATCCCAACCCAGACAGACATCTAAGGATTAAATTCTCAATCATAAATTATGAAAGGGATTAACTAGGATGATCTAGGCAAATTGTTCACTATTGCAAAGGAGGCACAAGGTAACAATTAGGAATTTGGGAGCAAAAAGGGGAAGTCAGGCAACATATTTTTACCCAAAGAATAATAAACCGGTGAAATAAGTTGCCAGAGAAAGACACTGAAGCCACTATTATAAACAGGTTTAAAAGAAAACCACGTATGTTTGTATGGATGAAGTGATAAGACTAGTAGGCAGGATTGAAGTCAATGAAAATGGAACAGGCCTGCTGGGCCAAATGGCCCTTTTCCTATTCTCAGAAAATCTTATACTAATGAAGTCCAAAATAGTTATTGAGATATTGCATTGTCTCCCCACCTTATAGAGTGCCTTTCCATGGTTAATCCTCTGCTCTGCTGAACTGTCAATTAAGTTGCGTTGCTGCAGAAAAGTGCCAGACAGAAACCTGGCATCACATGGGGGAGGGAGGAAGAGGGTGACCCCATAAGACCTAAGCAAATATGAGGTTTTATAACCTCACACATAAAAAGGTCATTGAAAAGTAATGATAAACCTGTGCACCTAGTTACAGCGCGCTCCATAAAAGTCTAAGATGTCTATCCAAATCCACGTTAGGTTAATAACAAGAGGACCAAAATGGATATCTAGGATTATTAGGAATTAAAATATTTGTTCTATGAATTAGATTTATGCCAAAATTGCTTGGAGGAAGCTGAAGATAAAGGAGTTGAATTTTTACAACACATTAGTAATCATGGCTTGGGAATTGGGTACAAATGCAGAGCTTCAATGTTACCACCTTGATACAAGTGTTTTTTCTACAGTTCTGTAACCACTATTGATAAACTACTGGTGGAAAATGGTTAATAAAACAGCCACTTGGGGGCTGCTGAAAGTTGTAGATTTCAGGAGTATTTAAACAGCTTAGTTTTAACCTCTCTTTCCAGAGAAATTATGGAAATACGGAAAATGTTGCTCATGTGCATATTATGTTTGTTATATCCAAACATGGATGATGTGGATTGTAATGCAAACAGAAATGTCTATAATTGCATCAACTTTTCCTCATCACTGCGGATTCCCATCAAAGGACCGTTCTGGAGAAGATAAAATATACAGTGGAGCTTAAGTTTAATTTCACAATTCCTGGATATACCATATGGTATAAAATGTGTGTATTATTTACTGTATCAACAGATAACGGGGGAGGGGGGAAAGGAGGAAGTTACGCAACTATAATCAGGTCTTGCACAGTTACAAACTGCGTAACTAAACCCAACTGCTTGATCTGAAACCAAAGGAAGTAGAGGCGCTGCTGCAACCAAAATAAACATCGAGGGCAGCCACTTTTGACACATATTTCACCCCTATGTCGCTTCCTCCCATCCAAAACAAAATATATGCACACAAATATAAAAAGGACTTGGCCATCGCTCTGCTTGCCAAGAGCTGCAGCCAGCACAGTGACGCGAAGGTGGAGCCGCGGGGCGCTCGGAAGCCCGGTGACAGGGAGAGGAGGGGGAAATTGGTCACTCGAGGTGGAGGCGCTCTGGCAGCGCAGGTTAATCGCCGGCGATGCCGAAGCCGGAACCCGAGCCCCAGCCAACCCTCCCTACCCCCCTTTTCACCACTCGGCAATTTCCGTGCCGTCACGCGCTGCGCTTCCACAGCAAACCGCAGCCTGTCGGCTCGAGCCGGGGCCGCAGCTCGAGCTGGAGATGGAGCTGGAGCTGGAGCCGGGAGCCGCCGCAAACATCGGCCGCTCTCCCACCCAACCTTCAGAACAGCTGAAGAACCGCCGATTGATTCGCACTCACACAAAACACGGGGGCCTTGCCCGTCCTCAACAAAAAAACAGCCTTACCTGCCTTCCCCTTCACCCGGCGATAACTAACACTGTTTACTGGCTATTTCAAAACAACACCACCAGTCCCGGCCCCTTGTGATGTTTTGACTGACGAGCGGTGACGCGGCCAAGCGAAGCGTAAACACAAGCCCCCACGAGGATACGCGCACGAGCCGCGCGGCATTGTGGGACTTGCAGTCCCGCTCCTCAGCTCAGCCGGCCGTCGCCGCGTCACAGGGAACTACGATTCCCAAAAGGCGCCGCGCCCCGCGTCGGCGCAACGCGAATTAGAACACGTCATTTTAACTGTCCAATCGGAGGCGGTTACCAAGGCACCGCTGCCACAACAAACGGCGCAAAGACGAACAATGGAGCCATAGCAACCAGAGAGAGAGAGAGAGAGAGAGGCCGGACAACGAGCCGGGCAAAAGGGCCACTGAGAGCCCGGGCAACGAGCCGGGCAACGAGCGGGGCAAAAGGGCCACTGAGAGCCCGGGCAACGAGCGGGGCAAAAGGGCCACTGAGAGCCCGGGCAACGAGCGGGGTAAAAGGGCCGCTGAGAGCCCGGGCAAAAGGGCCGCTGAGAGCCCGGGCAGCGAGCCGCTGAGAGCAGAATCCACCGCTTTGGTCACTTCGTTAATCGTTCCCTGTGGACACCGTTGCATCGTATTACGAATCCGGCGGTGCGCGAAAGAGAGAAGGAGAGAAGAGCCCAGAATGAGGACAATATAAAGTAACCTGGAAAGTGGTGACCATGAGGAATTATCCCACTCCAACGCCTGCTCGAAAGGTTCAGTTTAAAGATGATCTCAATCCATTCTCGTCTCCAATTACTGAGTCTAAAGACAAAATGTGCGAGGAGCTCAATGCATCCCTTGCTCCAAAGATTCCGTTGAAAGACTCGGTGTGTGATGATCTCAGTCCATCCTTTGCTCCAGAGGTTGAATCTAAAGACACAGCGTGCGATGATCCCAACTTTGCTGGAAAGGTTCAGTTTCAAGACGCAGTGTATGATCATTTCAATCCCTCCGCTACTCCAAAGGATGAGTCTGAAGACACAGCGTGTGATGATCTCAACTCATCCCTTTCTCCAAAAGTTGGGCAGAAAAAGGAAACGAGTGTTGACGCTCCCATTCCTGCCGTTGCTCTCAAGACAGGGGACAAGAAGCTGTGGTCTCCCTGTGCGAATCCTGGAAACCCTATCTTTTCCTGCATGTCGGAGGTCCCAACGCCGTCGTATCGTCCAGTTCCGTTCGTGAAACCTCAAAACCCGCTCTACAAAACCACCTCCGCGGAATATGGATCCAACCAACCGACTTGTGAAATTGCACCTTCTGTCTACCATCCATTAACGCAGTCGTTCTCCGCAACACTGCAGAATGGTGGGATGTACCGTAACCGCTCCCTGAATACTGGTTTGGACAAGAACAGAGTGCACGATTTACTCCAATATTGATCTGCAGCCTACATTTATTTAAAGCTTGAGTAGCAAAGGCGGCGTGGTTCGAGAGTGCAAATAGTTTTGTAATAGTCATCTGGCTGAGATACTGTAGTAATATCAGTTGAATAGTTGGCACAGTGAATAGAATTGTTCATTTTTGTTTATGGGAGATTTTGGGGGAGAATGGTGTAAAACTAGAATTTGTGTGTGTGTGTATGTATGTATATAGGGATATGTGTGTATAAATCCTGTGTACAGTATGCACTTCTGTACACTAACTTTATTTCCGGTGTCATAATTTATTTCAGTCATGCTTGATAGGCCAGCATTTATAAGGTGTTAGGCTTGTCTATATGCATCTATATCTCAAGTCTTTAATATAAAACCTTGCAGACCCCCTACACTGGATGGTGCTGTTGGACCCCCATATGCATTCCCTTGGCGCTCTACCTCTGCTGGCCAATGCAATGCATTGTAAGGAACTGCTCGGTTACACAGATTTGCATTTTAAAAGCCTCCCAACTCTGCACCACTTCTCCTCCTAGCTATTTAGGTGTTCCTTCTCTGTCATTTAAGCACAATATATCTCGTCCTAGCCTTGCCCTGCTTTTGACCACTTCTGGTTGTTGTTTCAGCCCCGCTTCCTCCTTCCTGGCTGTTTAAGCAAAATATCGCTCAGCTCTGCCACGCTCCTCTTACTGTGTTGCGTAATACCTCCTGGCCCCACTCTCTGCTCTGCTTTATGATTTCCCCCTTTCATTTCTACTCTGCCCCATACCCCAATGCTTGTAATTTAGACAAAATACCCCCAGGGCTCACTTCAGCTGTTTATTAGCTCCTTCTTCCTGTTCTATGCCAGCCATTTGTTTAGGCCCTGCTTTCCAATCTGTGCTGACCATTTACATTCTGAAATATCAATATAATTTATATTATTTAACTTTAAAATACCTCCCAACTCCACTAATTTAAATAACAGCCCTGATCCACCAATTAAAAGACTTTCCAGCCCCATCCCATTTAAAGACCTCCTGGCCCTACTCCCATTTTCCTGGCCCTACTTTTGCTGATTACGTAATACATTAAAAATCTTGCATATAGGATGCACCTCCTGAAAATTTCACACTTACTTCCTGTAACACTTTCCCAGTCATATATTGTTGATGACACCTCTAATATAAAACAGCATATACTTCAACTGTCTGTGAGCAATGCCACAGGAGATCTGCTAGTGTGTATAAAATCAATTTTTAAGTGAAAATATTACGTAGTCTTTGTTTTATACTACAACTTTAGTGCCACATCGATGCTGAAGGTGTAGTCTAAATCCAGACTTGGGGCCTGACTGTACTCCAGGTAGAATTGTGTGCAACCACTTTGCTTTGATACTGCCTGGACTACAATTTTAGTGTGCTGTCAAAGCAGGTTAAAAAATGCCCATGGTGACTGAGTTAATTTAAATATTTAGGCAGTGTGCATTCTGCTACATGCACTCTAAACATTTGAAATGTTAACTGCTGGGTGAGGAGCTCTGCCGATGGGGATAACCTCTCATTTGCAGAAGAATTGGAGTTCCAGAAACAGGGTCTGCTTGGCTTGAAGTTACATTGCAGCTTCTGGTCTGAGACTGGTAGCTATTGTTTAAGTGCAACATAACGTGACCTGCCAGGAAACTAAGAACTGCGTCTTGTCAACTAGAAGAAAAGAAGTTAAGGGACAGTTTCACCATTGAGGCCAATAACTGGTCCTTTTCTGCTACTGTATTATTGTAAGGATCCTCGAAGGTGGTTGCAACAAAAACAGGGTATTTTTCTCTGTATTTTGTGGTGTTTCTCTCGATATTGTGTTTCTTAGCTTAAAAGTGGGTTGTCTTAAGAAGATATCAAAATGTCTTTTGCAACTGGATGCTGAAAGAATAGTTTCTATTCTTTTCATCCTGCATGAGGTACTTAAAATACTAACAGATCTATGTACCTGGGAGAAACAGTCACCATGCACACCCAAATGTTCGAAACAATTAATGTGTATCGCTAGGCTATTAATCAATGATGATTTAATCAGTAAGTTCCTAACACAGCCAGTTTTTATTAGACACTACAGATGGCCATAAGCATGCTTTTGTATTTGTTATGGAGCTTGCAGTTCAGTAAAATACCTCTGTGTTGCTCACTGTATTCTCAAAGCTAAAACTATTTCAAAAGATTTTATGGGTGTAACAATCAGACACTTTTGATATACCAATAAACCTCGCTGCCAGGTTCATAAATGAGTATACTGTAGGAATCCAGAGCAACATTTCAGGTGCCTTTCGGTGTTCTGCATGGTGCAGAGAGAGACATCCACATGGAGCCAATACAGGAGAAGGCCCCATGAGCATGAAGACATAGAAAAATTGGCTGCAGAAGGACTTGTGCAGGCTACAAAGAGACTTCTCACGATCAAATCTTCAACTAGGTACCCCATGGCCCTCAATGCATTAGCAGTCACCCCATACAATGCCCAACTGCACCTTATTCAGTATTATAAAATCATAGAATCTTACAGCACAGAAAGGGGTCATTCAGCCCGTTGTGCCTGTGCCAGCTCTTTGAAAGAGCTGTCCAATTTAGTCCTAGCATTGCCCAAAGGTGCATGTGGTATCCCACTTATCCCCTTTTTTCCATCTAGAATCAAAGAATGGTTACAGCATGGAACAAGGCCATTCGGCCCTTTGAGCCCGTGCCGGCTCTCTGCAAGAGCACTTCAGCTAGTCCCACGCCCCTGCCCTTTCCCCGTAGCCCTACAAATACTTTCCTCACGGTTGACAGTGTCAAAGGCCTTTGTGAGGTCAAAGAAGGCCATATACAGCGGTTGGTGCTGTTCCCTGCATTTCTCTTGTAGTTGACGCGCAGTGAAGATCATGTCCATTGTGCCCCTTAGTGGGTGGAATCCGCATTGCGATTCTGGGAGGAGCTCTTCAGCCACTGGGAGAAAGCGATTGAGGAGGATTCTTGCGATGACTTTCCCTGTGGCAGACAGCAGGGAAACTCCTCTGTAATCCTGCACCTTCTGGCCCAGAGGTGGAAATGCTACCACTGTGCCAAAGGCTCACTCCCAGCGCAGCATTACACAAATTCCAGTTTATATGCATGTAGCCTGCACATGACCTGTGACCAGTGAAAGAGAGGAAATGGACAGGCTGCCCTAGTGATGTCACTTCCAGGTCAATTTGGATACTAACTTTTAGTTGCAAGGTTCCTGACCCTGCCCAACTTGCGACTGGAAAAGCACATGAAGTGCAAACAAGGCAAAGACCCAGTTTACCAGGTCACTCTTTTTTCCTCAGCATTGACCACTAGAAATAGGCGCACATGGGATGCAATGCAGAGAAAAATCATACCTACGCATTTTCAAGACCTTTTCAAGAGAAATCCAGTTGTAAGATGCTGACTGTGTTGTGTAATATTTTGCTTCTGTGTAATCTTTTATTTGTAAATATAAATCTAAGCAGCAGTTTAACCTGTACAAAGTGATCTAAAAGTATGATACTTTCCCTTGTGCAAATTAACAGAAGACATTATGGAAATGCTACATATTCTTCTGGAAGCAACTTACAATGAACAAGGTTAATAGTTAGACCTAGGCTACTCTAATCTCCATATAGTGGAGGATAAAGACGCAGGTTTCAGCTCATAAAAGACTCGAACTGCTGACGGAAACTGTTGCCAAGCCATTTGCACGAGAAAAAGATGTTGGAGAAAAGTCCAAACTATAACAATTGCATCACCAATATGTTGTTGAAGCTCCTTGCCCACCCCCAATGGCTGTGTTCTGCAGTTCATTATGTTGTACAACTTTGCCAACAAAGAGAAATGAAGCCCAATCTGCATACTTTATGCAACATTGTACAGATACAGTACTAGCAATATATAAAATGGCTATTCTAAAGGTGATTGATGATCTAAGATTTGTTAGGCACACAGCAGCATTTACGAATGTAAAAAACATTTTTCAGTGAATTCATGTCTTGCATCTGTCAAACCTGGCTGTTTCAGAGCACATCATGTCTGAATGTTACTGAGAAAAGAGTGTTAAAGTTATTCTATTATTTAAGAGAAATAGGAAGACTGAAGAAGTGCTTTCTGCTCACACAGCATATCTGTCTGATGGGATGGAAGTGTGACAATCCAGTCAGGAAATGTAAATTCCAGAACTAATTCACACAATACTGCCTTTCACTACCAGTTAAATGGATGGAGTCAGACTGTTCATTGTTATCACCAGCAACTGTCTCAGAGATGCCTGAATATTACTGGAAAACAAGTATCAGAATTTATAAAATGTTGACTTGACTTGTTCTGAATCACCCAATATAAAGTCAATTCGAATTAAAAGATCAAACTCCATTCAGCTACCAATACAGCACATCATTGCTTGAGGTACCTTTAATACTTGCCTATTCATGGACTTCACAGACACTTTGGCTGGAATTTTGCCTACCTCGGCGGGTCCGCTACAGGCGGCGGGTCGCGACCCCGCTGCAAGCTCCATCCCACTGCTGAAAACGAGCTTACATTAATAGGGCCTATTAAACCCGCCCAGTGCGTTACCCAGCCCAATTAAATGGAGTGGATCTGGTGACGTCATTCATGACGCGTTTTCAGCCGGGATCTTTAAAGGGACCACGGCCACATTAGATCTGATGTTTAATCTAGCATAGTGCTGTCAGTGTACTGCAGCAATGGAGTGCTGCAAACACTGACAATGACTGCACAGAGGCAGAGGGCTGCACCCAGGTTCTCCGATGACTCCCTCCATATGCTTATGGAGGGAGTCAGAGCACGTAGGGAGGTCCTCTTCCCTGCCGATGGGCTAAAAACACCTCCCCAGGAGACCAAAACAGCCTGGTTACAGATTGCAGAGGAAGTCACCAGCAGAGGTATGTTCAGGAGGACCTGGGTGCAGTGCTGCAAACATTTCAATGATCTCATTAGAGCAGGAAACATTAGTACAAAGCCACATTCAACTGCATCCTGCTGTGCCACTCATCACATCCCCATCACTCTGCCTTCCCTACCCTACTCTTGCACATCTTTACTCACACCAACTTACCTTGCACCTCCACCCATCCCCCTCTATCTACATTATCACTTCCCCATCTCACTAGCCACCCCTCACACTCACCCTCATCTTAGTGCAATCATACCAACTAACACACAAGGGTAGCCACTTGGGTGTTTTATCCAATGTTTATGCAAAGTTTCTGTTAATGTGGTGTCAAACATAAAAATCTTTATTTTCAACACTTTTTGGTCTTAGACAGATTTGTGTGCACCTTTAGAAGTGGCTTAGGTGAGTAGCAGTGAATGGTGAGACATAACGGTACCCCCAGCAATGGTGATGAGTGTGAAAGGAATGGCTTCGTCATTGTAGGGATGCTTTATGGTGTTGGTGTGGGGTGGTGCCAACCTGGCGCATCATGTGCCAGCCTTATGGGTATACAGAGTAAAGTTAACTAAATCTGGCCATGATGAGGCCATCCCTGGCCTCCCAGGCAGCAATGTGGTCGGGTGCTGATGCCCTCTGTCCTGTGCAGCATCAGGTGATTGCGGAGAAGGTTGGTGTTGTTGGTGCTGCTGGTGCGCCTGGTGTTGGGGCTGATCGTAATCCGATTCTGAGCACCAAGGTGAGACAGTATAAACGGCACCCCTGTTGATGGAATAGGTGGCAGGTGAAGTAGAGATGACAGAAGCCATCTGTCAATGGTTAGCGAGTTCTTCCAATGAGGTGAGACTAGATGGAGACGTTGCTGGAAAGACTTGCAGCCGGCAGAATCTGTGCTGGGAATGCAGTGAGTAACAGCTTCTGCCTGAGGAAAGTGATCATCTGTCAGGTGGGAGCTTTTACTGTACATTTGATGCTGTCAAGTAATCAGCTGGAACAATGGCCACAGAACTCCCGCCTCAGGTTGACAGACGTGCTTCCTAAGCAGCGTGGTTCCTGTGGCCATGCAATTAAATTTAAAAAGTAAGTTAAAAAAAGCCTGTTAAGGGTCTGACAAATAGCTGTTAATCATCTCAATTGGGTCGCCCACCGCTGCCGGTCGGGTCGGCTCCGCGATGACAGACACGCTTGGGGGGAATGGCACATGGGAGCGGAATGACAACCGCTGTCAAAAGTAACAACTTTCCCACCCGACCTGCCACCGATCACGCCCGCTACCACCCCAGAAAATTCCGGCCAATGATGTATTTAACTACAATAAGCAAGATAATATCAGCCAATTTAATAATTAAAGTACAACAGTTTAGTACAAGATTACCAAAGTGTAACATTTGCTGGGTTCAGTTCAACTTAACGTATTAAATTTATAATTAAAATACCACAGTACATATTTTGGAACTTTTTTTTAATAAGATGGAAATGTCTAAAAATTGTACGGTTCCTGCCAAAGTTTATTAGATTCTTTCAGAATAAGATCTGATCACTTTAGTCCAGCAGCAGTTTAATGTCAATGTTGTGTCTTCTTCTATGGTGCTGGTTCCCCCTCTGGTCTATGTCTTCAGATGTTTGTCCTGAATCTCTTTCTCTCCTGGCTTATTAGCAGATTTCTTCTTTTGTTGGGTATTTCTGTTATATTGAAAACATGGGCAACTGTTGGATTCATTCCTTTTTTCTGTTCTACTTCTCTTTAAATATTCTTTTCATTTTTCTCCTTTCTATATTCGCACATTCTCCTTAGTACCTGTCTTGTGCTCCAGATGGGTTATCTAATGCCCCTATTCAATTAAAACTTCAGGTTTAAAAAAAAAGCTATGACAGTATCAACAATATGTTATTCCAATTGATCATTCAACAATTCACTTAAAGATGAAGCAAATACACTGTGTGGTGTTTGACTGACTCCAAAATGTTGCTTCATTGATCTCAGCTTCTACAAGGGCTTTTTGAACAATCGCAAATATGTGGAAACATATTAATGTTTTTGTTGAATGATGGTCAAATGAACTAATTGTGCTAGCATTGCATTATTATGCTGTCTGACCTAAAGCCTCCAATATGTTGCTCGAGTAGTCAGTCAAATTTCAAATCATGAAGGTATTCCAAAAACTTACATAGATGTTTATTAATAAAATAAAAACAGAAAATGCTGGAAATACTCAGCAGGTCAGGCAGCATCTGTGGAGAGAGAAACAGAGTTAAAGTTTCTCTGTTTCTCTCTCCACAGATGCTGCCTGACCTGCTGAGTATTTTAAGCATTTTCAGTTTTTATTTCAGATTTCCAGCATCCGCGGTATTTTGCTTTTGTCTTAGTGGATCTTTTTTTATTGTTAATTTACAAATGGCAAAAGCAGTACAGTCTGTCTGAAATCGCATACATAGCATTATGTTAACTGAGCAGCCAAATTGATATTAGTGCTGTAGCAGGATAATACAACAACTTTAACTCTTGTTTGGTCCTAAAATGTACTTAAATAGACTGTGCTGAACTAGTATTCATAGCAAGATTGCATAAAATGTAATTTACAATAATTCCTTTGCTTCTTTGTGCAACAGAGAAGAATCACATTCAAAACAAGTAGAGTCGACAAAAGACTATGAAATTGAATATTTTTTATCTTGGCTTATTCTCGAAAAACTTGTTTTTTGGTGACTACAGAGTGAGAAGCAATCCTGTTTAGATGATGATGAATTAGAATTACACCTCCTTCCCTCAGTACTTTTTCTCTCCTTAACTTGTCCTGAAAGTGGTAACTTCTGCGAGGGAACATTTCTGCAGGTCTCTGAAACTTTACTTCAGTGGCTATTATTTTATCATGGGCATCACAGCTCAGCTCAATTCTGTCTTTATCTTCCACACGGATACTTTTAGGAATGAGTCACTGAACAGCGATCAGAAGCAGGAACTCTGGCTAATTTTTGTTCTTGCTAGCCCAGGGACTGAGGCCGTTCACTATAAAGTAATGTAATTCCAAATTGTTCCACTTTGAAGATTATTTCTCTGTGATAAACATTACATTGGAGCGGATCCACCTGTCCGTTTGATATTGTAATTTTATTTGTTGCAAACTGAAACAGACAAAAATTAATCTCTGTGAAAGTATACTGAATTAAACCAATAACTGCAGTGTAAAACATACAACATGTACTAGTGACTAGCCTTTGGGTAAGGTTCTGATCTGGCCATATATAGTCCACACTTTGGGCCCTCTAAAACTGATGTGAATTCCTTGTCCCCTGTTTTAACCCCCCCTTCCCTTTTTAAGTCTTCCATATCATGCAATCTTATACAAGATGATCCCAAGCCAGTGCCTATCAAGTGCATAAGCGGGGCCAGGGAAACCTGTCTCAGATTTTCCCTACCATGTTGTGGAAAAGTGTCTAGTCTTTTCTCAGTACCTTCTCCCAATGATCTGGGCTAGAATCAGAAATCAGGTTGCAGAATGAGTATAAATCCATGTCCGTCCATTCTGTTACAGTACATTTGTACACCAACCCACTGTGCCACAGTAATAATGATAAAAATCCAATAGTGAGTAGAGAAAACAACTTTACCTTGTCCACTGGAGACTCAAATGTGTACATTCAAATAGCAGTATTTCTTAGCCAGCTGTTCAGCAGAGATGAAACCATTCTAAGGTCACATGGATGAGTACATCTGCCATTTAGAGTTTTGACTGCAGACTTTCTACAGTAGGTGAAGACCCTCTAATACAACTGTTTTAGCTACTCTATGATCTGATTATTGAAGAAGGTATAAGATTAAATGCTCTCTCCCCATTATAGTGAAGCCACATATACTCAGTTCCCAACTGGACTACCATAAACCAGAAAAGGCATTTACCTTTACTCCCCATAAAGAAAGGGAAGTGCAATAGCACCAACAATTAATGCACAGCAGCATCTTATTTGAAGGTTATAGGCACCTTCAAGTTCAAACTGATCCAAATTCAAATTTTCCTAAGAAAATCAAAAAAAAGCCCAGTTTGGATTGAGGCTTTGGACTTGATGTTGTCCCCAAATACAATGTCTGTGTCCTAACTAAAGGTTGAAAGGTAGAAATATGCTAACTGTCAGTAAATCTTTGACCTTTCTCACTTTGTTTTTAGGGATCTGGAGGTGTTCCTTGAATCACTTGACGTATCTTCTCTGCATCTGCTTGTATTGTCTTGTTGCTTGGGTCAATCTTAAGAGCAGCTTCATAATCCTGAAGACCTGTTAGAGCAGAAATTAAAGCATCCACTGAATAAATCCAAACTGTTGTGATGAGGTACTGAGCCATACGGATCAGGAAGGGTCCAGCTTGAATCCCTAGAATGTGCTGGGTTGCATGATCTCAGCGGAGAGGATAGTGGGGAGCTACTACTGGCTTCAATGTTCCTGGGCTCAGAAGAGGAAAAATTAGTCAGGGTTACAGATCATGATCAGCTAGCTGTTGCAGATATTGTACACTTGCTGGGTGTGTGTCTGTTGATCCTCAATGATGACAGATTGAAGCTTGGTTATAGCAGACCCCAAAATTACATAGTCCACCAACACTGACAGTCATACATGAAAAATGGTTACCAGCCTGAGTTATTACAAGTCTGCTGACCCCCATAGATCCATGTTCCCATATGAGTTTGTAAAGGTCCTGAGGGACAAGCGAGGCTGGGAAAAGGTGAAGTTTTGGCTCCTCTCACTCCTTGGGGTGGGAGAGGGGGACATTGGGTATATAAGGCATGACCTGGAAGGGTAAGAGAGTGAGAGTGAGAGAGAGAGAGTGAGAGATGTAAAAAGCTATGTGCTATTGTGTTGCTGACTACAGTTACCATTTATTATTAAACACACTCTGTTCTGTACATAACCGTGCCTGAAGTTTGTTCCGAAAAACTTAAAGGCTCTAATATCTAGTACCGTACATGGGTCTTCACAAGTTACAGTACTACTTTCAGGAAAGGAGGGATAAGCGGGAAAAAACTGGAAAAGGGAAAATGTATGTATCCAAATTTTAACTATAACATCCAACATTTGCTAATTATATGTTACCACAATTTCTGTGGATTTAAATATTAAAAAGTGGTCTTACCCTCCACATATAGTTCCAGCTCACAAAATGCTGTCCCTCTTCTAACGTGGGCCTTCAGTCTGCTATTTGCATTGTCTGGAACAGCAGGCGTTAACAAATCAAGTGCCTAAAGGAAAGAATAAGCACGTTACTTAAACAAATCAAAAGGAATGTTATAATTTAGAAACTAGATCCCGTTTAAGGTTTTAAAAATCAAGTATAAACATTTTCTAACTGTTGGATATAATTTAAAGATTCGTGCACCAGCCTAGTTTTTTTACGCAATTAAATTGAAATGTTAAAAGCATTCACAAAAATGACCCACTATGTAGAAAAAAACCACCCAAGCCAATTTTCAAACTTTAAAAAAAATCAAAAAAATGTTAAGAGTAAGTTAACACAAGGAAACCGTTGCAACATTAAAGTTACTTTTGTGAAAAATGTATCTAAAGTTTGCTTCTCATTATTATTGCTTTATTTACTAAAGAAACTACATAACTGAAGTTTTTAAAATATGTGCAATATCTGCAACATAATAGCTTCAAAAATAACTAACATTTTCTATTGCAGGAAATTAGAAAAAAGTATGAAGTGCAGTGTTATAATGCTTCACAGAGCAGCATAACATTTACAATCCAGTATTATGCAATGTTTGGGTAATATTTATGGAGTTGATTATGTGACATTAGGAGGTTCAGAGCACAGACATTTCCAAAGGGTCCCAGGATGCAATGAAAGGAAGTCTAATGATTGTTTTATAGCTAGGAAAAACTCCACATCATTTTTTGGGGGGGGAGATTTATTCTGTACAATAAGTGTAATGAAATCAGAAATGCATTTATGATTTTGCTACTCCAAGCACACAAATTAGCAGCATTATCTTTTGCATTTATTTTATTTGTATTCTATTCAGAAAATACATTTGACACTTGGGGCTGGATTTTCTCAGCCCCGAGGAGGCGGGCATGGAGGCGGGATTGCCGGTAAAGTAGCAGAAAGTGGGGGCGGATGGCAAACCCGCCCCCATCCCGCCTCCGTGCCCTTTTGCCAGGAGGCGGGAAGATGTGCTGCTTCGGGTCCCGTCTCCTCGAGGCGGGAAAGGCATTAAATCCTTTTAACTGCCTGTTAACAGGTAGTTAATAGGCAGAAAAAAGGATTAGTGCCATTTTACCTTCACAGGTGAAGGCTTCCCAACCTCGGAGAATCCCGCCGGGTTGGAGGAGATGTGGAGGAGGTCTGCGGGGGTCGGAGCCACCTGGAAGTAAGATGTAGAGGTGAGTGATGGGTGCAAGTGTGGAGTGGTAAGTATGGAAGGTGAGTGCTAAGTGTTAAAAATTTTAACTTACCTTGTTTTCTTCCTACAGCTTTCATCCACCCTGGATCGGGAGACCCGACATCTTCCTTGTCGATTTCACAGACTGGCTGTTGGATCCTCCGAACCAACAGCCATCTGAAATTGACAAAGTTGAAAGGTTTGATGAGTCCTGAACACAAGGGCTCATCAAACGCTGACATTTCTTCTTTCAAGAAGTCTTGACAGATGTGCTGTCAGTGACTTCCTCCCTAATTGGCCTGCTGAGCGGGCTTAACAAGGTCAATCAGAGGAAAATCCCTCTGGTTGGTCAGACGATGATGGAGGCGGGACATTGACACGACAAGCAGTAGTCCTGCCTCCAACTCGTCTCCATTGAGAAAATCCAGTCTTTTGTAGTCGATATTTACTCCTGGACGGGAGCGTGCCTAAGCAAGCCGTGTGCCCGACCGTGAGCAGCAGCAGGGAGGCGCGGCTCATTTTAACAGCCGGGCCTCATTAGCATGCCGCTTTCTGACCAAAGGAACCGGGAAGCTGGCGGGAAGCAGCTGCCTGACCATTAAAATCATGCGATTTGGAGGCTGCCGGTGGGAACAGTCCCCGGTACAAGGTAAGTAGTCAGGAAGGCTCTGGGAGGGGAAACCCAGGGGAGGGGAGGCCTTAGGTGTCCTTGTGGGGCCTGGAGAAGCACTCCTGCTCCTGTTGGTCCACAAGGAAACCTGTAAAAAAAAAATTTTTTAACTTACCTTACTAGGCCTCTTGTGGTCCTGGATGTTGTTCCCGGTAGTTCTGGCCTGGTGGGGAAGCCACCACTGCTCCCCACTCAGGCTACAGGTTAAAATAGCAGATCAGGCCCCAGTGATGTAATCGGAACTCAATCTGCATATTTTAAGAGGACCCCCGTCAATGTTCCCTCTAATCTTTTTTTCATGCACGGTCCCTTTAACTGGCTGCAGGGCCCATTCAAATTTTCGCACATGTGCGGTTTCTTCCATTGAAAAGTCGTCGAGTGACCTGCATGGGATCTCCAGATCGTAGGTTGCCTGTCTGTCCTCTGAGGCAGGAAGCAATGTGCTCCACAAAATAGAAAATAAAGTATAAGAAATGGGGCAAATAATCGAACAGCAAAGAGTACCAACCTCAAGAACAAATTTACCATCTCATATTGCAGATGGAGGTTTTGGGATATCTTTAGTTTTTGTGACTGAGCCTCAATCAAAAACTGAGGTTACATAGGAAGGTTCTCAAATACAAAGAAAAACTGAACTATGGTTAATCTTTGCCTTATCAAATTAATTAGTCTTAACTAATTTCCCAGAACCTGAATGTGAACTAACCTTGGAAGAGTCTTCAATGGCTTTGTGTAAATTTCTTAGTTTAAGGTGGCTTGCAGCCCGGTTCAGATACAAGACTGGAAGCTTATTATTCAATTGTATTCCCAGGTTATATGCATTAATAGCTGCAAGATAATCTCCTGATGCAAACAGCTTGCTGAAAAAGGAAAACAATATTTGAACAACCAAGATAACCTGATTTATCGATAGTTATAGAGAAGCTAATCAGGCCTTCACAGGCTAGCAAAGTGATAACTGTCATAAATTAAGTGATCTCCCACTGCAGTTAGTCATTGCGTAGTAGTCAACAGCATGCGATATGTTCCATAATGTCTTTCAGAGTTTATACATATAATAAGCAGATCATTGCACTGTTGCCTGTAGAGGGATTTTCACTCAAACAGAAGACTATCAGACATTAATGTCCCACGGGCACCAGGACCCATCAGGTAGGTAGCTCACCCAAGTGTCATTTCTTTATGAAAGAGCCTGGACGGTCACTGTTATTTGACTGTGGAGGGCTGCACAGCTGAGACTGATCTTTCTTCACCCAACACCCACACATGCACACTTTTCCAAGGACAATAAGGCCAATTGTAGTACCCAAATTCTGAGTGGAAAATAAGTTCCAACCACCTGGACAGCAGATAGAAAGGAAAATATTCTTGCAGATCACAGAAGAAGCCTGTAAAAAGGCCGGCATTTAATCATGAGGGATTTCAATTACACAGACGGAGGAAATGACAGAGGAAAAACTAAAAGAGTAGTGCAGGGTTGATTCCTTACTCAGTTTGTAGCACGCTCACCTCTGAGTCAGAAGGTTGTGGGTTCAAGCCCCACTCCAGAGACTTGAGCACAAAATACAGACTGGCACCACAGTGCAGTACTGAGGGAGTGCTGCACTGTTGGAGGTGCCGTCTTTTGGATTGCACGTTAAACCGAGGCCCCATCTGCCCCCTCAGGTGGATGTAAAAGATCCCATGGCACTAATCGAAGAAGAGCAGGGGAGTTTTGCCCGGTGTCCTGGCCAATATTTATCCCTCAACCAACAGCACTAAAAACAGATTATCTGGTCATTAGTACATTGTTGTTTGTGGGAACTTGCTGTGTGCAAATTAGCTGCCACGTTTCCTACAATACAACAGTGACTACACCTCAAAAGTATTTCATTGGCTGTAAAGCACCTTGGGATGTCCTGAGGTTGTGAAAGGCGCTACATAAATGCAAGTCTTTCTTTTTACTTAGATTGTCGAACAGCCAACATCTCCAGGAAATTGTACATAAAATAGAAGTAGAGGAGTATCTAAGATTCAGTGATCATAACATTATTAGAACTGAAATGCTCATGAGTGTTTGTAAAAATCGTTTGTAGAATTTCATCTTAGGCGGTATCGCATCAGCCTGTTACATTGAAGTGAATGGAACTGGATATCAGGCGGGGCATAGAACAGGCTGCCAATGAGATACCGCCCAAGCTGAACTTCTACCCCGTGACACAAAAATATTGCACATTAAAAGACCACAAGTTTGAGGGAATGCAATATGACTTAAATAAAGGTTAAATGGAATGCAATAATGGATGGGATTTTTTACAATTTTGTTCTCACCTCATCCACCCCTTCTCGCCTTGAATAACCCCTTCCTGGAAAAGTACTGAGGAAGTTAGAAAAATGTATTTACACAGATGGTTAGAATGTGGAATTCTCTGCCACAAGCTGCTGTTGAAACCAAGCCTATAAATTCTTTTAAACAAGAATTAAGAGAATTGCTGGAAAAAGAGAACTATTAAAGGGAATGGGGAATGGGCAGGAAAAGAAAGACTTGCATTTATATAGCGCCTTTCACGACCACCGGACGTCTCAAAGCGCTTTACAGCCAATGAAGTACTTTTTTGAAGTGTAGTCACTGTTGTAATGTGGGAAACGCGGCAGCCAATTTGCGCACAGCAAGCTCCCACAAACAGCAATGTGATAATGACCAGATAATCTGTTTTTGTTGTGTTGGTTCAGGGATAAATATTGGCCAGGACACCAGGGATAACTCCCCTGCTCTTCTTCGAAATAGTGCCATGGGATCTTTTACATCCACCAGAGAGCGTGGACGGGGCCTCGGTTTAACGTCTCATCTGAAAGACGGCACCTCCGACAGTGCAGCGCTCCCTCAGCACTGCACTGGAGTGTCAGCCTAGCTTTATGTGCTCAAGTCCCTGGAGTGGGACTTGAACCCACAACCTTCTGACTCAGAGGCGAGTGTGCTACCAACTGAGCCACAGCTGACACAGGAGAGCAAGATAAGACTAGGTAGCTCATAAGGATGAGCCAAATTACTTGTTTTGTGCTGTGACATTCTACGATTCAGTTCCACAGGCCCCAGTATCTCATCATCTAAGTCCATTGTCTAAGTGGCTTCAAATGTACGTCTCGACAGTGAGTGTCGCCATGTTATTTGTCCATGCAGGAGCCCATTCGTGTCTTCGCCCAATCTTCCTGCATGCACTTCCGGCGAGGATTGCTGTATGGTGATCAAAAGCAAGAACACTGACCAATTTTCCCCTCTCTAACCCAGGGTTGTTAAGGCCCTTTTTGGTGCCCCTATCGGTCACCCTGGGCAAGATCAGCCAGCTCACTCAACACAGCCCGGGGATTAAATCTGGGATCTCTGTGGTCTGTAAGACTCAGATTCTCTGTGGATAAACCTGGTGAGCTATAGCGGGAGTGAAGTTTTTTAAAATTAAAATGAATGATTAAAAAAGTTTTCATAACCTACTTCCCTTTATCCTTCAGCCAGTCTGGATTTTTTTCCTCTTCTTTCAGATCGTCAAGGTCAGGCACATTTGCATTATTAGCTCGTCTAGCTTCTGCCTGTTTTCTTAACCACTGTAAACAGATAAAGAATATTACTCCATGCGCAGTATAACATACAATGAAAAATTAAGGTATTATAACATTACTACACTGAACTGCTTTTTAAAACTTAGCATCTTCATTCTAGAAATACAAACAAACCTGTGATCACCATTTTAAGTGTAAAGTTTCCTCGCAGCATAGATTTTCATAGTCATAATTTATACATGACAAAAGCACAAGGTTAAATTAAACCAAAAAGCACATACAGCAACCGACGCATCAACAGACAGCACCACAGAGAATCACATCTGGGATTCCTCACACAGTGAATTCCAGAACTTGCTTGGAGCACCATAGCAGCTGATGAGCGGAGGCGAGACATGAAATGAATTAGAGAAAAGTTTGAGTGTAAGTTTAATCATGGCATTCCTGCACACCTCCTCCAAGCCAGAACAAACTAGCACTGGCAGAGGCCCAAAAACAATCTGCCTATTCATGCTGCGGTTGGGGAATGGTGTGTAAGTGCGTGAGCACCTACAAAGGGGAGAAAAAAGGTTACCAAATTGTAAAAGAATCAATTACACAACAGTATTAATTCCTGACCCCACTCAGAGATGATTCATTTTCTTCTACCTATTCTCCTTATCTCCAAACAACAGACTTTACAGAAACTAATAGGAAGCAACCGTAAACCGAGATATCTGCGCTCCTCTAATTCTGCCCTCTTGAGCATCCCTGATTATAATCGCTCAACCTTTGGTGGCCGTGCCTTCTGTTGCCTAGGCCCTAAGCTCTGGAATTCCCTGCCTAAACCTCTCTGCCTCGTTACCTCTCTTTCCTCCTTTAAGACGCTCCTTAAAACCTACCTCTTTGACCAAGCTTTTGGTCACCTGCCCTAATTTATCCTTATGTGGCTCGGTGTCAAATTTTTTGTCTTAAAATACTCCTGTGCAGTGCCTTGGGACGTTTTACTACGTTAAAGGCGCTATATAAATACAAGTTCTTGTTGTTGTAAGCTCCTTTCAATGTATTTGATTTGAATCTCATCTCCAGATTGATATTTTAACCAATTATGCGAGCTGCTAAATGAACAGAATTAACAACGTAGATATAACTTTTTTTTAAATAAATCCACAAGTCGCGAAACAATCTCTCGGGTAACTATCGCATGTGTTGGAAGAAAGGTAATCATTTTTACAAAACCCTTACCTCTTCTTCCTCAGGAACAAGCGATTCTCTCAGCGCAGTAGGAAAAATTCGTGGTGTGAAGTGTATCTGAATATTGCCAGCTGAACGAGGAGCTGGTATGATTTCTTCCTTAGAGTTTTCAGTAAATATATTGCCAGCAGTACCTACAATGAATCCAGGGTTAGAAGTTAATCATTAAATACCATCCTGTAAAAATGACTACGCTTTTTGTTTTAGAGATACGAACTACAATATGAGAAAAAAGTAACCTATATTGACGTGATCTCTACTTGCGATAGATGTATCAGGAAATAACTGTCTACTGTGCTAAGTAAATCTTGAAGATACGGAACAAGGAACTTGATCAAGCCATGGGGGCTATTTATTGTCAAGCGCAATCCTGAAAAATGAGAGTTCGTGCTAATCCACCTTATCTAAGCTTATTTAAACAAAAGATATTGGAGCTGATAATGTGGCCATGATACAGTGGCACTGGAACTGCTGTGTACTAAACACTGGCCACACCCATGAGCCAAGAGGCTGACCAATCCCAATAATGCAAGGTCAGCCATATTCCATATTTTGTTGGTAGAGCATTACTTCTCTCAAATCCTCTTTCCTTTGTCCGTGTCAGTTGCTAAGAAAAACAGCAATGTACCTTTAACAAGGACCCAACTGAAAGAAATAGGCCTCTCTAGCAGCACCCGTTTAATACACATACTTCTCCAACTCACACTTCTAATAGGAAATAGATTTGTCAAGTTCACATGGGCTGTCTAAGGGAGTATGAAGGAGAAAACCCTTGACATAGCTCTTAAAAACTGCTCCTGAAAGATAAATCGTGGTGCAGACAATGTCCCTGACAATGTCCACAGACTGGATCATCCGCTCCCGACCTCGCCCCTCCCCTGACCAAGGATAAGATGAATGTTCGGGAAGGCGAAGATTACAAAATTAAGGCTTAAAAAGCTGTTAAACAGAGGTCACCCCACCCTCAGCAGACAAGTCACTCTGGCTCTACTCTTGTGAATATTCCAGCAATCTAGTTACATAGTTCCATAGAGCAGCAGCTATCCTAAGCTCTCGATCAAGAGTGGGATATAGCATGGGGGGGGGGGCAAAGGAAGTAACTTTAAAAAGAGAGGGATGTGACAAATCTGAAATACATCTGGTTTAATGTCATAGGAATCTTTATATTGTATTTTTTATTAGTATTATTAAGGCTTGTGTGAATACCATTTTAAATTAGTTTCTCTGTGGCTGGGACAGACTCCACATTCGTATGTCTGGCTAGGAAAGTGGAATTGCTGCTGCAATAATCACTGATGTGAAATAGGTTTACCTCCTTTAACAGAATGCTTGTTTGGAGTTCGTGAGGCAGAATTTTGTATCTTATTTTCTTCCTTCCTCATCCTCCTCCTTTTCTCTGCCTCAACCTTTTGCCTTGCAATCTTTAGTTCTTCCTTCCTCTTTAGTTCCTCCTTTCTCTTTAGTTCCTCCTTCCTCTTTAGTTCCTCCTTTCTCTTTAGTTCCTCTTCTTCATGCTTCTGCAGCTTCCACTGTTCCAACTCTTCAGTGGCTCTTCTTCGCTCTTGCTCTTTCATGTCTTCAATCTGTTTTCTGTTATCTTCCTCTATCTGTACAGTTTTAGCACATGTTCATTATTCTTAACCATACTTTTATCTAAAAATGAGAAGTCGCACAACACCAGGTTATAGTCCAACAGTTTTATTTAAAATTACGAGCTTTCGGAGCTCCGCTCCTTCTTCAGGTAAAGGTACAGTGAGGGAATCTATTACACAGTATATATACACAGAGAACAATTTGTCTGCAGAGATACAATCTGTTAGGGAGGCATTACATCAAAGACACATCAGAGTACAGCTAAGACAATGAGATGGGTCACAGGGGGTCCAACGTGTCTCAAATGCTGCCGTCTGCAGTTAAGCTTTTAACTTTTTTTTTTAAACTGGAAAGACAGACAACGATGTCGAGTCACATTCTGTAGCGTGACATGAACCCGAGATCCCTATTGAGGCCGTCCTCATGGGTGCGGAACTTGGCTATCAGTTTCTGCTCGATGATTTTGCGTTGTCGTGTGTCTCGAAGGCCGCCTTGGAGAACGCTAACCCGCAGATCCGAGGCTGAATGTCCTTGACTGCTGAAGTGCTCCCCGACTGAGAGGTAACAATCCTGCCTGGCGATTGTTGCGCGGTGTCCGTTCATACGTTGTCTCAGTGTCTGCATGGTCTCGCCGATGTACCATGCCGCGGTGCATTCTTTCCTGCAACGTATGAGGTAGACAACGTTGGCCGAGTCACATGAGTATGTACCATGTACCTGGTGGGTAGTGTCCTCACGTGTGATGATGGTATCTGTGTTGATGATCTGGCATGTCTTGCAGAGGTTGCCGTGGCAGGGTTGTGTGGTGTCGTGGTCGCTGTTCTCCTGACAGCTGGGTAATTTGCTGCGAACGATGGTACTTTTGAGGTTAGGCGGCTGCTTGAAGGCGAGTAGTGGAGGCGTGGGGATGGCCTTAGCAAGGTGTTCGTCGTCATCGATGACATGTTGAAGGCTGCGAAGAACATGACGTAGTTTCTCCGCTCCGGGGAAGTACTGGACAACGTAGGGTACTCTGTTGGTTGTGTCCCGTGTTCGCCTTCTGAGGAGGTCTATGCAGTTTTTCGCTGTGTCCCGTCGGAACTGTCGATCGATGAGTCGAACGTCATATCCCGTTCTTACGAGGACGCTCGACTCGTCGATCGACAGTTCCGACGGGCCACAGCGAAAAACCGCATAGACCTCCTCAGAAGGCGAACACGGGACACAACCAACAGAGTACCCTACGTCGTCCAGTACTTCCCCGGAGCGGAGAAACTACGCCATGTTCTTCGCAGCCTTCAAAATGTCATCGATGACGACGAACACCTTGCTAAGGCCATCCCCACGCCTCCACTACTCGCCTTCAAGCAGCCGCCTAACCTCAAAAGTACCATCGTTCGCAGCAAATTACCCAGCTGTCAGGAGAACAGCGACCACGACACCACACAACCCTGCCACGGCAACCTCTGCAAGACATGCCAGATCATCAACACAGATACCATCATCACACGTGAGGACACTACCCACCAGGTACATGGTACATACTCATGTGACTCAGCCAACGTTGTCTACCTCATACGTTGCAGGAAAGAATGCACCGCGGCATGGTACATCGGCGAGACCATGCAGACACTGAGACAACGTATGAACGGACACCGCGCAACAATCGCCAGGCAGGATTGTTAACTCCCAGTCGGGGAACACTTCAGCAGTCAAGGACATTCAGCCTCGGATCTGCGGGTTAGCGTTCTCCAAGGTGGCCTTCGAGACACACGACAACGCAAAATCATCGAGCAGAAACTGATAGCCAAGTTCCGCACCCATGAGGACGGCCTCAATAAGGATCTCGGGTTCATGTCACGCTACAGAACGTGACTCGACATCGTTGTCTGTCTTTCCAGTTTAAAAAAAAAGTTAAAAGCTTAACTGCAGACGGCAGCATTTGACACGTTGGACCCCCTGTGACCCACCTCATTGTCTTAGCTGTACTCTGATGTGTCTTTGATGTAATGCCTCCCTAACAGATTGTATCTCTGCAGACAAATTGTTCTCTGTGTATATATACTGTGTAATAGATTCCCTCACTGTACCTTTACCTGAAGAAGGAGCGGAGCTCCGAAAGCTCGTAATTTTAAATAAAACTGTTGGACTATAACCTGGTGTTGTGCGACTTCTCATTTTTGTCCACCCCAGTCCAACACCGGCATCTCCGCATCATACTTTTATCTAGGTCATGTTTATACCAATTTTCTACATTTTGTGACCGTCCCTTGGGCTCAAGACGCACATTCATCAAAGCTTAATTCCAGATTGATCTGGGAACTTTGCATATCGGAATGTACCTTCGTTTCTCAGTGAAGCTTAGGAGCATCTTCCACTTTAAAATTGTTCTACATCTGTAATGAGGCGCAATGCAATGTTGGGGAAAAAGGCAGAGATGAAAACTGCATGGGTACTGACTTTGTGGAGTGCTGGTAAGTTGCATAGAAAATGGAAATCCAGCTGTGTGGGCAAGCAATTCAGCTCATCGTCAAGCATAGTTTAGATATGGAGGAATGAAGACAGCTTTATACGAAGGATGCCGCTGGAACTAAGGCATAGCATGTGATGTGTGGAGGAGAGAAGAAATGTTAATCTGTACAATCAGTGGAGAGAGGAGGTAGTAATTGCAGGGATAAATTTAGTGGAATCTCCTCCTCTCGGCACAACTAGACCACCCCCCGACCATAAATGGACCCATCTCACCATTGAACTAGTTTTCATCTTTGATAGGTTTGTAAATAGAAGATGCAAGAATTAAAGAATGAAAACTGGAAGCGAACTTTTGACAGAATCCAAAACATCCAGCTGCATGTACTTTGCTTCCAGTTTGTATTCATAGGTAGTGTTTGATCAGTAAAGAATTATTTAACACCAGCAATAAAGCAAGACTAAAAGCTGAAAGTCACTTAATACAACAAACTGTTACAGTACAAACATGAGAGATGCCTCATAATGAATATGGTGCTTATCCATACAGTCTTACATTCTTTTAATTCACCAGATTGTGCCATTTAAGCTGGAATTTCCCATGACCACCACTCAGTTTGGGAATATTGCTGCTGTCTTTCACTACCATTCCTAATGATTTAAGTTTATATCTTCTACTATTGTCATCATATGAAAGGAAAAGATTATCACAGAAAATGCATGAGAGCTTCATATGGCAGAATGGCCTCGTTTTACTGAAATTACATGACTATATTACCCTGCAGCTGACCATCTTGAACTGTGTACTTAAATCTTCACTAATCCTATTGGCTTTGTTGCACATAATGGTTTGAATTTTAAGCAAGATGAATAATTTTATACAAATTACTCTCTCAACAACTCCATTTTAAACCGATACTCTTGTGCACAAGAAGGGAAAATTAAATACTCAACAGGTTCTACAATAATTACCTTCATCATCTTTTCCAATGAGTACTTCTCATTTTCTCGTTTTTTAATTGCTTTTTCTTTTTCAGCTTCTTGTGCCTTCTCTTGAGCAGCAAGTATTGCACTCTCCCTCTTTTTTTGCAACTTTTCCTTATTAACTATCAAAGAAAAGTCAAAACGATTGTATTACGCAAAGACAAAACAAGTTATGCCATAATCACAAGATTTAAAATAATCATCACGAACAGCACTGCAAATGTATTTCATACAAACTTTCACCTAAAGGAAGTCTACATAAAGCAAAAATCTCTAGCACTTTCCTCACCTTCAACTGTTGTAAGTTGTTCCCACATTCCTGATTCTTTTTTACACAAGGTGAAGATGACAACACCATTGCCAACTTTAGCTGAGCTTTTTGTCTCATCGATAGAGGCATATAGCACGACCTCGAACAGAAATGGAGGAAAGTTCACCTGTTAAAACAATCCATTTAGTATCAAAATCTGGAGGCAAATACAGATTTGCAAATATAAACTGCACAAAGTGAATTAATTTTATCAAAAACTAAAAACCTAAATTATATGCATCTTCAATATCAATACGCTGGCAATTTTAATAAATGATTTGCTGATGTGTAATATTTAAAATGTTCCCCCTATGATCACATTCATACTATTGCATGAGTGACTCTAATAGATACATTTGAATGCTGGCCTATGATCTGCCCTGAGCATTTAAACTGTTGAATATCTTACACCTTTTAACAGTGCAAGGACGTTGGCTGCTCTGTGAAATGAATTTTACGCTGATTGGGCTCGTTAAGCCTGCCCACCACGTTTGCCGGCCAATTGAAGGAAGCGGGTCTGATGACGTCACTTGATGACGCATCATCAGCCGGTCTCCTTAAAGGGACCATGCGCAAATTAATTTTGGCAGTTGTGCTGTCAGTGTTTTACAGCATTGAGGTGCTACAAACACTGACAAGCACTGCACAGAGGTGCACGCTGTGCTTATGGAGGGAGTCACAGCACGCAGGGAGGTTCTCTCCCCTTCCAATGGGCGGGAGAGACCTCCCCAGGAGAACAACGCAGCCTGGTTGCACAATACGCAGGAGGACACAGCAGGGATGTCGTTAGGAGGACCTGGGTGCAGTGCCGCAAACCTTTCAATTATCTCAGTAGATCACGAAACAGTATGAAGCCACACTCAACCTCATCCTGCTGTGCCTCTCATCACATCCCCATCACTCGGCCTTCCCTACCCTATTCCTGCACATCCTTACTCACACCAATTTACCTTGCACCTCCACCCATCCCTCTCTATCTACATTATCACTTCCCCATCTCACTAGCCACCCCTCACACTCACCCTTATCCTAGTTCAATCATACCAAGTAACAACACACAAGGGTACGCACTTGGGTGTTTTAGCCAATGTTCATGTGAAGTTTCTGTTAATGTGGTGTCAAACATTGAAATCTTTATTTTCAGCACTTTGCGTTCTTGGACAGACTTGTGTGCACCTTTGGAAGTGGCTTAGTGAGTTGCAGTGAATGGTGAGACATAATGGTATCCCCGCAATGGCGGTGAGTGTGAAAGGAATGGCTTGGGCATTGTGGGGATACTTTATGGTGTTGGTGTGGGGCGGTGCCAACCTGTGGCAGCCAGGGTGTATAGCATCAAGTGAAGTAAATCTGGCTATGGTGAGGCCATCCCTGGCGTCCCGAGCAGCAATGTGGTCGGGTGCTGATGTCCTGTGTCCTGTGCAGCATCAGTTGATTGCGGAGAAGGTTGGTGTTGTTGTTGGTGCTGCTGGTGTGGGGGCTGATCGTAGTGGGATTCTGAGGACCAAGGTGTGATATTTTCAAGGGCGCCGATGCTGATGGAATAGATGGCAGGTGAAGTTCAGATACAGAAGCGATCTGTCAGTGGTGAGAGAGGTTGTTCCAATGAGGTGACGCTGGATAGAGAGTTAGCTCCAAACACTTGCAACCTGCATAAAGCTCAATCTGTCTTCTAAATGCAGTAAGCAACAGCTTCTAACCTTGGAAAATGAACACCTATGAAATGGGAGCTTTTATAGACCATTTGCAGCTGTCAAGTTAAGAAATCATCACATGCTGACACATCACCCGACCTCCTTACCCGACGTGATCCCCGAGCAGCGGGGAAGCCATTGGCAAACTCTTGGGGGTAGAAATTAGGTCGCGCCCCATTTGGGGCGCAAATATCGTCCGCGCGCAAATATTAGCGCCTGGCGCTAATTATCGGCACTGACAGGAAACTTCACTTTTACCGCCCCGGGAGATGAGTGGAGCGCTAAATTAGGCGCTGCACACCTCTCTTAAGGCGCAAAGGCCTAGGAGTGAGGCGCTACCTCAGCGCACGAGCGCAGCGCAGCTGCTGCCAGTTAGCGAGGGAACACAGACACACTGGCGCCGGACACTTCTTAAAGCGGGGGGGGCCACTTGCTCCCCAGCCACACCCTGCTCATTGCAGCCTTGAATCTCAGCCTGGAGAGACCTGTAATCCATTTTGCTGCCAAGCATGGAGAGGGTGAGAGAACGCGCTCATCGCTTCACCGAGCGGGCCTTGGATGCTCTGGTTGACGCAGTGGAGCACAGACGATGCATGCTGTTCCCGGAGAGTGACAGGAGGCCTTTGCCACGCGAGTTCAGAAGAGTGTGGAGGGAGGTGGCTCAGAGCGTCTCCTCCAGGAGCATGGTGCCCAGGACCCATGTCCAGTGCCGCAAAAAGTTCAACGACCTCACTCGGGTCGTCAGGGTGAGTGGCTTTTTCTCAATACCTCTCCATCCCTCCATCTCAACCTCACTCTATGGCCAGAGGGTCTTAAAACCCCAATGCACAACACTCATGCAACACCTATGGCCCTTTCATCAAACACACACACACATTCCACACTTTGCATACAGTAAGGGCTATTCACCTATGGGAGGCACATCAGGCAAGACCATGGCTGCATATTGTAAGGGCTATTCACCTATGGGAGGCACATCAGGCAAGACCATGGCTGCATATTGTAAGGGCTATTCACCTATGGGAGGCACATCAGGCAAGACCATGGCTGCATATTGTAAGGGCTATTCACCTATGGGAGGCACATCAGGCAAGACCATGGCTGTATATTGACTCAGATGCTGTCCTTTTTCTTGCAGGCTAAGCTGGCTCATAATCGGAGACAGCAGCAACGGACGGGTGGAGGGCGGCTTCAGCTGCAACCCCTCAGCGATCTGGAGGAGCGCGTCCACAGGATTGTGGCAAGCCGGGTGATCGGTCCCGTCGCCACTGGAGACGCCGACCCCGTTCTGGACAGCAATGGTAAGGTCATCACCTTTTTGTCCTCTGTCCTTCCACTTGTCCCTCACAATACCAGCCTTTGACACTTTCAATCCAACTTGCTAACTCGCTGCACTTATTCCTCCCTTACTGCCACCCTGTCCTCACGCTAAAGCCACTCTTGTACCTCCCTGCTTTCAGATGGTGATTCACCAGCTGAGGAGATGGTCCCTGAAGCTGCCACTGGGAGTGATGCTGCAGCTGAGGAGGAAGAGGAAGCCGGAGCATCAGTGCCACCCTCTTCCGAGGAAGCCCATGGCCACACTGGGAACATGCCTTCCCCGGAGGGGAGCAGGGGGGAAGGGGCTGATGATGGTGAAGTTCCAGGACCCAGCGGGCTGCAGCAACGCCATTGGGGGGGGGAGGGAAGAACGGGGGAGCAGGGGGGAAGGGGCTGATGATGGTGAAGTTCCAGGACCCAGCGGGCTGCAGCAACGCCATGGGGGGGGGAGGGAAGAACGGGAGCCTTCTCCCCAGAGGGAGAGTATGCCAGACACTCCTAATGCAATGGACGCAGAGGAGGAGCGGCTGATTGCAGAAATGAACAGCCAGGCAGTGGGCATGCACACTGAGCTCATGGGTGCAGTGGGAAGGGTGCCCGAATGCATTGAGGCACTGGCAAGGAGTGTCGAGCACTTCGCTGTAGCACAGGCGGATGCCACACTAAAGCTTACTGCTGCAATTCAGTCACTGGCTGCCAGGAACCCATCTGAGCCTGCTCTCATGCAGACTCAGATTGAGGCCACGCGAGCACTGACTGCTGCCATCCTCGATGGTTCGTGCACATGTCCCCGGGGCTGTCACCGCGCCGCAGCAGGCCAGCAATCTGTTCTCCGGCAAATTGCTCCGGATGCTGAAGTGCTGCCCCGTGGGAGTGCCAGTGTGTCGGGCGAGCAGGGAGTTGCTGTCCTCTCTCACGATGACAGCATTCCTGCTGCCAACACTGTCACTTCTCCACTGCACTTGCCACCGCCTGTAGGACAGACTGCTGCCGCCCATGCAGAGTTGGTGCAGTCTGCAGCCGGGCCCTCCAGGCCCAGAAGTGGTCGAGGCCGTCCTTCAGGGGCATCTGCAGTGTCAGGGTCTGACAAGCAGCAGCCTTCCACCAGCCTTGCTGCAGCCACTGAGGTACCATTACGGAGGAGCAGTAGGGTTAGAAGGGGGGAAGTGCGCAAGGGAAGGAGATCACCCTCGAAGGGCAAAAAGTAGGAGGTGTGCCAAAATGCTGGTCATTTTTTTATTAAAGGCCGAGGTTCATGGCCCAACTTTTGTTTAGTGTTTTGGACATTATCTCCAGGTTGTGAGAACCAGTTATGTTATTGACTGTTTTTTTGTGTTTATTTCTATGAGTTTGTCATGAGGAATTGACACACACAGAGTTTGTACAATAAATAAGTTTCTGTATTCAAAATATACATGGCTGGTGGTTGGAATTATTGGTGCCTTGGCCGGCTTAGGGGTTGCGTGCTGGGTTGATTCGTGTTTGTAGCACTGGCAGGGGCCCTAGAAGCGGCTTGCTATTAGTCGTTGACGGACGGCCCTTGCAGTTTGACCATTGTGGGCCGCCCTCCTGCCTTGGTGCTGCTGCTGATCATCGTCCTCGGCCTGTTCCTCCTCTTCCTCCTCCTCCTCTTGTGGTGCTGCAAGGCCTGGTGGCATTGGCTGCGTCCTGAGGATTGCCATGTTGTGCAACATGCAGCACACCACTACGAATTTGGAAACTTGCTCAGGCGAGTACTGCAGGGCTCCTCCGGAATGGTCCAGACAGCGGAATCGTTGTTTGAGCACGCCGATTGTGCGCTCAATAATACGATAGCAAAATACTGCAGATGCTGGAAATCCGAAATAACAACAGAAAACGCTGGAAAAACTCAGCAGGCCAGGCAGCATCCGTAGAGAGAGAAAGAGAGTTGACGTTTCAGGTCGATGACCTTTCATCAGAACTGGGAAGAGCTGGAAATCAAATAGATTTAAGGCCAGGGTAAAGCTGGGAAAAGGGGGAGGGGATAAAGGAACAAAGGAGGAGATGAAGAGACATTAAGAGACATTAAGAGATATGCAAGGCTAGAGGTGGTGTTAATGTGACAGATTAAGGCTGAATGAAGTGTGAAATCCACTGGCAGAATGAAGGACAGCTGCCAGCTTCTAGGAGGAAAAAAAAAGGTGGGGGGGACAAATAAAAGGGTGGATAAAATAAAATATAAATGTGATTGGAGCTGAGGTTATGATCTAAAATTGTTGAACTCGATATTGAGTCCAGAGGGCTGTAGCGTGCCTAAACGAAAGATGAGGTGCTGTTCCTCGAGCTTACGCTGAGCTTCCGTGGAACAGTGTAATAGGCCGAGGACGGTGAGGTCAGAGTGGGAGTGAAGCGGTGAATTAAAGTGACAGGCCACCGGGAGCTCGGGGTCCCCCTTACGGACTGAACGGAGGTGTTCCGCAAAGCGGTCACCCAATCTGCGTTTGGTCTCCCCAATGTAGAGGAGTCCACATCGTGAGCAGCGAATACAGTATACTAAATTGCAGGAAGTACAAGTAAATCGCTGTTTCACCTGGAAGGGGTGTTTGGGGCCCTGGACAGTGGGAAGAGGGGAGGTATAAGGGCATGTGTTGCATCTCCTGCGCGTGCACGGGAAGGTGCCGGGCGAAGGGGAAGGGGTGCTGGGGGTGGTAGAGGAGTGGACTAGGGTGTCGCGGAGGGAGCGGTCCCTGCGGAATGCTGAAAGGGGAGGTGAGGGGAAGATGTGTTTGGTGGTGGGATCACGCTGGAGGTGGCGGAAATGGCGGAGGATGATCCGTTGAATGTGGAGGCTGGTGGGGTGAAAGGTGAGGACAAGGGGAACCCTATCATGGTTCCGGGAGGGAGGGGCAGGGGTGAGGGCAGATGTGCGGGAGATAGAACGGACACGGTCGAGGGCCGTGTCGACCACGGTAGAGGGGAATCCTCGGTTGAGGAAAAAAGAAGACATGTCGGAAGCACTGGTATGGAAGGTGGCATCATCAGAGCAGATGCGGCGGAGACGGAGAAACTGGGAGAATGGAATAGAGTCCTTACAGGAGGCGGGGTGGGAGGAAGTGTAGTCCAGGTAGCTGTGGGAGTCGGTGGGCTTGTAGTGAATGTTAGTCAATAACCTATCCCCAGAGATGGAGATGGAGAAGTCGAGGAAGGGAAGGGAAGAGTCGGAGATGGACCATGTGAAGGTGAGGGAAGGGTGGAAATTGGAAGCATAGTGAATGAAATGTTCTAGTTCAGGGCGAGAGCAGGAGACGGCACCGATACAGTCATCAATGTACCGGAAAAAGAGGTGAGGGAGGGGACCCGAGTAGGACTGGAACAAAGAGTGTTCCACATATCCCACGAAAAGGCAGGCATAGCTAGGACCCATGCGGGTACCCATAGCAACACCTTTAATTTGGAGGAAATGGGTAGAGTCAAAGGAGAAGTTGTTCAATGTGAGAACAAGTTCAGCCAGGCGGAGGAGGGTGGTGGTGGATGGGGACTGGTTGGGCCTCTGTTCAAGGAAGAAGCGGAGCGCCCTCAGGCCATCCTGGTGGGGAATGGAGGTGTAGAGGGATTGTACGTCCATAGTGAAGAGGAGACGGTTGGGGCCGGGAAACTGGAAACTGTTAAAATGGCGGAGGGCATCGGAAGAGTCGCGGATGTAGGTGGGAAGAGACTGGACAAGGGGAGAAAAAATAGAGTCGAGATAGGAAGAGATAAGTTCCGTGGGGCAAGAACAGGCTGAAACGATGGGTCTACCGGGGCAGTCCTGTTTGTGGATCTTGGGAAGGAGGTAGAAGCGGGCTGTGCGGGGTTGGGGAACTATGAGGTTGGCGGCCGTGGGGGGAAGATCTCCAGAGGAGATGAGGTCAGTGACAGTCTTGGACACGGTGGCTTGATGTTCGGTAGTGGGGTCATGGTCCAGGTGGAGGTAGGAGGAGGTGTCAGAGAGTTGGCGTTCAACTTCCGCTAGGTAGAGGTCGGTTCGCCAAACAACAACAGCGCCACCCTTGTCAGCAGGTTTAATGACAATGTCAGGGTTGGATCGGAGAGAATGGAGTGCTGCAAGTTCAGAGGGAGGTAGGTTGGAGTGAGTGAGGGGAGCAGAGAAATTGAGCTGGCCGATGTCACGGCGGCAGTTAGCAATGAAAAGATCAAGAGAGGGTAAGAGGCCAGAGGGAGGGGTCCAGGTGGAACGAGAATTCTGAAAGCGGGAGAAAGGGTCAGCCGTGCGGGGGGAAGACTCCTGGCCAGAGAAGTGGGCACGGAGACGGAGGCGGCGGAAAAAGAGCTCAGCATCGTGCCGAGCTCGAAATTCATTGAGATGGGGGCGTAAGGGGATGAAGCTCAGGCCTTTGCTGAGGACTGATCGTTCGGAGTCAGAGAGGGGAAGGTCAGAGGGGATAGTGAAAACGCGGCAGGGGGTGAGATTGGGAGAAGGGGGGTCAGAGGAAAGTGAAGGGGAAGAAGGTTCCGGAGGGGCTTTAGTGTCCAAGAGTTGTTGAAGCTTGCGATCCTTGACATCGGAAAGGAAGAAGAAAAGTTTTTTGTTGAAGCGTCGGATGAGTCTAAGGATGAAATGGAACTGTGGACCCGGACAGCTTTGAGATAGAGTGCGTCGGTGCTGCTGAAGAGAGATGTCGAGAGTGTTCATGTGGCGCCGCATGGCATTGAGCGTGGATCTCAAGATGCGGCGAGAGCAGTAGTTCGAGGAACGATGAATATCTTGGAGATATTTGTAATCCTGGGTGGATCCGAAACACGAAGGGTGGAAGTTTAGTTGGAATCCACGTGGGATAAGTCGGAACCGGAGACAGTTGCTGAGGAAAGTAATGTGGCTGTGAAACCGAGTCTTGGCAGATACCTGATCAAACACGAGAAGGGAAACTGAAATCAATGAAGATGAACAAGGTTGAAGAGCCAAACGGAAATCCCGTCGAAGAGAAGAGCAGAACTTCTTCAAGGTAGGCATTCCAAGAAGAGAGGTGGCAGTGAACCAAACACTAATACGATAGCAAAATACTGCAGATGCTGGAAATCCGAAATAACAACAGAAAACGCTGGAAAAACTCAGCAGGCCAGGCAGCATCCGTAGAGAGAGAAAGAGAGTTGACGTTTCAGGTCGATGACCTTTCATCAGAACTGGGAAGAGCTGGAAATCAAATAGATTTAAGGCCAGGGTAAAGCTGGGAAAAGGGGGAGGGGATAAAGGAACAAAGGAGGAGATGAAGAGACATTAAGAGACATTAAGAGATATGCAAGGCTAGAGGTGGTGTTAATGTGACAGATTAAGGCTGAATGAAGTGTGAAATCCACTGGCAGAATGAAGGACAGCTGCCAGCTTCTAGGAGGAAAAAAAAAAGGTGGGGGGGACAAATAAAAGGGTGGATAAAATAAAATATAAATGTGATTGGAGCTGAGGTTATGATCTAAAATTGTTGAACTCGATATTGAGTCCAGAGGGCTGTAGCGTGCCTAAACGAAAGATGAGGTGCTGTTCCTCGAGCTTACGCTGAGCTTCCGTGGAACAGTGTAATAGGCCGAGGACGGTGAGGTCAGAGTGGGAGTGAAGCGGTGAATTAAAGTGACAGGCCACCGGGAGCTCGGGGTCCCCCTTACGGACTGAACGGAGGTGTTCCGCAAAGCGGTCACCCAATCTGCGTTTGGTCTCCCCAATGTAGAGGAGTCCACATCGTGAGCAGCGAATACAGTATACTAAATTGCAGGAAGTACAAGTAAATCGCTGTTTCACCTGGAAGGGGTGTTTGGGGCCCTGGACAGTGGGAAGAGGGGAGGTATAAGGGCATGTGTTGCATCTCCTGCGCGTGCACGGGAAGGTGCCGGGCGAAGGGGAAGGGGTGCTGGGGGTGGTAGAGGAGTGGACTAGGGTGTCGCGGAGGGAGCGGTCCCTGCGGAATGCTGAAAGGGGAGGTGAGGGGAAGATGTGTTTGGTGGTGGGATCACGCTGGAGGTGGCGGAAATGGCGGAGGATGATCCGTTGAATGTGGAGGCTGGTGGGGTGAAAGGTGAGGACAAGGGGAACCCTATCATGGTTCCGGGAGGGAGGGGCAGGGGTGAGGGCAGATGTGCGGGAGATAGAACGGACACGGTCGAGGGCCGTGTCGACCACGGTAGAGGGGAATCCTCGGTTGAGGAAAAAAGAAGACATGTCGGAAGCACTGGTATGGAAGGTGGCATCATCAGAGCAGATGCGGCGGAGACGGAGAAACTGGGAGAATGGAATAGAGTCCTTACAGGAGGCGGGGTGGGAGGAAGTGTAGTCCAGGTAGCTGTGGGAGTCGGTGGGCTTGTAGTGAATATTAGTCAATAACCTATCCCCAGAGATGGAGATGGAGAAGTCGAGGAAGGGAAGGGAAGAGTCGGAGATGGACCATGTGAAGGTGAGGGAAGGGTGGAAATTGGAAGCATAGTGAATGAAATGTTCTAGTTCAGGGCGCGAGCAGGAGACGGCACCGATACAGTCATCAATGTACCGGAAAAAGAGGTGAGGGAGGGGACCCGAGTAGGACTGGAACAAAGAGTGTTCCACATATCCCACGAAAAGGCAGGCATAGCTAGGACCCATGCGGGTACCCATAGCAACACCTTTAATTTGGAGGAAATGGGTAGAGTCAAAGGAGAAGTTGTTCAATGTGAGAACAAGTTCAGCCAGGCGGAGGAGGGTGGTGGTGGATGGGGACTGGTTGGGCCTCTGTTCAAGGAAGAAGCGGAGCGCCCTCAGGCCATCCTGGTGGGGAATGGAGGTGTAGAGGGATTGTACGTCCATAGTGAAGAGGAGACGGTTGGGGCCGGGAAACTGGAAACTGTTAAAATGGCGGAGGGCATCGGAAGAGTCGCGGATGTAGGTGGGAAGAGACTGGACAAGGGGAGAAAAAATAGAGTCGAGATAGGAAGAGATAAGTTCCGTGGGGCAAGAACAGGCTGAAACGATGGGTCTACCGGGGCAGTCCTGTTTGTGGATCTTGGGAAGGAGGTAGAAGCGGGCTGTGCGGGGTTGGGGAACTATGAGGTTGGCGGCCGTGGGGGGAAGATCTCCAGAGGAGATGAGGTCAGTGACAGTCTTGGACACGGTGGCTTGATGTTCGGTAGTGGGGTCATGGTCCAGGTGGAGGTAGGAGGAGGTGTCAGAGAGTTGGCGTTCAACTTCCGCTAGGTAGAGGTCGGTTCGCCAAACAACAACAGCGCCACCCTTGTCAGCAGGTTTAATGACAATGTCAGGGTTGGATCGGAGAGAATGGAGTGCTGCAAGTTCAGAGGGAGGTAGGTTGGAGTGAGTGAGGGGAGCCAATAATGTTCCTCGTTGCTTGTTGGCTTTCCTGGTACCGCAGCTCAGCAGGGGTGTTTGGCGCACGGAGCGGTGTCATCAGCCAGGTGCTCAATGCGTACCCCTTGTCCCCCAGAAGCCAACCAACTGGCTGATGCGGTGCCTCGAAAATTTCTGCCACAGTACTCTGGCGCAGGATGAAAGCATCGTGGCAGCTGCCCGGATAGTGGGCATTGACAGCGAGAATCACCTGTCTGTGGTCACAGACCAACTGCACATTCAAGGAATGGAACCCCTTTCTGTTCCGGAACTCCTCTGCATTCTCTCGCGGAGCACGCAAAGCCACATGCGTGCAGTCAATGGCGCCCTGCACCATGGGGAAGCCCGCTACCCTCGCAAAGCCCATAGCACGGTCATGCTGCTTGTCTGGGGTCATAGGGAAGGAGATGAAGTCTCGTCTCCTTGTGAAGAGGGCATTGGTGACCTGCCGGATGCAGCGATGCACCGCAAACTGGGAGATATTGGCGAGGTCCCCAACAGCAGCTTGGAATGAGCCAGTGGCGTAGAAGTTCAAAGCCACTGTGACCTTCACTGCCACCGACAGAGACGTCCTGGACCTCAGCTGAGGCTGCAGATCTGGCTGCAGCAGGTGGCAGAGCTCAGTGACCACCTCCTTGCTGAATCGCAGCCTTCGCAAACACAGCTCCTCGGACATGTGGATGTAGGAGAGCTGTTCACGATATACCCTGGGAGGGTAAGCTCTCCTGTACATGCGCCTGATGGGCCTCCTCCGTCTGGCCATCATTGCCACTCTCTGTCTGCGTCTCACTCTCCTCCGATTGAGCTGGAGCAGGACGACGCCCCCAATCATTGCAGCCCCCATATTCTCTTTGCCAGAAAAGTAATGAGGTACAGCAACGAAAGTAGCAGCAAAGTTAGGATGAACTAGGCAAAACTACCTCACAAAGCGTTGAGTCAATGTAGAAGTCTCTCTCTCTCTCTCTCCGAATCTCTCTCTCTCTCTCAGAACGAGTGGTGCATAAATGTCGACCACAGAAAAAGACAGGAAGAGGCCCCCTTTAAATAGCGCCCCCCCCAGCCCCACACCGATTGATAACGTTCCAGTCTTCCGGTCGTTGGAAGCGCCAGGCGGTAAGGCAGGGGGCGCCACTCAATTTCCGCTCCGGGGCGCCCCAAGGGCGTTGCACCACGGAATGACGTCACAATCTGCGCGCGCAGGTGGTCGCAGCGGTAAGTTTTAGCGCCGCCGCACAATCTCAAGTTAAGTTCTCGAGCGGCGCAAACAGCGCTGCGCCCGGGCGTTAGCGCCTTAACGCCCCATTAGCGCCCATTTAAGGCGCTAACGGGAGGCGCAACCAACTGAATTTTTACCCCTTATAATCTAAAGGTGAGCTTAAAATAGTTTTTAAGTGCCTGTTATTAAGCTCTTAATAATCTAACTTGCCTCCCCCCACCCCGCCGCTTGGTGTCGGGTCTGTCGGAAACTTTTTGTATCATAAGGAGTCCAGTGCCAGCAAGTCCAGGCTCACCGTCAGGATACATTTAAGGTGGCACACACATTGATGATGCAGCACTAGTAATATATGGCACTGTTTCATGTTTAAAATGTTCCTAAAACATGGCTTCCTTATCTTGGCTGAGCAATCAGGAGGAGATTCAAACAAAGGCCGGATGCTTCTACAAAGGAGAGTGAATCATTCTGGCTGTTGTTGTGTACTTCCTAGAGCCCTGCTTAAAAAACAGCATTAATAGAGATGTGTGTACTCTTTTGGTTTTGGGTGCTTAAACAAATAGACTGTAACTAATATAACTTTAAAAGAACCTTAACAAATTAAATTAAAATTGTGTTGGCCTGTCATCTGAAGAGGAGGGGAGAGTTCTTTCTAGCACCAACTCTGTTTAAAAAAGGAAGTGGATTCTACTGATTTGTTCCATCAGCCTACATATAATGAAGGGAGACACCAGCGCTGTTACTTGTTTATTTTAGTTGTTTCTTGTTGCCATACTTTTGTTTACTTTAAAACTAGTGGTTAGAGGCAGGCTGGGAGCAGACATTTTGTATCGAATGGCCATTTACTTCACAATGATGGTCCACCATAGCAATATCATAAATAGATCCACGTGCAGGGAGGTCAGTGCTCCCCAGTCACTGTACTGGAACATCATGATGCCAAATAGAGGGAGATCTGTATAAAATAGATCTTCCCCCAACTACCTATAAGCAATAGTTCAACACGGCAACAAGTCATGACTGAAAGACACCAGTAAGTTTTCAGATATTTATATATACCTTCGAAGTACTCCGAGAGGATTATCTATAGCCAACTCCACTGGCAGATAGAGCAATGAAACAGTGCAATTGAAAGGCATGTCCACACCACCAGAAGTTGGAACCAGCTGAGGCAATCTGGGAAGCTCCTGAATAGATCGAGATTTGTACTGTATTCTTTATGGAACTGAAGGGGCAAACAGTATATTCTTTTCCCTTTTTATAACAGAAATGATTTAACCTCCAGCGGATAGGCTCGAATCTAACAAACACCAGGAAAACTGCGGAACAAATATCAAGGAGAAGTTGCCAACAGTTTACCCGTCTCTGTATTATAATGAAATGATTTAAGCTTGGAGAACCACTGAGAACATTAAATGCGTGAATTAATGAACATGCATTCATATAACATTTTTCATGTAGGACATCCCAAAGTGCATCACAGCCAGTGAATTACTTTTGATGTGTGGTCATTGTTGTTTTGTAGGCAAACCTGGCAGCCAATTTGTGCACGGAAAGGTCCCACAGATAGCAATGAGATAAATGGCCATATAATCTGTTGATTGAGGGACAAATGTTGGCCAGGACTCTGGGAGAACCCTTCTGCTCAACTACAAATAGTGCCTGGGGATCTTTTATAGTCTGAACAGGTAGATGGGGCCTTGGTTTAGCCTCTCAGCTGAAGTCTGCAAGGCCACTGGTTTATGATAAGTCAAACTCCACCTGTCTTACAGAGGATTCTGAGCCGTGTTTGGGGAATGCATTCCAACATTGCACCCATTTTGCCCTGAAATCCATAGATCTTGACTGCATTGTTCTAATACTACAGACCACTGCAGGTAGACAGGCAACAACCCTCCACCCCAATCCCATCCCCCTCACCTCCCCTTTAAATGATGAGAAACACTGAACAGGCTGCATTAATCCTCGAGCCCGGAGTTTAACCGCCTCCCTCACCTTTAAATAATCCTCTGCACAAAAGATGTCCGCTTTCCCGGCCCTGACGCCCTTCAGCGGCACCGTTATAAACACCTGAGACTCGACCTGCTCCCAGCTGTAATCTCTGACCAGCAGCGGCATCTTGACCGTTGCTAGGGACGCGGGTTCGGTTGCTGGGCTGAGCCCTTCCGGGTGACACTGGTTTTCACTTCCGGAACAAATGGCCTTTTTTCCTGAGTTGGAGAGACCCTGAGTTCATTTACTGTGGCCACACATCACTCACCTCACTGCTTCTGATGCATTGGTCCAGATTGTCCACACAGAAATGGGAAGTCCAGGTCTTTGAAAAGAGACTGTAAAGTTTATTCAGCCCGCTGTCCAAAGCCAATCAGTGGTCAAGAGCAAGGGTTCAATTTGGTGTTTTTTTTTGGATCTGATGAAAATTAATCCGAACTAATACCTCCACATCATAACAGAGAATTAAATGGAAAAGGTGGACTTGATATGTTACATTGTGTCCCTAGGATAAGAAATGGCCATTTGGCCCATATGTGGCTTCTTGAAGGACTGCAACTAGTCAGTCCTCACCACCACCTCCAGAACCTTTTTCCACAGGTTGATCACCCTCTGACAAAAGTAAAACTTCCAAACATCCAACCTCCCTCTCTGCTTCCTCAATTTAAATGGTTGGTTCCGAGTTCAGCCAACTCCATTGGGTTTTTTTTTCATTCGTTCATGGCATGTGGGCATCGTTGGCAAGGCCACCATTTATTGCCCATCCCTAATTGCCCTTGGGAAGGAGGTAGTGAGCCGCCTTCTTGAACCGCTGCATTCTGCTTGGTGAAGGTACTCCCACAGTGCTGTTAGGGAGGGAGTTCCAGGATTTTGAACCAGCGACGATGAAGGAACAACAATATATTTCCAACTCAGGATGGTGTGTGACTTGGAGGTGATGGTGTTCCCATGCACCTGCTGCCCTTGTCCTTCTAGGTGGTAGAGATCACGGGTTTGGGAGTTGCTGCAGTGCATCTTGTAGATGCTACACACTGCAGCCACGATACGCCGGTGGAGGGAGTGAATGTTTAAGGTGGTGAATGGGGTGACAACCAAGGGGGCTGCTTTGTCTTCGATGGTGTCGAGCTTCTTGAGAGTGGTTGGAGCTGCACTCATCCAGGCAAGTGGAGAGTATTCCATCACACTCCTGACTTCTGCCTTGTAGATGGTGGAAAGGCTTTGGGGAGTCAGGAGGTGAGTCACTCACTGCAGAATATCCTGCTCTTGTAGCCACAGTATTTATGTGGCTGGTCCAGTTAAGTTTCTGGTCAATGGTGACCCCCCAGGATGTTGATGTGGGGGATTCAGCAATGGCAATCCCATTGAATGTCAAGGGGAAATGGCTGGACTCTCTCTTGTTGGAGATGGTCATTGCCTGGCACTTGTGTGGCGCGAATGTTACTTGCCACTTATCAGCCCAAGTCTGAATGACGTCCAGGTCTTGCTGCATGTGGGCACGGACTACTTCAGTATCTGAGGAATTGCAAATGGAACTGAACACTGTGCAATCATCAGCAAACATCCCCACTTCTGACCTTATGATGGAGGGAAGGTCATTGATGAAGCAGCTGAAGATGGTTGGGCCGAGGACACTACCCTGAGGAACTCCTGCAGCGATGTCCTAGGGCTGACATGATTGACCTCCAACAATCACAACCATCTTCCTTTGTGCTAGGTATGACTCCAGCCAGTGGCAAGTTTTCCCCCTGATTCCCATTGACTTCAGTTTTACTAGGGCTCCTTGATGCCACATTCAGTGAAAGGCTGCCTTGATGTCAAGGGCAGTCACTCTCGCCTCACCTCTAGAATATAGCTCTATTATCCATGTTTGGACCAAGGCTGTAATGAGGTCTGGAGCCGAGTAGTCCTGGCGGAACCCAAACTGAGCATCGGTGAGCAGGTTATTGGTGAGCAAGTGCCGCTTCATAGCACTGTGGACGACACCTTTCATCACTTTGCTGATGATTGAGAGTAGGCTGATGGGGCGGTAATTGGCCGGATTGGATTTTTGTGGACAGGACTGGGCTATTTTCCACTTTGTTGGGTAGATGCCAGTGTTGTAGCTGAACTGGTAAAACTTGCTCAGAACCTGTTTGGTCCAAAACTAGACAGGTAGCAACCCTGCCCACACAGTAGCCAAAAAAGAGCCCTCAAGCTCTGCTTGCAGCATAGTTTACAGAGATTGAACTCTGGGCCCAATTTTGTAATTCAGTGCAAAGTTTCCCACTTGCATTCCATGCTTTAGTTTTGCAGATCAGTTCTGAGAGGGTTTTGACTGAGACTGTTGCTGCCACGTCGCTCCTGCTGTGCAGGACAATTATACTTTTACAGTATAAAGTATTTTAGGATGTCCTGAGGCTGTGATAAGGTGCTATATATTGGTGCGTTCTTTCTCACTCCCTGTCTACCTTTGGACCAAACAGGTTCTGAGCAAGCTTTACCGATGGAGCCGATTGAACTGGGAGCCAACCATTTAAATTGAGGAAGCAGGGAGTGAGGTCGGATGAGCTGTAAGAAGAAACCTTGAATATTATATTTTAATTGCATTCTAGAACAATCCGTATAAAATCCTCACCAGCCAGTTCTGGTTGTGTAGATTGTCTCAGTACAACACTAAATCATGTTGTTGTCAAGTTCCTTTGTCGCTTTCAGGGATGCAGCTCGCAATTTGAAGTTTGTGTATATCTGTTGCCAATCCACCTGCTGGGCTAGCGTTTGGATGCTGACATCATTATAATAGAAACATAGAAAAATAGGAGCAGGAGTCGGCCATTCGGCCCTTCGAGCCTGCTCCGCCATTCAATATGATCATGGCTGATCCTCTATCTCAATATTATATTCTTGCTCTCTCCCCATACCCCTTGATGCCTTTTGTGTCTAGAAATCTATCTATCTCCTTCTTAAATATATTCAGTGACTTGGCCTCCACAGCCTTCTGTGGTCGAGAATTCCACAGGTTCACCGCCCTCTGAGTGAAGAAATTTCTCCTCATCTCAGTCCTAAATGTCCTACCCCGTATCCTGCGACTGTGACCCCTCGTTCTAGACCCCCCAGCCAGGGGAAACATCCTCCCTGTTTCCAGTCTGTCTAGCCACTTCCTATCCTCTGGATCAGCATAAAAACTAAAATGGTGTCACCAGCGTTAAAATGAGCCACACTCGAATCCTCCAACTGATTTCTCTGCAGCTGTTAAATAAATTTGTACATAATTGCTTACGCCTCCTTATGCCCTAGTTGCTTATCCTTATTACATAATTATTTGTCATTTTGCTAAACTTCTGACTAAACTGTAATTAAATGTTCCATGGTGAAGAAATGACACTGCAGGCGTTCCATCAATGTGTCAATGATTGGTGTGCTACTAAACCATACAGAGCAGGAAGGTTCAATCCCTGGGCCAACGTAGCTGCTTTCAGCTAGGGTAGTGTTGGGAGCACCAATTTGATCTCTCGGGGCTAAGTATCACAGAATCACAGAATCCCCACAGTGCAGATAGAGGCCATTTCGGCCCATCGAGCCTGCACCGACACATATCCCACCCTATCCCCGTAACCCCACATATTTAATCCCCCTAACACTAAGGGTCAATTTATCATAGCCAAATCAACCTAACCCGCACATCTTTGGACTGCGGGAGGAAACCGGAGGAAACCCACGCAGACACGGCGAGAATGTGCAAACTCCACACAGACAGTCACCCGAGGCCGGATTCGAACCCGGGTCCCTGGCGCTGTGAGGTAACAGTGCTAACCACTATGCCACCGTGTAGTAGGTAAAATAAACATTCAAGATTGCTGTTTCTGGCCACTATCCAGTGACCCCAGCTGGGAAACAGCACATGTATGTGGAAGTTGTGTGAGGACAGGATCAGCCTCAGTCGTGATGCCCGTATGTTTGAATAACTTGACGATACTTTGCCTAGACTCGTACATGAAGAATGGCTACTTGTTCAAACCTAAGTATAAGTTACATTTTTCACTGACACCAGATAGTAATATAATTTTTCAAACAGGACTACATGACAAGTCACACCCTCGAGCTGATGTTATTGGCCCGGATTTTGCGGTCAGTGGCGAATGAACAATGCTAGCCATTAATTACACTGACATTTGCCCACAGACTTTCTATGGGCTTTTGCACTGGAACTTGCTGTTATTAGAGAGCCAAAACGGCATGACGCCCTCTAGAGGGGATCTGGGACTTGTATGCACAGGGCAAGCAACAGTGTGTCTCCTTAACCAATCAGATTGAAGAATCCTTACTGAGACACGCAGAATCGGAACCAGGTTAAAATGGTTAATCCAATGTACAGAAAGTGAAATAAAGAGAGGGAAAGAAAGCTGGAATTAAGAGAGATAAAAGAGACAGAAAGGAAAAGTAAAAAAAAAATTAAATGTTTATTTTTAAATCTCCAACAATAATTAAAATCTGAAGGAATGAGACTCCGCACTTGTAAAAGTTAATAGTAGTGCCGGCGAGGTTGTTTGGCAGTAATTAAGACTTATTACACAATTAAAAATTCACTTAACTTCTTTGGCATGTTTAGTGGTTATATAATAGGTAAGTACCGCAACGTCATGCTGTGTCATGTATTTCAATGCCGAGGTACCAATGTAGCGAAGCTTGTGGAGGAGCAGGGCAACTCGGACAGCAACTTCCTGATCTCTGTGCTTAACTGTGCAAATGCAGCTGCCAGAAGTTGCTGTCCGATTTGCTCTTCAATAACGGTGAGCGCTGATAGCCTCACCATTATTTTTAACTGCAGAATCCCGGCCAAAATTATCACTTTAACTTTCTGGTTTATCGGAATAACCCCACGCAGCTTGTTCTTGCTACTAAGTGTTCTTGGAAAGGCGACACCGAGGAATCTAATCAGAGAAGGAAAGAACATTCGGTGCTGATCCCAAAGCAGAGCAGTGTGTATTACTCTTGCTGTAATCTTCAGTTCAGTTTAATTGATATGTATCAGGGAAGATTTTCCTAGGTCTGTGCCTAGAAGCATTGGATTGGCTGGGTGACTATCGGACAGGTTCCTTTACAAGCGTGCACTTCAATCCGCCTGATTTTCCAGGCAATCCGGTGAGCTTGGACACGGAGCCAGGAAAATCTCCCCTATTATGTTTCCCAAAAGTACTTTAAGTATATACAAGTACAGTATTCAATAGTGGTCTCTCTAATGGATCAGCAAATTTATCCAGTGAGTAGCTGAGTCAGAGATTTAAAAAAAAGACTTACATTTCTATAGCGCCTTTCACGACCACTGGACGTCTCAAAGCGCTTTACAGCCAATGAAGTACAGAGATCAGGGAAAGGTTTGAGCCACAGCCTGTGTGTGCTGTGCTCAGCAAAGCGGATGGTGGAGGTGCTATGATTGGCTTCAGCATCCTGGGATAAGGAGGGTTCTTAGGATATATCTAGTGGATCTTCTGTGGCTTTACCCACAGAAAGTCAGGACAAAGCAAATTTCCCTCTAAGTGTACCAGTGATGCTATCAGTATCGGTATTGGGATCTGCAGCTTATGAAGTTCCATCTAGTGGTACAAGTGCAAAGCTGCAGGTATGACAGAACGGTAATGCCTAAATGATGATACCTGTACATGGAAAAATCCCACATAAGATAAACTGAAAAAAATATTTGTTGCTTAAATACAAAGATGACACTATGTAGTTTATCTTAATTAGAAATAAAATTAATGTCACAAATGCAATTCACTAAAATCGGCACTTGGAAGATACAAACCATTTTTGTTCAAGTCACTTCAACCATTTTCTAATGACGCCCTCCATCAACAACATACTGTGGCTGCAGTGTGTACGATCTATAGGATGCAAATTAAACCGAGGCCCTGACTGCTCTCTCAGGTGGATGTAAAAGATCCCATGGCACTATTTTGAAGAAGAGCAGGGGAGTTACCTCCGGTGTCAGGGCCAATATTTATCCCTCAATCAACATCACTAAAAACCAGATTATCTGGTCATCATCACATTGCTGTTTGTGGGTGCGTGATGTGTGCAAATTGGCTGCCGTGTTTCCTACATTACAACAGTGACTACACTTCATAAAAAAGTACTTAATTGGCTGTGAAGCGCTTTGGGATGTCCGGTGATTGTGAAAGGCGCTATATAAATGCAAGTCTTTTTTTCAATGCTGCCAGCAATGATATTGAAAAAGCAGACTGTTTTTTTTTAAATAGGCATTTTCTCAGGAAACCAAGAGTCACATATTGTACATAATATAAAAATCTACATTTATCTGACTTGTATTACATATACCAAAGCACATGAGCAGGTTAAGCTCTTTGTTTTAACCAAGTTTGTCTTTAAATTCTCAACACAGCTTTTAATATTATGCCCTACATTTCCTTCCTGGTTTCCTTCATTGTTACAGGTATAAGATGAAAATATTTTGTCAATAATAATACAAATTATATAAGCAGCTCCTACCTATAATACTGAGTAAGCAGATTGTTCCACCGGGTTAGTGGATGGAATTTGATAGTGAGTATTAAATTTATTAAACAGTAAAAAAAAATAATTTGCATATTTCCTTCTTCATCAAATATCTCTACAACAGTTAGTGTTGCTAAATGAGTTTTTCTTACGTTCAGAACTGACCCTCCAAACTCAAATAATGGTACAGACGTTCCAGGATCTCCCTTCTTTAAGTTAAGTCCTTTTCTACTTTTTTGTGTTTTCTCTCAGATTCACATAATTACAGAGGAGTAAAAATGCAACGTCCCCACTGAGAACAGATCACAGGATAAATGTGAAACAATGGCCAAATTTCAAGTGCAAAGTTTAACTAGTCACACTTACATTCATTATTACATGCAAGGGAAATAACTGCTTAAGTAGAATGCAGCACTGTCACAAATAACACAATTAAAGGGAAGAGGAAGTGAATTCTGACCAGGAAGGTGAATATTAATCACGCATTTGTGGTCTTCTATTAAAAAAATGCATTCCTTAGAATGTTCCCTGGAGCCTGTAGAACTCGATGCATTCTTTAACACAATAAGCTATCCCAATTAGAAATAGAACAGTAGACACAGTTAGATAAGCCTCTCAACATGGAGGAGATTAAGAAAGCTATGGCCAACTGAATTCACATAACTCACCAGGTAATGGTTGGCTGGATGTAGAATTATCTCAGCTGTACAAGGAGATAATTGCTCTGGAAATACCTGAAGCTTATTAAGAAATGTAAGCAATAGGGAAGATCATATGTTTCAAGTATTGATTTCACTGATATATAAAGAGGGGAACGACGCTTTGACTCGTGGTAGTTAGAGAGCAATCTGTCCCTCTCCTAAATGCTGACTGCAAGTTGTTGGCTGCAATTTTAAGTCAATGGTTTCAATAGATTCAAAACTCGTTAATAAAATTTGATCAAGTTGGCTTTATATATAGAACCAGTCATCAGACAATATCAAGTGGCTTGACCATGTGATTTGATGTCGAAGTCCCACTAACAGCAGCTTCCCTTGATAGAGAGCAGGTCTTTGAGGGGGTGGCTTAGCCCTGCTCACTCCAGAGATTAGCAATAGGTTCCCCCTCTTCCTTTGGTGAAATTCAGTCCTCTGTAGTCAACCTTCAGTGATGGTTTTTTGCCAACGTCTGATAGGTTACACCTGCACTGGGGAACGCACAGTGCCAGGGTCATACTGGCATTGAGGAGTTGGAGGCAAGTGCAGAAAACCCACAGGCTGTGCTCTGTTCTGGTTTATTCAATGTTTAATCCATTCCTTCCCAACACTACAATGAATTGAGGTCAACTGGACTAAATTTAAATAATGATATTAAGTAAATTCTGTCATAAGTCCAGAGTTTTCTACCCTTCATTTGGACACTAAGAGGGATGAAATACTTACTTCCATCAGACAATGCTAGTCAGTGAGGACTCAGAAAATCTACTCTTTTATCTGCAACATATGCAATAAACTGTTGACAGTGCTTTACCGTGACTCTACATTTACAACCAGGGGTACTTACAGCTCCAACAGAAGAAGGCTCTTCTGTAGAGGGCCGTATATTCCGATCGCTATGGGTGGGTACGAACTGTGTATCCACCCGTAGGGACATCAGAAATGCTGGTTTCAGGCATGCACTGCGCATGCGCTGAAAACCGGCATTTCCGATCGGTCAAGAATGCTCTTGACAGATCCTCCGGCTGCCCTGGAGAAGGGCCTCTGCAGGCGGATAGTTCCGCTTTCTGGAGAACCTCTGCCCGCAGAAAACCTTTAAAAGTCTTACGCCTGGTAAAAGCAGGCGCAGGCGTAAGGCCTGCTTTTACCAGCATAGGATTTGAAAAAAGTTAAAAAAAAAAAAATCACTCATTTATCATTCTAAAATACTTTAAAAAAAGGTAAGTTTATTTTTTAGACCCGTAAAAAACTTTAATTATTTTTTTTAATTACATTTTTGTTTAAAATATTTAATTTATTGTAATTTCAACTAATTTTAAAAATGTGATTTAAAAAAAAATTATTTAATGTTTTAAAGTGTTTTTGGGGTGATCTCCATTCATGTATTTGACAGCTCTACCTGTCAAGTGTATGAAGGGAGATTCCCTTCTCCTATTGGCTCCCCATGGCCCACGTGATCCCAGGGACACTTGCCCTGCACCTGCGCCCCTGGGATACGTGGGCCCTGCACATTTCGAGTTGGAGAGGCCCAGGAGTGGAAGTGTCCAGACCTCGGGAGCCCTCAGGTAAGTCCGTAGATTTTTTCCAGATTGGAGGCCTCCGCATGCAGGAAGCCTCCGATCGGAAAATACGGGCCATTGTCTCGGGTTCAGTTGTGTCAGTCGCTTCTTTTTGTGATCTGAGCATCTTACTTCTGTGGAGTTGATTCGCAGTGCCCTGTATCTACACATATGTTAGCATTACTCAGGGACGTCACAGCAGCCTTCCCTTGTGAAGTGAGCCAGATTTTTGTATCTGTTGCACATGTATTTCTTCAATCTCACTGCAATCTTCAAGAAGGCGGCTCACCACCACCTTCTCCAGGGTATGATGTGGAGATGCCGGCGTTGGACTGGGGTGGACAAAAATGAGAAGTCGCACAACACCAGGTTATAGTCCAACAGATTTATTTAATTTTACAAGCTTTCGGAACAGTTCGCTCCTTCGTCAGGTAAGTTAGCAGTGAGAGAATCTCCCAGAATTCACAATTTAAACACAGACAAAATATATTCAAATCTTTCCTACATCAAAGAGCACAGCCAAGACAATGAGATGTGTCCCAGGGGGTCCAACGTGTCAAACCACCTGCTGGCTGCATATCCTGTCAATCTGTGTAGGTTCTTGTGTTAGTCTTTTAAAAAAAAAAAACACCTGGGAAGACCGGCCATGATGTCAAGTCACGTTCTGTATCGTGACATGAACCCGATATCGCGATTGAGGCCATCCTCATGAGTGCGGAACTTGGCTATCAGTTTCTGCTCTATGATTTTGCGCTGTCGTGTATCTCAAAGGCCGCCTTGGAGAACGCTTACCCGCATATCCGAGGCTGAATGCCCCTGGCTGCTGAAGTGTTCCCCGACTGGGAGGCAACCCTCCTGCCTGGCGATTGTTGCGCGGTGTCCGTTCATACGTTGTCTCAGTGTCTGCATGGTCTCGCCGATGTACCATGCTCTGGAGCATCCTTTACTGCAACGTATCAGGTAGACAACGTTGGCCGAGTCACATGAGTATGTACCGTGTACCTGGTGGGTAGTGTCCTCACGTGTGATGATGGTATCTGTGTCCATGATTTGGCATGTCTTGCAGAGGTTGCCGTGGCAGGGTTGTGTGGTGTCTTGGTTGCTGTTCTCCTGAAAGATGGGTAATCTGCTGCGTACGATGGTACTTTTGAGGTTAGGCGGCTGCTTGAAGGCGAGTAGTGGAGGCGTGGGGATGGCCTTAGCAAGGTGTTCGTCGTCATCGATGACATGTTGAAGGCTGCGAAGAACATGGCATAGTTTTTCCGCTCCGGGGAAGTACTGGACGACGTAGGGTACTCTGTTGGTTGTGTCCCGTGTTCGTCTTCTGAGGAGGTCTATGCGGTTTTTCGCTGTGGCCCGTCGGAACTGTCGATCGACGAGTCGAGCGTCATATCCCGTTCTTACGAGGGCGTCTTTCAGTGTCCGTAGGTGTCCATCGCGTTCCTCCTCGTCTGAGCAGATCCTGTGTATTCGCAGGGCTTGTCCATAGGGGATGGCTTCTTTAACGTGGTTAGGGTGGAAGCTGGAGAAGTGGAGCATCGTGAGGTTGTCCGTGGGCTTGCGGTAGAGTGAAGTGCTGAGGCGTCCGTCTTTGATGGAGATTCGTGTGTCCAAGAATGAAACCGATTCTGAGGAGTAGTCCATGGTGAGTTTGATGGTGGGATGGAACCTGTTGATGCTATCGTGTAGTCCTTTCAGTGATCCTTCGCCGTGGGTCCAAAGGAAGAAGATGTCGTCGATGTATCTGGTGTACAGCGTTGGTTGGAGGTCCTGTGCAGCGAAGAAGTCTTGCTCGAACTTGTGCATGAAGATGTTGGCATATTGGGGTGCGAATTTGGTCCCCATGGCTGTTCCGTGTGTTTGGGTAAAAAAATGGTTGTCGAAGGTGAAGACATTGTGGTCAAGGATGAAGCGGATGAGTTGTAGGATGGCGTCCAGAGATTGGCTGTTGTTGGTGTTCCAGTACTTCCCCGGAGCGGAAAAACTACGCCATGTTCTTCGCAGCCTTCAACATGTCATCGATGACGACGAACACCTTGCTAAGGCCATCCCCACGCCTCCACTACTCGCCTTCAAGCAGCCGCCTAACCTCAAAAGTACCATCGTACGCAGCAGATTACCCATCTTTCAGGAGAACAGCAACCAAGACACCACACAACCCTGCCACGGCAACCTCTGCAAGACATGCCAAATCATGGACACAGATACCATCATCACACGTGAGGACACTACCCACCAGGTACACGGTACATACTCATGTGACTCGGCCAACGTTGTCTACCTGATACGTTGCAGTAAAGGATGCTCCAGAGCATGGTACATCGGCGAGACCATGCAGACACTGAGACAACATATGAACGGACTCCGCGCAACAATCGCCAGGCAGGAGGGTTGCCTCCCAGTCGGGGAACACTTCAGCAGCCAGGGGCATTCAGCCTCGGATATGCGGGTAAGCGTTCTCCAAGGCGGCCTTCGAGATACACGACAGCGCAAAATCATAGAGCAGAAACTGATAGCCAAGTTCCGCACTCATGAGGATGGCCTCAATCGCGATATCGGGTTCATGTCACGATACAGAACGTGACTTGACATCATGGCCGGTCTTCCCAGGTGCTTTTTTTTTTAAAAAGACTAACACAAGAACCTACACAGATTGACAGGATATGCAGCCAGCAGGTGGTTTGACACGTTGGACCCCCTGGGACACATCTCATTGTCTTGGCTGTGCTCTTTGATGTAGGAAAGATTTGAATATATTTTGTCTGTGTTTAAATTGTGAATTCTGGGAGATTCTCTCACTGCTAACTTACCTGACGAAGGAGCGAACTGTTCCGAAAGCTTGTAAAATTAAATAAATCTGTTGGACTATAACCTGGTGTTGTGCGACTTCTCATTTTTCTCAAGGGTAATTAGGGATGGGGCAATAAATGCTGGCCTTGCCAGCGACGCCCACATCCCATGAAAGAATTTTAAAAAGCGGACCGAGTTAAATTAAGTGAGGTGAAGCTTGGTTTGAAGCGTTAAGCCACAGTAAGGTGAAATGTACAGAGCAAGTTGTGATCAGATTCACTCAGTTCAATCAGTATAACTTATATTCATGTAATGATGTAGTAGAAAGGACATTCCACGTTTCCCACATCGGAGGGTCAACCTATCTGACTGAAACCAAAGATCTTCCAACCATCCTCCAGCATTTCTAACCATTTTGTCTCAGCAAAGGCCCTTACAGCTTTTCCTTTTACAAAACTGCCTGCCCTTGCAGCCGTCCTGTTTCAAAAGACTCTCTGTGACAAAAAGCCCACCCTGCTTCTACTCCCCCTCACAGAAAGACAGAGATCGAAGGGTTTTTCAACACAGTGGGTCAGAGATGTTTTCTGCTTACCCACATAAGATGACACATTGCTTATTATTTAGTCTTTGGGAGAAACGACTTTGATCTTTTTTTAAAAACATGTGAGAATACACATTGCTTTTAAATACCCAACATTAATAGCAACTCTTTTTCCAAATCCTTTCTGTAAATCACTCTTAGATGAGTTCCAACTCCCTAAGCCTCCCAGAGCATCTTCACTAGGCTTGATATCCAGGTAAACTGTGAGTAATGTGCCCAGCACAGTGAACAGAAGAACCTTGTTGTTAATTATTTTATTTATTGGAATTATCCAATGACTCCGTAGATTCTCTCTCCCATCCTAGAACATCAGAACTTGTTTTAAGTTTGAACTCTTAATCAAATTTGATAAACAAGAGATGATCAAGTGAATACATAACAGTAATATAATGCATATATATATTTACAGTAAAAATCCTTCTAACTCCTCAAAAGGAAAACCATAAAACAGCACAATCTAAATGTGAGTTATTCTTTGCAATTACATTTTATATTCTTTTCTTTTTGTATTTCATGGCAGTGCAGGAGCTATGCTAATCTGAACTATATCCCTTGGAAGTTTCAAATTGACGTTCTCCAATTTAAATAGCTACAGCTCCTTAAGTATCCCGGACACAGTTTCTGGGACTTCCAGAACTGTCGACCACATTCAAAGATAACTAGTTCTCCGACCTGCAGCTGAAGAAATCACATAGTCTGCATTTGTTTGCAAGTAGTTTAGCTTCTTCCTCAAGCTTTGCAGACAGTTGACAAAACTTGCAGCATTTGTATGAAGCTTTGGACATGATTCTGATTGTAGCTAGTTTCTTAAAAAATCCTTATGACTAGTGAATGAATTAAAAAAAAAACTCCCACAGAGCTAAAACTGCTCCATTCTTGTCACAGCAAGACTCCACAGCACATCAGGCCTTTACAACATGCTATGACTGGCAACAACACAATGAGAACATTTAAAATCCAGCTCCAGGCCCCAGGCCTACAATCCACAACAATCTCTAGTGGTTCCCACTGTAAACTGACCACACATTAAGCAATTTCAAAACCCATATTTGAATTACTGTACGGGTACCCTGGAGCTACATTTATACAATGAATGGATGATTTAGCTGGTCAAATTAGTGAGTGACTGAGCCACACAGACCAGGAGAGTTCTTGGTCCGATCCCGGATTTCTGCTGTGCTCGCTGATCTCAGATGATCTCCGCCCCTGGGCTGGAGAGGAGAAGAATTAGCCAGGGTTTTCACTCCTGAGCACTTTCCACCAATCCTTCCTGGATGCCAGGTGGGGACAGCAGTAGGGTTGCTATGATGCCCACCTCAACTGAACAGTTGAAGAATTCAATGGTTATCAGCGTTCATGGGACTGAACCCCAGCAAGAAATTAACATCTTCGGGAGAGGAGGAAGTAGACAATTGGTGGGAAAAAAGAAAACAAAATTATAGCAACAACAACTTGTATTTATATGGCGCCGTTAATATAGTAAAATGTCCCAAGGTGCTTCACAGGAACGTTATGACACAAAATTTGACACCAAGCCACATAAGGAGATATAGGACAGGTGACCAAAAACTTGGTCAAAGAGGTAGGTTTTAAGGAGTGTCTTAAAGGAGGAGGGACAGCTAGTGAGGCGGAGAGGTTTAGGGAGGAAATTCCAGAGCTTAGGGCCTAGGCAGCTGAAGGCACGGCCACCAATGGTGGAGCGATTAAAATCAGGGATGCGCAAGAAGACCAAATTGGAGGAGCGCAGAGAACTTGGAGGGTTGTAGGGCTGGAGGTGGTAACAGAGATAGGGAGGGGCGAGGCCATGGAGGAATTTGAAAACAAGGATGAGAATTTTTAAATCGAGGCGCTGCTTAACCGGGAGCCAATGTAGGTCAGCGAGCACAGGGATGATGGGTGAACGGGACTTGGTGCGAGTTAGGACACGGGCAGCAGAGTTTTGGATGACCTCATGTTTATGGAGGGTGGAAAATGGGAGGCCGGTTACAAAAGCAGTGGAATAGTCAAGTCTAGAGGTAACAAAGGCATAGATGAGGGTTTCAGCAGCAGCCGAGCTGAGGCAGGGTCGGAGAGGGGCGATGTTACAGAGGTGGAAGTAGGCGGATTTGGTGATAGAGCGGATATGTGGTCAGAAGCTCAGCTCAGGGTCAAATAGGACACCAAAATTAAAATCTCGTGATTGGATATGGTACAGATAAATCATAACTTCATCATTTGCATGTGAAACGTTTCCACGTTTGAATAAATTCTATTTTTTATCTTTATATTTATGATGTCACCTAAGAATTCAAGTGGTTGAACACTTGAATCCCAACAAGAAACTTATCAGTATGAGTATCAAGGCTGTAACTTTAGCATTACAGTCCTGCTCTGACCCAACTCCGACACCCAGCGGTGTGAGACTCACTTGGATTCAATACTTTTTAAATGTACCCACAACTGATTTAAAGGTTTACGAGCGTGCTGGCACCCTTGCCTGTGCTCTCAAAACATTTCAGTTTTAACAGCTGGGAGGGTAGTAGTGGGAGCCGGTGAGTGTAAGCAATGTAGTGTCTGGCTGGAACCATGCTGCAGCAGCTATCAGTCACAGACAGGCCCTGACTCTAAAGCTACAGTTGCAGCATAAACAGTTCTTGGTCTCAGACAAGACCAGCAGTTGCAGTATAAATGCACCACTGGATTGTAAGTGTTTAGCAATTGGGTTTGGTCGGTCCATGCCCACGCTGGTGGAAAGAATGGCACGTAGAGGCAAAGAGTTGCAGAGGGGAGCAAATAAAAGTATGGGTGTAAATAGACTCTTTGAGAAAATGGGGGAGGGGAAGGTAAGCAGGAGTAAACTAACCTAAACTTCTCCCCGGTGTCCTGGTCAATATTTATCCCTCAACCAACATCACTAAAACAGATTATCTGGTCATTATCACATTGCTGTTTGTGGGAGCTTGCTGTGCTCAAATTGGTTGCCTCGTTTCTTACATTACAACAGTGACTCCACTTCAAAAGTACTTCATAGGCTGTAAAGCGCTTTGGGATGTCCTGAGGTCGTGAAAGGTGTTACATAAAATGAAGTCTTTCTCTTAAACTAAACATATAGCAGCAGGATTAGACAGCACTAGAAGAACGTAAGATCATAAGAAATAGGAGCAGGAATAGGCCACTTGGCCCCTCGAGCCTGCTCCGCCATTCAATAAGATCATGGCTGATCTTGGGCTCAAAGCCACTTCCCAGCCCGCTCCCCATAACCCTTCACTCCTTTATCTTGTAAAAGAATTAGAAGCCCAATTTCCCACATGATGAATTTCCAGTTTTGTTTTTTGGCGTAAGCGAGGGAAGGGGAGTAGGGCATGAGTGGCTGTCCATAGCAAGCTGAGTTACTCAAGGCTGCTTTCTAGCACCTTCTAACAGCACATCGCAGAGCAGGGTTCGACAGAGCCCTATTCTGTCTCTCTGAGCTGTGACGGGGGAAATAAGGTTTGAGGAAATTCATTAATAAAAGTGAAGGCAATTGGAATGAAAATACTATGAACGTTTCAACTTTCTATAAGATCAGTGATTTATTTCATTCTAATAAAAGAAACAGTGTTTATTTTATAATAATTGAGTTACATGACCAGATTAGTATAGATTTCACAGCTCAGTAATCACGATAGGAGATAGTTTCTGCGTTCTGTACTGAGGCAGAGATCTGTATCTATTTTAATACTGTAGTAAATGTGACTCAGTTTCCTTATTTTATGCCTTAAAAATTAATCACACTCGAAAACTACATTAATGAGCAATATCCCAACGAATAACATCAGAAAAGCACTAAAAAAAAACCTTCATTATAATATGCATAAACTACACAAATCCTACAGGCTTTTACTTTTTACAACCACAAACCCAGTGATAAACAATTGGCATCTGGTTGGAGGTTCTTGCTTCTAGTCTTTTTCTTATTTTTATACTTTGTGATTTGTAAACCAAGTTGTAACTGTGCGCAAGACCTGGGGGGGAAAACTTACTTTCAGCTTTGACGTTTGCGTAAAACGGGCGGTGGTGGGTCGGCCGTGCGTGTTCGTTCCTGCCTGAGCCTCCTGTCCATTGGCTTCATAATAATTCTGATATTGTATTACCATTTATGGGTATAAATCTTTGGGGAAAAATCTTTGCAGGAAACAAAATCTGAATTTAGATTAACTCAGAAGCTACAGATTAATTTGGTGAATGTTCTTAGCTGGAATGGGCGGGGGGGGGGGGTGGGGGGGGGGGGGGCGACGGCAAACAGAGGAGGAAGATTGTAAATGGTTCGTTTGGATCCTAAAAGAGGACCTAAACAATAGGGTGAGCTGAATGCCATTCTCTAATTACTATTCTCACAAGTTCTTATGCAACAACCAGAAGGGAGATTTATGAGGATGTTGCCAGGACTGGAGAATTGTAGCTATGAGGAAAGATTGGATAGGCTGGGGTTTGTTTTCTTTAGAACAGAGGAGGCTGTGGGGAGACTTAACTGAGGTGTATAAAATTATGAGGGGCCTAGATAGAGTGGATAGGAAGGACTTGTTTTCCTTAGCACAGAGGTCAATAACCAGGGGCCATAGATTTAAAGTAATTGGTAGAAGGATTGGAGGGGAGTTGAGGAGAACTTTCTTCACCCAGAGGGTGGTGAGGGTCTGGACCTCACTGCCTGAAAGGGTGGTAGAGGCAGAAACCCTCATCGCATTTAAAAAGTACTTGGATATACACCTGAAGTGCCGTAACCAACAAGGCTGCGGACCAAGTGCTGGAAAGTGGGATTAGACTGGATGGCTCTTTGTCGGCCGGCACAGACACGATGGGCCGAATGGCCTCCTTCTGTGCCGTAAATTTCGATGATTCTATGAAGGGGAGGGGTCGAGTTGTTATGATCTGTGCACCTTGAATTTCTAAGTTCAAAGCAAATTGCTCCTTCACCATAATTAGAAGTTGAGGAACTGCCTTCAAGCCCCCTGCCTGTCCTTCTCGTAACTGGGCGCTACAGCTGAATGCCAAAGGAGAGGTGACAGTAACTGCCCTTGTAATCAAGGCAGTGTTTGACTGAGTATGGCACCGAGGAGCTGGAGCAAAACGGAGGTCAAATGGAACCCCTCCAGTGGCTGACTAGGCACATTATTAGGTTAAAATCAGAGACACTGTTAACTAGCAGGTTAAGATTTATGTGAATGAGGGTGTTTCCTTCTCCATCCCAATAAAGCTTACAGTTTTTGTGATAATACAGCAGAGTATGTATTTCAGTAGTTTTTTTTTAGATGGAACAATTTGTAAACCCTTTGCCAAACACCCATCCATTTGTTATTCCTTATAATCAGACAGTGATTGTTATTGCATTTCCAATGTGGAGCAACAAAAGTCTCATTATTAATAATAATATTATTGGAACATTACCAATGTCTCGTAGGAGAAAAACACTCCTGGTGGGCTCAAGAATGACCTTTAACCTGATTTCAAGTTTAGTACACAACATGCTCTCCGAGTCACAACGGGCTGGATATTAACTCGGAGGCGGGGAGGGAGTGGATGGGTGGGGAGGGGGCTGGATTGAGGTTGGGAAACCCAGAAGAACGGGTTTCCCTCAGGCTCTGCCAATTTTAACAGCAGCACCTGATTAACATTTTTTGTCTCCGTTTCCCAGCCACAGCCAACCAGATTGAGAGGCCGGCTGGCTGTTGGGCGGGTAGGCCTTTGGCACCAGGCCGCAGCCGGGCAGCGGAGAGGAGGGAGGGAGAGAGGGACCGGAAAGGCCAGGGGGAGCGGTGGGGGGAGGAAGATCGGAAGTCGTGAGCCGGGCAACATCGTGGAGATCGGAGGCCAGAGGCCACAAAGAAGATTGGAGGCCAGAGCAGGGGGAAGATCAGAAGGATCGAGGGGGATGTCTGATCGTGGGGGGTGGTTGAAGTAGGTAAGCTGAATCCAGCAGGTAAGCGGAAAGGCACTTACCTCCTGCATCCAGCAGTCCTCTCCTCCCTTTAGCTGCCGGGTTTCCTGAGGCCCGGGAAACCCGGCCGGCCAGGGTTAAATTTAAAATGACTGTGCGGCTCACAGCCTCATTAAAATATTTAAATTGCCAACCCACGTCCTGTGAGCAAGTTGGTCGCCCACCCCTCCCCCCCATCCCACCTTTGTTAAAACCGGAAGTGGGCGGGTTGGGGTCGGGATTCAGATTTTTTACATTTTAACATCCCGCCCGACCCCAACCCGCCCGTTTTTGGGGGTTAAAATTCCCCCAATGACTTGTGTAGTTTTTGGTTACCAGATCAGGGACAGCCCATCACACTGAATGCCACCAAGGCAATTTTACCTCAGATTCGACCACTAGAGGGTGCCACAATCTATCACATCCACCCACCTTGCGAAGTGCACTTCACAGAATTACATAAACTCCACACGAGCCTCCTCCCACTCTAATTACCTCTTCCTATTCCTGCACTGAACGATCAAAAAACCATGAAACATTTATATAAACAGCAGGCCTAAAGAAATCAGTTCTATAGTAATAAAATATAAGAGATGAGCAATCAGACAATTTGGACCACAGATTCCAAGAGTCCAACATCCTCAAACTAACAATTATAACATATTTTTATTAATTTCTTCTAGGACTGTAATAGTACCAGAATGATACCCAGACTTCAAGGGTTAAGTTACGAGGAGAGATTACACAGACTAGGGTTGTATTCACTAGAATTTAGAAGGTTAAGGGGTGATCTGATCGAAGTTTTCAGGATATTAAGGAGAACAGATAGAGTAGATAGAGAGAAACTATTTCCGCTGGTTGGGGATTCTGGGAATAGGGGGCATAGTCTAAAAATTAGAGCCAGACCTTTCAGGAGTGAAATTAAGAAACACTTCTACACAAAGGGTGGTAGAAGTTTGGAACTCTCTTCTGCAAACGGCAATTGATGCTAGATCAATTGTTAAATTGAAATCGGAGATTGATAGCTTTTTGTTAACCAAAGGGATATGGGCCAAAGGCGGGTATATGGAGTTATGTTGCAGATCAGCCATGATCTCATTGAATGGCGGAGCAGGCTAGAGGGACTGAATGGCCTCCTCCTGTTCCTATGTTCCTATGTATAGCAATGTAACAGTATAGGAATGTAGAGGTCCTAAAGTTCAAAAAATACTACCCTTTGCTCTATCTCATACCCCTCGATCACTTCTCATGACTCCAGTACCTCCCTGGTCAGTCTGTCCCACATATTCCCCCCCATCTGTGTGCAGCAGTTAAATTGAAACTGAAGATTGTTGAGCCAAAGTGCAGGCCAGCTGCAGGACACCAGAACAGTCAGGGGAAAGGCCACTATTCAGGCTCCAAAGATGTGGGTGTCAAGTCCACACTGGTCACTTTCCAAAACACACATCAGATTCTTGGAATTTGCAGAAGGATCAGAGAGCCACATGGTTCATTAAAGGAGGTGGTACACTTTCCTGCAGAATACTCCGAACCTGATGGATTCATTAGTCACACGGCAGCAGTTGTGCAAATCCAGTCATTTTTAGAAGCTCGACTGTTGTGGTTCCGCTGATGACCAGTAGAGGTCAGTACTGCCCTTTTAGTCTGTAACCTGTGACTCTGACACCCTTCAGCATGGTCCGAACCAAACTCTTTGAGAAATCACAAAAGTAGAGTTTCCATTTATCTGCTCTTCATGTGCACTCTCTCCCCATGGGGATGCTTCCCATTTACCATCGTTCAGAGAATTTAAGCACAGGTTGCAAGAGCCAGGATTTAGCATTCCCAAGTGTGAGTAATTCTACCACTGGAGTTTAACCAGCTAAAACCATGCATCTTATCAGCACAGAGCACTGGTAAGTTGCCCATTGCTAGAACAACATCATCCATTGAGGTAATGGCTTATATGGATGCCCGGAACTGAGTAGAAAGAATCCCAGTCCTATCGTGGTCTACTTCTCCAGGTACATTCAGTGAGATACATTAGGGGGTCAACCTTCAGTCATGGATTGGAGTACAGCAGGTCTGTCTGCTTCTGTGTGGGAGACTCCCTACAAATACAGACAAACTCCTGGGAAACCATTCTGCTAAACTCTAAAAGGCAATCACTACAGGAAATGCATTTTTGTTAGTACACAGCAAGAGAAATAATGTGCTAGCGGGTTAACGAATACAGGAGAGTACAGAAATCTAATGGACAGAAAGCTGATAATGTCAGCGACCCCTTGCGGACCTCAGTTTGATTCGCCAGTCAGCGACAGGCAATCAGTTCAGTTCCAATTTGCCATTGGCAGGTGGGTCATCTTGGAGGCAGCTCAATCCCTCCCATCCCCCTTAAAGGAAGATAGTTGGCCATTAGACAAGTACCAAGTCTGGAGCAATATATCCGACCTTCTGTTAGCTCCTTACTCTGCCACTATAAATTGAGTGGTTTGAATCCCTTCCACTGCTCCCACCACCTTTACCTGCTCAGTTTATTCACAGTGACAGATGCCGTAACAGAAGAAGGTGAGGCAGATTATTTGTTATTTGTTCCCTTTGTTTTAACAAACGATCTACCTCTTTTCTGTTACTCCTACAGCATTCCCTGCCCATGGTGGATGGCTGATGACCTGCTCCTGGGATTCTGCTAAAGTTGATCAGTAACCCAGGAAAAGTGCTCTGATTTTCTTGTTGAACCTGTGGTGAAGCATCTGGAATCAAATCAATGTCTTTCTTTTGTGTTGAATTAGTTACTTGCCACAGTCACAAATCTCTCTCATTTCCATCCCTTTCAAAGTCACTAACGTCATTCCCCTTCCTAAAAATCCCACTCTTAGCCCCTCTATTTTCTCTAACTACTCCCATATCTCCAACCCACTCTCCAGGATCTTTGAACATGTGGTTGGAACCCAGTCATGCAGTCACCACTCCCCGCTCGATTCCCTGCACTCTTGTTTCTGACCCACCGACAGGATTGAGATTGCCCTGGCCAAAGTCACGAATGGCATCCGAAGTGTCTGACTCTACTCGCTGTCCCTCTGCTGCTTTCAAAACTGTTGGATGCTCCATTCTCTTTGCAAGCCTCCCGAATTTCACCTTTCACAAACTTCAGTTAATCTACAGCCCATGCCCTCTCACACATCAGGTCCTGCCCATCCATCCTTCCCATCTCTGCCGAGCTCCACTCGCTTATTGTCTCAGGACATTGATTCCAAGATCTTCAAAACCTTCCATGGCCTCGCTACACCTTACCTGGGTGGTCTCTTTCTACTCAACCATTCAGGGGCGAGGGGTGATCGCTAAGTCACAATTCTGTTTGGGGATCTCTCCCAAGACCACTTCTACTTCCTTGCTACCTCCTTCTCTGCATTCAACCTCTCCCTACCCCCCACCCTTCTATAAAAGTACTTTGAACATGCCTGTGACATCCCTTTCAGCATTCCCTGCTTTTCCTGTTCAGTGTCTAGCTTCACTTCGTGAGGCATTCTGAGATGTCCTTTCATGTGAGTGATGCTCTACAATGCATGTTGTTGTTGTGGTCACGGTTTGAGCTCCGGCAGTTGCTGAAACGGAAATCTGCTATCCATATGTGTGATGTTTCCACAGCTCTCAGCTAGCACATCAATGGAACGTCCATCCCACCGCAGGGACATCCATCTCTCCAGCTACCGTGCTCCTCGCTGAGCCAGTGTCCTTCACTCTGAAAGTCATTGATTGTTCCTCCCCCACTTCCTGTGGGAAAATATCTCGTCTTTACTTGATGCCTCTCCTTGATGGCCCAGACGACATTGTGTTCTGACCAGGTGTGAGACTGTATACACAAGCCCCAGTCTGTCATTTTGTGGCACAGCACAGCTTTATACTGTACCCTTCAGGTGACGGAAGACAAGAGACACTTTATGCACTGTGTTCTCTGCACAATCACCAACTTGGAAAGCTTTTGATAGAAATGTTCTCCCACTTGCCTTGCTTCGGTCGCCCTATGTCAGACCCCACCCCAAGTCAAAAGGGAGGGCAAGCAACCAGCTGCCAGCCCATCGCCAGCACTGCCGTCAAACAGGCTGACAACTTTCCTGCCCTGGCATTAAATGCCTCCCTGCTAGACCACAGCCGAGAGTTGCACCTCAATGCATGGACTGTGGGCGTAAACTGTACCCTTGGTTACCATTACATTTTCTAACTTGAAAGAGAAGAAGCGATTTTAATTTACACAGCATCTTATCACTTCTCTCAGAAACATCTCAAAGCACTTCACATGCGATGAACTGCTTTGAAATACAGTGTAGGAAATTCTTTTATGTAAAATAAGTAAGTTTAATAAAGCACTGAACACAAATTAATATTGAAGTGTGAATTGTCTAGTTGGTTGAATATTTAACTATTTTGTAGATGAAAAGGACCTTTGTTACACAGGCAGCACTGTCAAGCATTCCTGAGATTATGGGTTCAATACTAGTTATCAGGGTTATTGAGTTGATACAAGGCTCACTTCTGGTGAACAGATAACAGGGATATACAAAGTTGTGTTGTCAATGACACTGATGCACAGAAAGGAAGTATTCCTTTTAAGAGATTAACGGTCTGATTGTCTTCTATGATCTTTCGCAGAGGTCATAATTGAAGTGAAGTGAAAGTATGCAGAAGGGATGTTATATTTTACACAGAAACTGAATCTACAGCTGGACTCAGAACTACTCCAGCACAGCTCACTCCGTGTACTGTTCCCAGCTCAGCATCACTTTCATTACTGGAGAGTATGGGGATAGGTGTCAGCTGTGGCTCAGTGGGCAGCACTCTTGCCTTGAGAGTCAAAAGGTTGTGGGTTCAAGTCCCACTCCAGGGACTTGAGCACATAAAGCTGGGCTGACACTCCAGTGCAGTGCTGAGGGAGCGCTGCACTGTCGATGGTGTCGTCTTTCGGATGAGATGTTAAACCGAGGCCCCGTCTGCCCTCTCGGGTGGATGTAAAAGATCCCATGGCACTATTTCAAAGAAGAGATGGGGATTTTTCCCTGGTGTCCTGGCCAATATTTATCACTAAAACAGATTATCTGGTCATTATCACATTGCTGTTTGTGGGAGCTTGCTGTGCGCAAATTGGTTGTCTCGTTTCCTACATTACAACAGCGACTACACTTAAAAAAAAAGTACTTCATTGGCTGTAAAGCGCTTTCGGACTTCCAGTGGTCGTGAAAGGCGCTATAGAAATGCAAGTCTTTCTTTTCTTTACCACAGACATGTGGCAACTTAAGAAGGTTGGTAGTGGGATGATACTGAGAAGTGCACTGGCACCCCTGGTTATCTGGAGAGGCAGCACACAGCAAAGGCAGATGCCAGCGTCCGATCAAACCTGTGTTTACACTTCACCTACACCAGCTTCGTATTGGTTTGAAACTCACAAATAGTGAGAGGCTATTTGTGTTGCTGTGACAGCAAGTTGAATTCTGGGTCGTGTTTAATTTCAGTGCGAGTACATGAAAGGATTGTCAGTCATATTGAAAGTGCTTTTCCCAGTGAAGTTTGATGTTAATGCACCTTGTGGCCCTTATAACTAACACATCCTGATTCATGCAGCCATGCTGACCGGGTCCTCTGGATGGGGAATTACTTTGTGGTACACTTCCCTGAGCAATTGTTGCACAGATCTGTGCTGTTGGGAGAGCTTGTTTCACTTGGATCGCAGCACTCAGATTACAAGCATTTGCATAATGCTCGGCCTCCCGAGATCTCAGCATGCGCAGTTGCATAAATTGCAATATACAATCATCAAATTTAGTGTCAGAGTAAATCAGGACATGTTCTACAAATTGCAAAGAACAAAAGCAGCCGCTGGGATAGGGTTGGTGATGAGATGAAAACTTTAAATTGGCTGCAGTTACTGGTTGTCCCTGACACACTCAGAGGATTCACCTACTTGGGTGGGATGGCTGGAGTGAAGCATGAACCATACCAAGAGGAAATAACTGTGGCTGGACATTCCCTCCATCCCCCAACCCCCCAACTCACAATCAATGGGAGAAATTTCCACCGGCTATTGTGTGTCTAGTCCCACGCTATCATCACACAGCAAGCAGGCCTCAGTCTGTCTGAGCACAGAGGTCAGCCTGACCAGCGGGGTCAAAAGCTTTGTTGAAACTGCAGCTGTACAATCAGATTTGTTCCAAATTTGCAGCTGTTTACAATCAAAATGCCCCCTTGTAAATTGTAGAAATTAACTTCTGATGAGAGCTTAAGAGTAAAACTTCCCACCTCCTGTCGGTGACTTTTAAACAGCTCCAAAGCGATTGGATTCAAATCACCGCTCTCCTTTTACTCTGTAACTCTGTAACCAGTAGTGTGTGTGTGACTGCGGTAATGTGATACGGTCTCGGGGAAGAGGGAGAGCTGAGTAAACACTACCTGACTCTGACTCCATTAATATGGCACCTGATCCACAGTCACTGGGCAAAGTCAGTGGCTTCTTTGTACATTCTCAGCCACAAGAGTTGTGAGGTGGACGGGGGTAAGAAAAAGAAAAACAGCTGCTGAAAAAAGAGCACAGGTCAGGAACATCTGCTGCTCAGGACACAGCTCTGTCTTATGCTATGCTCCAGTCAAATTTACAAACGTTTCCAGATCTTCACAAAAATTGTTCGACACAAATTTTACAGCAATGATCAGCTGCAGACCCATCCCCTCTGAGTAACAAGGCTGAAATGATTCACTGAAGCTATTTCTAAGCTACTGATGTCCCTAAATTCATTCACATTTTTCTCTGAAGGAGGCATTTACAACTACAGATTCATGTCTTGATTTTAACTACAAAACATTTAATACACACAGAATTTCAGATCTCTCAATGGCAAAGTTATTTTGAACTCGTGGTTTTCTGGACGAGCGAAGAAAACAGCTGAATTGAATCGTGTGCCTCAGCCTGTAACATTCTAGAGAAAGAAACTATAGACAATAATTGAATAGGGCACTGCAGCAGAGCGGGCCGGCCACAGCACGTATTCCAGGCTGACTCGAGTGTGAACGTGTACCGTGAGTTGGTGTCACTGAACATCTCACGTACAACTTTCTCATTGTCCAGTGAAATGGGTGTGTGGAATCTGCTGTCTTTAGTGATCAGTAGTGCTGCCTCTGTGAGTAGATGTAATGCAGAGTGGAATGGATAACCCTGAGCCAATCACAGTAGGGTCACTCCAGATACTTATCTGCATTTTTGTGTTAGTTGGTGCCGATATCTATCGCCTGCATAACTGAGCGGTTCAAGTCATGGTAACAATTACAATCTGAAGGGTAAGACAAATACAACAACAACTACTTGCATTTATATAGCGTCTTTAGGTTTTAAGGATGTCTACACACATAATGTTAATTTTAAGGACGTTATACACCTAATAAAGTCTGACTTTAGCTGTTAAGCTACTCTCTGTCGATAATATACAGAAAGGACACCCGGCCTATAAATTATGATTCTGGACCAGCAGCATTTAAAAAAAGTTATAGATGGTTTTATGAATAATTTATAAGTTGCTCAAGCCCATATTTTTCTCCTCATTTGGTAATGGTCAAGTATGTAAACATCTCCATGGATGCTGTTGATGCAGTTTCTTAGTAAAGCCATTAGGGGATAGATTTAAATACTGGAAGGAGGGACACTTCCCCTCCCACCCCGCCCCTCCTCCCTCCCCTCCTCTCCCTCCCTCCTTCCCTTATCCCACCCCGCCCCTCCTCCCTCCCCTCCTCTCCCTCCCTCCTTCCCTTATCCCACCCCCTCCTTCCCTCCCCTTCCCCATCCTACCCCCGCCCCTTCCCCCCCATCCCACCCCCTCCACTTCTTCTTCTTCTCTTCTTCTCCTCCTCCTCTTTTTCTTCTCTTCTTCTTCTCCTCCTCCATCTTCTTCTTCTCCTCCTCCTCCATCTTCTTCTTCTCCTCCTCTTCTTCATCTCCTCCTCCTCCTACTCTTCTTAGAATACAACCAAACTGGTGAAACCTGCCCTTTAGGGGGAGCCTGGGTGTGACTGTTCTTCCACTGAAGATTTGACATTACTCTCAGTGCAGTGATTTATTTTTCACCTATGAAGTTATTTTAATCATGCTTGTGAATAACCAACTCAATTGTGTTGAATGGCACCGTGGCCAAGTGTGAGGCAGTGGGGTGTCACATCAGTAACACATTGTTCCAAGGGTCGAGACACCTGGCTTCAGTGATATTTACATTTTAGCTCTCCCAACACAGCTAGTTGTTGATCTCCGCCAGACCTTCAGACAGAGCCTTGGGTGAAGGCTTGTTGCTAAAGAATGGAAGACAGAAAGTGGGCCAGAGTCCTTAATGTGTTGCACTTTTGAAGTACAATTCAGTCAGGCTTCACCCTATATTGCCAGTGGTTGTAGCAACCCTTGTAAATCTTAAAGTTGTGTAGAATTAGAAACCATTCCATGTTTTTCTGTGAATCATTTGTTTTAAAAGAAAACCAAAATACAATTGCCAGCTCACTTAAGTTGAATATAAACTCCTGTGAAAGGGACCTGAATAAGATGCTGATGACTACACGTGCACATTCATTCATGCATTTCCAGATTGGCTTCCATGGCAATGACCTATCACAGCAGGACCTCCGGTTGTTGTTATGGAAATCATTATTAGCCAATCAGAAAATTAATATTACCCAGCCTCAATGAATTGCCATGTTCCTACTGTTCTCTCACACAATGCATACAGAGTTAAGTAAATGTGTGGCTTCAAAATTACTATTAGGCTCATCGGCAAACAGAAACATATAAAAGAGAACAAGTTGCGGGGTGGGTGGGGGCAGTGTTTCAGTGACTGAAAACATTGCATTTAGACGCAATTCTAATAGCCCACAGGATTTATCGCGGCAAGTGAAGGACTGACGTGAACTTCCGACCCACATGTTGAAAAACAATAATGATTGTGGGCATCAGCGTGCACAAAATGACATGTTCATCTTGTTAAAGGGGCACAGCTACTTAGCCTTCATATGCTGTGAATTTCCAGAGCTGAGTGTATAGGAAGCCATTGCTCGGTCGACATTCAACCTCTCTTACTCTTCCTGCATAAATTAACAATCCTATTGTGGTATTCAGATTTGTGTGGCTGCTCTTCTGGTCTTGTCCATGTATTGTTTGAACGACACTGCAGTGCAGAATGAATAGCTGACTCCGTGCTTGATCCCTCACAACTTGCATTGTCTGCTTAGCTCATTTTGTCTTTTGTCCCCCTCATTTAACTCGGATGACCCTGTTTTTCCTTACTTTTATTAATTTCTTTCTTTTTTGAATTAGCCTCGACTTCAAATGCACGAGGATTTCTCTGTACTGATTTCCAACATTCTACATGAGCTGCTTCACAGCATTTGGTTAAGAAAGAAAAAAGACTTGCATTTTATACAGCGCCTTTCACAACCTCAGGACGTCCCAAAGCACTTTACAGCCAATGAAATACTTTTGAAGTGTAGAAACTGTTGTAATATAGGAAACATGGCAGCCAATTTGTGCTCAGCAAAGTCCCACAAACAGCAATGAGACGATGAATAGATAATCTGTTTTTTCTTAGTGATGTTTAGCGGCAGGAGAGAGAGTAGGGATAATGGGCAGGTACTCAAATGGGCAGGATGTGACTAGTGGTGTCCCACAGGGATCTGTGTTGGGGCCTCAACTATTCACAGTATTTATTAATGACTTAGATAATGACATAGAAAGCCACATATCCAAATTTGACGATGACACAAAGATAGGCGACATTGTAGGCAGTGTCGATGAAAGTATAAAATTACAAAGGAATATTGATAGATTCAGTGAATGGGCAAAACTGTGGCAAATGGATTTCAATGTAGGCAAGTGTGAAGTCATCCACTTTGGACCAAAAAAGGATAGAACAGTACTTTCTAAATGGTGAAAAGCTAGAAACAGTGCAGGTCCAGAGACTTGGGGGGTCCAGGTACAGAGATCATTAAAATGTTATGGATTGACTAGAATGATACCTGGATTCCAAGGGTTAAATTACGAGGAGAGATTACACAAACTAAGGTTGTAACAAACTGGAATTTTGAAGTTTAAAGGGTGATTTGATCGAAGTTTTCAAGATATTAAGGGGAACTGATAGGGTAGATAGAGAGAAGCTATTTCCGCTGGTTGGGGAGTCTGGGACTAGGGACATAGCCTAAAAATTAGAGCCAGACCTTTCAGGAGTGAAGTTAGGAAACACTTCTACACACAAAGGGTAGTAGGAGTTTGGAACTCTCTTTCACAAACGACAATTGATGCTAGATCAATTGTTAATTTTAAATCGGAGATTGATAGATTTCCGTTAGCCAAAGGTATTAAGGGATATGGGGCAAAGGCGGGTATATGGAGTTGGTCACAGATCAGCCATTGAATGGCGGAACAGGCTTGAGGGGCTGAATGGCCTCCATCTGTTCCTATGCTGGTTGAGAATTTGTTTATGGCCTCTTAGATTTAACTCCGTTTTGTTAAATTCAACAGCCGCACTTGCTAGCAGCTTTTACTTTAATATCTGCAGATTTTAGCTTCCAGGACAAATATTCAAAGAGTAAAACTCATACTTTCTCCAGAGGCTGTTTCTGAGAGAAAAAAGGTTGGTAGACATGATGTTTACAACGGCACGATGGACCATGATACAACCAAAACTAGAGGCCATAAATGGAAGCTAGTCACTAATACATCCAATAAAGAATTCAGGAGAATCTTCTTTACCCTGATGCATTTAAGGGGAAGCTAGATAAGCACATGAGGGAGAAAGGAATAGAAGGATATGCTGATGGGGTTAGATGAAGAGGGGTGGGAGGAGGCTCGTGTGAAGCATAAACACTGGCATAGACCAGTTGGGCCGAATGGCCTGTTTCTTTGCTGTAGATTCTATAACTATGTAGCAGACAGTGGGTTAGAATGTGGAACTCGCTACCACATGGAGTAGTCGAGGCGAATTGCATAGATGCATTGAAGGGGAAGCTAGATTTGAGGGAAAAAAGCAACAGAAGGATATGCAGCTAGGATTAGATGAAGTAAGGTCAGTGAGCACAGGAAGATGCAGGTGGTAACAGTGGGAGATTCAGTGATTGGGAGATAGACAGGTATGTCTGTGACCAAGTCCTGTGGGGAATTTTAACGCCCATGACAGGCAGGAGAGGGGTGAAGGATCTGCCTATGATCGGGGTGGCGGGGGGAAGAAAAAGCTGACACTGCCCCTGCCGCACCCCCCCCCCACCCCCCAGGCCTCAGCTTGAAGTTGCAGATCAGGTCCCAATGACATAAATCGGACCCGATCTGCATATTTAAAGGACCCCACTTCCTTCCTGCGGGTGTCCTGCTCAAAAGAGCAGGTTAATATCAGGACACAACGGGAAGGAAGCGGGATCAGAGGAGTAAGTGACTGACTCGCATTATTTTAACTGCCATCCCTCCCCCAATTCCGCCAGACAGGTGGAGTCAAAATTAAGGCCCATGGTGTAAAAGGAGGGGCTTCAAGTCTGTGGGCACTGGGACTGGTTTCGTCACAGGAGGGGACTTTGCAGGAGGGATGAATTCTACCTGAACTGAACTCAACTCAGCAACGATATACACCGAGGATAGAGCTGTTGATGTGTGTTTAAACTAATAACTTCAAGGAAGTGGGATAGAGTAATTACCTCACTATTTTACTATCTCACTATCTTAGAGCAATGGGAAAAGGGTAAAAATGAGCGTCATGGAGGAAAGAATAAGGAAAACATAGAAGGGAGAAGGGTACCAACAAATAACAATAGAGCATAAAGTGTGTATGAATGTATGAAGCAATATTACATAAAATTACATAGAATTTACAGCACAGAAACAGGTTATTTGGCCCAACAGGTCTATGCTTTACTCAAGCCTCCTCCCAACCTTACTTCATCGAATCCTAGCTGCATAACCTTCTATTGTTTTTTTCCTCAAATCTAGCTTCCCTTAAATGCATCTATGCAATTCGCCTCAACTACTCCATGTGGTAGCGAGTTCCACATTCTAACCCACTGTCTGCTACATAGTTATAGAATCTACAGCAAAGAAACAGGCCATTCGGCCCAACTGGTCTATGCTGGTGTTTATGCTCCACACGAGCCTCCCCCCACCCCTCTTCATCTAACCCCATCAACAGATCCTTCTATTCCTTTCTCCCTCATGTGCTTATCTAGCTTCCCCTTAAATGCATCAGGGTAAAGAAGTTTCTCCTGAATTCTTTATTGGATGTATTCGTGACTAGCTCACATTTATGGCCTCTAGTTTTGGTCTCCCTCACAGTGGAAGCATCTGTGTGTCTACCCTATCAAACCGCTTCATAATTTTAAAGACCTCTATTAGGTCAGCCCTCAGCCTTCTCTTTTCAAGAGAAAAGAGACCCAGCCTGTTCAGTCAGAGAACATTAAGGGGTCAGCAATTGTAACATAATTAGTTTTACCGTCAGAATAGATAAAGAAAAAAAAACTGAGTCAAAACCAAAGCTGCTGAACTGGAAAAAGCAAGTTTTCGAGAGGGGAAAGGGGACGGAGTTCAGATTAATGGAAAAGTTGACAGATAAAGCATGAGATGGGTATGGTACAGACTAAAACATTCGAAGCAGGCAAAGGCCAGAGTTCCATCGATGAATAAGAAGATTAGTCCCAAAAATAGTCTCAGAAGGAGGAATACTAAAAAATTAAGGTTAGTAACACAGAAGAAAATAAGGAGAAATAACAAAATCAAAGAAGTAGATTAGAATGGTTAAGAGAGAGTATGAAAAAAGATTTGCAAGCAACACAATGGGTCATAGAAAAGGCTTTTACAAGCACATCAAAGAAAGGGCGGGACCACTAAAGGATGAAGATGAAAGAACAGCAGAGATGCTTAACAAATATTTCACCTCAGTATTTAGCAGAAGAGGCTGAAGGAATAACTGAAGGAGTTTCAGAGGCGGGCATGAAGGAACAACTAATGAAATGAAATATTGAAAGGAAATGTTATTGAAAGACTTAATGGGACAAAGTTGATGAGCGACTAGACCTGCATGGTCTACATCTCCAGAATACTAAGGGAGGTTCGTGATGAAATAGCAGAGCCCTAATAATCTTACAGAATTCTTTCAAAACCGGTATTGGCAAAACCACTCCCTAAGACAGACAGCTCTGGCCAACATTGAGCATGAACAAAACTTGACAATTTCCTGCTTGCCGTGTTATTTTAAATCCCCTAATTAAGAGACCCGAGTGGCTCCGTCATCTTCCTCCTACTGGTCCCCAAACAGCAGTTCCAATGCTGTAGGAAGTAGAGTGAAAAGAAAACTGCTGAAGTGGTGAGAACAAGGCAAGAAAGGGGAGAAAAAAGGGAAGGAGGATGGAGGGATGAAAACGAGTGAGGTGAGAATTAAAAATGAGCAGAGAAATGAAAATGAGGGAGGTGAGAAAAGTGGAGGAGAAATAAGTGATGGAGAGAATGAGAAACAAAAGTGAGAGAGCAAAAAACAAAGTGAAGGAAGAGAGCAAGAAAACTAGAAGTAGAAAGCAAAACAGTGAAGGAAGAGATGGAGAAAGAGGTGAAGAAGAATGAAATGGATGTGAAAGAGGAGAGAGGGAATAGAAGAGGAGAGTGAAATCAGGAGGGAAGAACAGTGGAAATCAGGAGTGAAAGAGGAGAGACAGACTTAACACGGCCAGTAGATTTACCTGGAGGGATGCGAGAGGCTGAGTTTTTTGGTGGGGTCCAACCAAAACAGTTTGAGAATCACTGAATTGGTTGGTTTTGTTCTAAGTTTTTTTGTCAAGAATGTCAATTGGCTTGAAGAAGCTTGAGTGAAGCACTGTGGGTGGGCATGTGTGGTCAGGCCACCAGTGCCACTACCATCACTTTGTCAGTGGTTGGTGAATATTACACCTCTGTGTAAAAAGGAAAAACAACCAACCAAGTAGCCTTGTGTTAGTAGCAAAACTACTGCGGACAATAATAAGGGATAACATTAGCCCATACATTTTAAATATTCACTAATCAGCGATAGTACATTTTAGGAAAATTCATTCTATGTACTTCTACCTGCCTCATTCCACACCTTAATTATTCGCATGTTCTGTGTCTCATATATATCTTTCATTTCTTTGACTTCTCTCATTATGTCTCTATTGTCCAATGCCAATCTCACTTCTACCATTTAATCATCGGTTTCCATTTCAGCACTTTACGTGTGTATGCCTTTGCTTTGTTCTGTTCCTTTGTAAATGCTGTTCAACGGTAATGTCTTCCATTTCTGACAAAGACTTCATTCCCCAAAATATCAACTCAATTATCCTCTCCACAGATGCTGACCAACCTGCCGAGAGTTTCCAGCATTTTCTGTTTTTGTTTCAGATTTCGAGCATCTGCAGATTTTTTTGTTTCTTATTACAAATGGAAATCTACTTTTAACTGGTAACATTCACAGTGGAGACAAGGCATAGGGAGATGCAACAACAACTTTATATAAGCACCTTCAATGTAGCAAAACATCCCAAGGTGCTTCACAGGAGCACAATTAGACAAAAATTGACACCGAGCTAAAGAAGGTGATCACAGAGGTGACTTTTAAGGAGAGTCCTGAAAAGGAGGAAAGTGAGGTGGAGAAGTAGAGAAGCTAAAGGAAGGGAATTCCAGTGCTTAGGGTCTGGGCGACTGAAGCATAGAAGATAGGAGCAGGAGTAGGCCATTCGGCCCCTCGAGCCTGGTCCGTCATTTAATGAGAGCATGGCTAATCATCCAAATTCAGTACCCTGTCCCTGCTTTCTCCCCATATCCCTTGATCCCTTTAGCCTTAAGAAATATATCTAACTCCTTCTTGAATATATTTAAAGAATTGGCCTCAACTGCCTTCTGTGGTAGAGAATTCCACAGGTTCACCACTCTCTGGGTGAAGAAATTCCTCATCTCAGTCCTAAATGGCTTACCCCTTATCCTTAGACTGTGACCTCTGGTTCTGGACTCCCCCGCCATCGGGAACATCCTTCCTGCATCTAGTCTATCTAGTCCTGTTAGAATTTTATAAGTTTCAATGAGATCCCCTCTCATTCTTCTAAACTCTAACGAATATAAGCCTAATCGACCTAATCTCTCTTCATACGTCATTCCTGCCAGCCCAGGTATCAGTTTGATAAATCTTCGCTGCACTCCCTCCATGGCAAGAACATCCTTCCTCAGATAAGGCGACCAAAACTGCACACAATATTCAAGGTGTGGTCTCACCAAGGCCTTGTACCAACTGCAGCAAGACATCCTTGCTCCTGTACTCGAATCCTCTCGCTATGAAGGCCAACATACCATTTGCCTTCTTAACCGCCTGCTGCACCTGCATGCTTACCTTCAGCGACTGGTGCACAAGGACTCCCAGATCTCGTTGCACTTCCCCTTTTCCCAATCTATTGCCATTCAGATAATAATCTGTCTTCCTGTTTTTGCCACCAAAGTGGATAACCTCGCATTTATCCACATTATACTGCATCTGCCCAATCACCCAACCTGTCCAAATCATACTGGAGTTTCTCTGCATCCTCCTCACAGCACACACGCCCACCCAGCTTTGTGTCATCTGCAAACTTGGAGATATTACATCTAGTTCCCTCGTCTAGATCATTAATATATATTTTGAATAGCTGGGGTCCTAGCACCGATCCCTGCGGTACCCCACTAGTCACTGCCTGCCACTCGGAAAAAGACCCGTTTATTCCAACTCTTTGCTTCCTGTCTGCCAACCAGTTCTCTATCCAAATCAGTACCTTACCCCCAATCCCATGTGCTTTAACTTTGCACGCTAACCTCTTATGCGGGACCTTATCGAAAGCCTTCTGAAAGTCCAAATACACCACATCCACTGGTTCTCCCTTATCTATTCTACCAGTTACTTCCTCAAAAAATTCCAGTAGATTAGTCAGGCATGATTTACCTTTTGTAAATCCGTGTTGACTTTGTCCGATCCTGTCACTGTTTTCCAAGTGCTCTGCTATTACATCTTTTATAATGGACTCTAGCATTTTGCCCACTACCGATGTCAGGCTTACCAGTCTATAATTCCCCGCTTTTTCTCTACCACCTTTTTTAAATAGTGGGGTTACATTAGCTACCCTCCAATCCATGGGAACTGTTCCAGAGTCTATAGAATTTTGGAAGATGACCAGCAATGCATCTACTATTTCTAGGGCCACTTCCTTAAGTACCCTGGGATGTAGATGATCAGGCCCTGGGGATTTATCGGCCTTCAATCCCGTCAATTTCCCTAACACCATTTCCCTACAAATACTGATTTCATTCAGTTCCTCCCTCTCATTAGACCTTATGTTCCCCGACATCTCTGGGAGGTTATTTGTGTCCTCCTTTGTGAAGACAGAACCAAAGTATGTATTTAATTGGTCTGCCATTTCTTTGTTCCCCATTATAAATTCCCCTGATTCTGACTGCAAGGGCCCTACGCTTGATTTCACCAATCTTTTTCTCTTCACATATCTATTGAAGCTTTTACAGTCAGTTTTTATGTTCCCTGCAAGCTTACTCTCATATTCTATTTTCCCCCTCTTAATTAATCCCTTTGTCCTCCTTTGCTGAATCCTAAACTGCTCCCAATCCTCAGGTTTGCTGCTTTTTCTGGCCAATTTATTTGTCCCCTCCTTGGATCTTATGCTATCCCTAATTTCCCTTGTTAGCCACGGTTGAGTCACCATTTTTGTTTTATTTTTATGCCAAACAGGGATGAACAAATTCTGTAGTTCATCCATGCGATCTTTAAATGTTTGCCATTGCCTATCCACCGTCAACCCTTTAAGTAACGCTCCCCAATCCATCCTAGCCAACTCGCGCCTCATACCATCGTAGTTTCCTTTATTTAAATTCATAGACGGCATGGCCACAAATGGTGGGGTGAAGGAAGTGGGGGATGGACAAGCAGCCAGAGTTGAAGTAACAGAGTTCTTGGAGGGTTGTAGGGCTGGAGGATTGGAGGGCTGGAGGAGGTTACAGAAATAGGGACAGGCAAGACCATGGCGGGGGAGTGGGACTAGCTGAAGTGCTCTTGCGGGCTCGACAGGCCTTCTTCCGTGCTGTAACCATTCTATGATTCTATAATAGAACAAGGGGATGAGAATTTTAAAATCAAGGTGTTTGGGTATCGGGAGCCAATGTAGGTCAGCGAGCACAGTGGTGGGTGGACAGGACTTGGTGCAATTTAGGATACGGGCAGCAGAGTTTTGATGAGCTTAAGTTTATGGAGGACGGAAGATGGGAGTCTGGCCAGGGGAGCGTTGGAATAGTCAAGTCTGGAGATAATAAAAACATGAAGGTTTCAGCAGGTGGTCTTGGGAAATGAAGAGGATATTGGGTCGAAGCTCAGCTCGGGGTCAAATAGGATGCCGAAGTTGAGAACAGTCCGGTTCAGCCTCAGACAGTGGCCAGGGAGAGGGATGGAGTCATTGGCTAGGGAAGGGAGTTTGTAGCAGGAACCGAAGGGAGGGTAGGAATCACCTACACCTTATGGGAAGACTCACCTCTATGCCATCATCAGACCACTGGTTTACAAAGAGAAGTGAAGGACATTCTGAATATGTGAATTAACCTCTCAGATTAGAGTAGTTACTTATGTAAACTTTCATCTCAAAGTAGCACATTAATGGCTCAGATTTTGCAGTAAAAATAATGGTGAGGCTACCATCGCTCACCGTTATTATGGAGTAAATCGGACAGCAACTTCTGGCAACCACACATGTGCAGTTAAATGCAGAAATCAGGAAGTTGCCGTCCAAGTTGCCCTGCTCCTCCAGAAGGTTGCTACACCGATACCTCACCAAGAGACTCGGCATTCAAATACATGAAGGGTGTGAAGCTGAGGTACTTAAGTCTCTTAATCCCATCTTTCTTTCCCTTTCTCTATTTTGCTTTCTGTACATGATTTTACATTGAATTAGCTATTCTAACTTACATGTCCTGGTTCAGACTCAGCATGTCTCAGTAAGGATTCTTAAATCTGATTGGTTAAGGAGTCACACAGTTGCTTGCCCTGTTCACACAGGTCCCAGATCCCCTGTAGAGGGTGCTGCACTGTTTTAGATTTCTAATCTCCACAAGTTCCAGTAAAAAAGCCCAGAGAAGGTCTGTGGGCAAATGCAAGTGTAATGAACGGCTGGCGCTGTTTGTTTGCCACTCCGGGCAAAATCCGGGCCATTAATTTATTTATGTGGCAATATTAAGAGTAGACAAATGCATTGTATGATTTTTAAAATGGCGATATTTAGTAGCCCAATCATATTTTAAAAAGAGGATGCATTAAGATGGGAAAGAGAACCATCTACTGAAGACAGTACAAACTGTTGACATGTTTGAATTAATGTTTGAATAATGAACTTAATCAGTTCTTCCAACTGCTCATCAATTTAGGGTATCTACACCATTTCAAACAGACTCCCAAGAATAGGCTGGTTCCATGGATGATACTTGCGAACAGGTCAACATTCAGTTGCAGCCAAACTGTTCCCGTGACTCAGTTTTATCTACACAAGTTGCTGAATCTAGCTCTGGCCAGCAAAAGTTGGTTTTCACTTTGTTTTGGCTAGTTCCAATTAAAATATTAAGCCAGATCAAATCTGCTATAATTTATCGTAAGGTCATCGACCTGAAACGTTAACTCTCTTTCTCTCTCCACGGATGCTGCCTGGCCTGCTGAGTTTTTCCAGCATTTTCTGTTGTTATTTCTGCTATAATTTAGGCTGTTTGAAAATTGGTTTAAATCAGCTTCTCCCAATAGCTCAGCTGAATAAAGGAGTGAGTTAGATATGTCATACAGACCAGAAAGGGTTGATCCCTGGTCTGTGCTTAGTTAGCTGATCTCAGTAGGAGTGACACAACAATTGGCTTCACTGCTCCTGGGTTAACAAGGAGATTACTGAAGACGATTTCACTCCCGATTGCTATCCAGTGACTTTTGCTGGATGCGTCAAGTGGATATCGGGTGCGGGCAGGATGCTGCCAGTGGTGACAAAGTCTGACACTCTCTTGGCTCGTACATGAAAAACAGGCACTCAACCAAAGTACCAGAGGGCACCTGTGGAACAGCAACTCTGCATGGAGTCAGTGTCCTTCAGATGAGGGAAGGCTAGGAGAAAACTGGCAGAAAAAGGTAGGATTTTATTTTAAACTGACCGAATTGGCATGAACTAGACCATCATCAGGGGGGTTTAGGCCTGAGAAAAGTTAATCACACTCGAAGAGACATGAATGAGTTCAAATATCTTGAAGAATTGTCTTGAAGATGATTATTTTTTTTCCATTAAATGTGTAGCAACAATGTATTTTTATGGAAAAACTTTATTTAAACTGTGCAATCGTTTCAAAATTCAGACTATTTTACAACAGTTTTAAAACATTTTGGCTTTTAGACTAGTTATATTTTTTGGCATGACTTAGCAAAATTACAGATCAGGCACCTGAACTTGGAGGCGGCGTTCACTGTAACGCTATTATAAAATAGGAAAACACAGTTTCTCAGTAAAAAGTAGTTAAAGACATAAATGAGGTACATTCACAAATCAAGACAAACGTTCATTCTCCTGCAGCAATGGACATGAAGTGAAGCCGATCCCCTGAGACAAATAAAATTTGATATAATCCAGGTCCACCGTCCAGTAGCAGGATCACAAACACGGCCTTTACAAGACAATTGGCAATTGAAGATAGAAGGCTCAGAACACCTGAGATACATCATCAGACTGGGCCCTCCACTTCTTCCCTTTAGTTCACATCTTAACAGTAGGCTCTAAATCAAAAAACTAACACATTATTGTTTTGTTCTCATCACAAAGGAATAAAAACACAATAGCAAAAAAAGTAAAATGCAGATTACAGTTACTTTTCTTTCCCGCTCTGGTGTAATGAGTGGTCACATGACACACTTCAGTACCGCTACATCGGTTAGCTTAAGTGGATGTAGTAAATGTCACATGGGCACCCATTGCACCAGCCACACAAGTTTAATACATATATCAAAATGAAAATACAATTTCAGACAGTTTAACACACAATTCCAGATTAATGTGCATCAACAAATACTTAAATTCAAAATGAGGCAGTAGTTTCTACTTGTATTTCATCAACATCTCCTAGCCTCAAAGTATCGGCAAAATCTCATCAGCTCACCAGCATATTTTCCATAGACTTACTGGACTAATTGGACATGGTTATCGCCTAAAACTGTGCTAACGTTTCCTAATGTGTTGATGTTGTCAGTAGCATGAGATTTATCAGGCACCCTAATAAATTTAAAAGGCAGTTGCACAAATTAATACAATTAGTCCAAAGCACTTTGTAAAATTTGATGTGGCTGTAGATACAGCCTGATGTATCACAAACTTCCCCAGCAACCAACAAAGCAGAATTTCTAGGGCGAGGTGTATTTTACAAGGATCTTGTCTGATAAACTCCCTATACCCTTTAATTACATAGAGTAAATATCAGTATCTATCTACATAATATCTGAGACACAATTGAAGAGTCGGAAAATATGCTGGTGGCTTTTAACAGCAGTTCTCAGTCTTGAAGTACTGTACATTACATCTCAGAATGTATTACCTTCGTAGTATATTTCTGCTGACTGTGCATTTCTTGACCTACATTAAAAAGACCATGTGGGGGGTAGTACAGAAGCTGCAATGATACAAAATCGACTTTCAACTTGTAAACACTACAGCAAATCCCAATAATGACCAAGATTGGCATAGTATTTTCCAGAAGACCTACTTTGCTAGCCTGGGTCATGTAATGGATGGGGAAAAATATGGCATTGCCCTGATTGGTGTCCTCCTGAAATAGGACTACCACCTTTTACCGAGCCCAAAGCTGAATAGGAGTACATAAGAACATAAGAAATAGGAGCAGGAGTAGGCCAATCGGCCCCTCGAGCCTGCTCCGCCATTCAATAAGATCATGGCTGATCTGATCCTAACCGCCAATCTACTATCTACTATCACAGAACCATCTCCTGCATCTAACAGAATTGCACACACGAAATAGGAGCAGAATCAGGCTACACGGTCCCTGGGCCCGCTCCACTACCCACAGGGCCATGACCGATCCGAACCAAGACTCATGTCCAAATTCCTGCCCGCTCCCCGTAACCCTTAATGCCCTTTACTTCTAGGAAACTGTCTATTTCTGTTTTAAATTTATTTAATGATGCAGCTTCTACAGCTTTTTGTGGCAGCATATTCCATGGACCTACCACCCTCTGAGTGAAGTAGTTTCTCCTCATCTCAGTTTTGAAAGAGCAGCCCCTTATTCTAAAACTATGTCCCCTAGTTCTAGTCTCACCAGTCATCGGGAACATCCTCCCCGCATCCACCCGATCCAACCCCTTCACAGTCTTATATGTTTCAATAAGATCGCCTCTCATTCTTCTGAACTCCAATGAGTAGAGTCCCAATCTACCCAACCTCTCCTCATATGACCACCCCCTCATCCCCGGGATTAACCGAGTGAACCTTTTTTGCACTGCCTCGAGAGCAAGGATGTCTTTCCTTAAGTAAGGACACCAAAACCGTATGCAGTATTCCAGGTGCGGTCTCACCAATACCTTGTACAACTGAAGCAATACCTCCCTATTTTTATATTCTATCCCCCTAGCAATGAAAGCCAACATTCCATTTGCCTTCTTAATCACTTGCTGCACCTGCATACTAACCTTTTGAGTTTCGTGCACCAGGACCCCCAGATCCCTTTGCACTTCAGTACTCTCCAGTTTCTTGCCATTAAGATAATAAATTGCTCTAGGATTTTTCCTGCCAAAGTGCATCACCTCACACTTTCCAGTGCTGTATTCCATCTGCCAAATCTCTGCCCACTTACTTAGCCTGTCTATGTCCCCTTGCAGGTTTTTTATGTCCTCCTCACTCACTACTTTCCCTCCCATCTTTGTATCATCTGCAAATTTTGATATGTTACACTTGGTCCCTTCCTCCAAATCGTTAATATAGATTGTAAAGAGTTGGGGACCCAGCACTGACCCCTGTGGAACACCACTAGTTACTGATTGCCAGTCTGAGAATGAACCATTTATCCCAACTCTTTGCGTTCTGTTAGATAGCCAATCCTCTATCCATGCCAGAATATTACCCCCAATCCCGTGAGTAGGAGGAGGGTGCATGAGGGATGGGACAATGGCCTAATATCTTAGGCATGCTTATGATGAAAATTAATTGGAAATTCTAAATGATTAATGATGCCACCACATCATGAGATACAAAAGAAGGTAGGACAAATGGGCTTTTAACTTTTTTTTTTTTAAATGGCTTTGTGAACTTACATTTTCAAAATTTCCAACAGCACAATCAAAAACCAGACTGTTCAAAGCAATACCAAAAAGATGCATCTCTAGCCTGTAGTGTTGAGCAGAGTGACACTGACACCCTCCATAGGCTGAACCATAGCATCTCATACCTCAACACGGTGGGAATGAGGGGACATGGAAACAAGCCGGGATTTAAACCAACCTCAAACAATGGCCATAATGATTATTCTGTGCACGGTAATGATTTTAGTGTATACAGTACTTCAACATGACTGCTGTATATATGAAAAGATGCCGGATTTGACTCAGGATGTTATCCATGTACAGTTGTTGCTGCATCAAAATAAAAAGCAAGCATTTAAACATCATTTAAGAGAAGACACAACAATCTAGTCTTCTGGGAGTGAAGAACTAAACTCCTACTTTTGATACACAAAGGTGAACGAAAAATAAATCTTTGGTTTTTATGGGCGGCTGATCTAGCTGTATTTGAAAATAAAATATTACTAATACTGAATTTATTGGGGGGTTTTTTTTAATTCAGAAGGAAGCAGCTTTATTTACTCACCGTTGTTCTGTGAAACTTGTGTAGCCAAGAGACAGAACCCTTTTATTGTTCAACATTGGTTACATTTTTTTTTTTTAAAGCTATTACAAGAACCTTTTCTTTCACATACTCCAGACTGTCGTAACGTCATATGTAACCGCTGCAGACAATGTGACTGTCAGCCACAGAAATAATGCAGTCATCTTTGGAGAAGGCCTCAGCCAATCACATTGCAGCAATTCAACGGAATTGTTAAAGAAATTAAAGTGAATGTTAGACAGCTGGAGTATTTCACTTTGGTTTGCGCAGAAGAATTTGGTATTTCTTTTTTTTAAAAAAAGCTTTGAATTAGAATCTAGGTTCATCGGGAAAAATAGTTTGTCTCTTTAAAAATGGCAAATAATCAATGATGCCTAAAGCATCTCATAAAGCTTCGTAGTTAGTCAGAGAAAGAGAATCCTCTTGTACTCAGTGATATTAAACAATTACTTATTGCAATATTGAGGAGAAATGCACATTTTCAAAATTACATTTGGAACTACAAGAGAATTCTCTTTTTTTTCATCCATCAACTCTATTGCAGGTTACATGAAAAGTGACACAGTTCTTGGGTCTGGAGTTCAGATACTGCATAGACACAGTGCCCTGTCAATATATATAAAAAAAATCCAACAAGGAAAAGTAAATCTTTGGATATAGACACATATCATTTACCTTTGTATACCGCCTTGACTTACTAATACTATGGGATGACACTAATCTGAAAGACAAGTGCTAAACTGACTATTACTATAATTCTGATCTACGCTATAAAGAGCAGAGTGCAGCTAACCAGAAGTAGTACTCAGTAGTTAGTACTAAGGATCTTTCATTGAGCCGATACAAGGACATAATTCAAACATTAAAACCTTTTGGATTTGGATAGGGCAAAGAACTGGTTTGTAACTAATTTTGGACATCAAAAGATTGGATATCTACTTAATATAATTCAAATTTTTCTATAACAGCCCTTGGGTGTTTTCACATCAATATAATTAGTTCCCCAAATCAGTTTTCCAATTACACTAGTGTAATATTGTATTGGAAAATCAATTTCTATTCAAACACATACAAGTCACTACTTCTGATTGATTAGTAACTATCATAAAATTAAGAGATTTAACTGTTAAAAATTAAATGGCCCAAAAAATCCGACAGGAAAAAAAAAGTTTATGTACATTTTCTTTGGTAAGCTCGTTTTAAAATAGTTTTGATATATCAGCGTCGCATAGGTGTGAACATTTACTGGCACATATTTCTAGAGATCTGTTCTAACTCTTAAAAGCTACACAGTAACTATTTTAAAATCAAAAATTCAAACAAGATACCCTGTCAGTACACCACACATTTCAGTGCGGCAGTTCAAATGTAACAATTATTTGATCCCTGAGGTTAGATAAAGAATAACACTAAAATAGGTTTTTAAAAAGAGGTAGTATCAAACAGGAGGTGCAAGGCTAGAGCACATGAGAGTAGCAGCTTCTATTCCCTGTGAACATTTTTTGGTATCATAAAGCTCTGTTTTATGCAAGCAATTCTAAAAACACAAATACAGTGAGGCACCAAATGATACTCTTTGGATTGCAACTCTCAAGGAGTTACTTAATTTAATACCGATAAGCTGAAGTTGTTTTGTGTAGGAAGGTGAAAAGTTACTCGTCTGAATCGCAGTAGAGTTGTGTTAACAGGGATACAGTCATTGAACACTCGAGGTGATTTTGCTTCTCACACACACACACTTTTCACAGCAATCCCAACTGAAATACTCACCATGTTATTTTAACATGTTTGTAGAAGTAACTCAGTATCCCTTTCAATTGGATAATAAATTAATTTTGGATTTATATTCATATATGATTCAGAAGCAGAAATGCTAAAATAGTGTAATCAAATCTAAAAAAAAGTTACTGCAGTATTCTGCTTATTTTTACACATCAGGAATCTTAAGTATTAATTAAATCAATTCTATTGTGTCATTTTTTTGCATACGGTAGAAGTTTTCCTAATGACAAATGGTCTCATACTGTTATTACTTTGCATTTGGCAGGTTGTTGAAATAAGTGAATCCATACACCATGGGGAACAGAAGGCAAGCGTTCTGTGCTGTAAATATGAAAAGGTATTTGACTGGAATTGGGGGGGGGGGGGCGGGAAGATGAAAAAGGAGGCTTCGGGTTAAATGGCGTAATAAACAAAGTATTCGGTTAATGAGTAGAACAGGTAGCAATGAAGTGAAAAGGAATTTTTACGCTTTACCCTGTGTTAAGTCTACCATGGCAGGAGTGTATTTCGAGCTTGGGTTTTTCGTAGTTCTGAAGCAGGTCCCGATTATACACAGGTTTCGGGACATTAGTTTGGGGAACCAAGCCACTTCAAAGCTGCAGAAAAGAAATGAAATAGGACTCTACATACTAATTTAAACAGGTCACTAAGTGATCAGTAGAAATGCCCTTGGAATAATAAACTTTTGATACAAATCACTTCATCTTCAATTAAATGCTTTACCCCAGTTTAGGATTCTTTCACTAGCCAGCGCCCTTGGGAATGGACCATCACGAAGGGAGGGAATCCCACATTTACATTTTTTTTTAAATCCTACTGTAAACTGTAAAAAGGTGCCTATAAAAGTGAATATAAAGTAGGCGTGAATGAGTGTGCATATGAACTAGCCCGATGGATGTCATACGTGCTGAAATGGACCAAACATGCAGCTGTAGGAGTATCTGTTAGAATGCATGAAATCAGAATGCAACCAGGACAGCAGAAGGCCATGATATGGGTCACTGCAGGAGGCATGTTTTTCTTAATCTCTGCATCTGCATTGTATTTTCCAGTTTCTAGAACAGGAAGCATCTAGGTAATCATTCCAGTTAACCCTGGCTTGCTTCAATTTGTCTGTCGTGCCTCCCAACAGATATTCAATGAAACTGAATGTACCCGAAACATTTTAGGTTCAGATTGGGTAGTTCATTCAATCTGCTTGGAGAGTAACACGGGTATAGTTCCAATGTCTTTCAAATTAGCAGCATAGATGAGTTTATTACGTAGATGGATGTTGCACTGCACAAACTCCTACAAGTATCTCTTCAAAGTCACTCAAACCAAAGCATTTCATCTCCCCTCTGATCAAACGTGGTTTACATTTTTCACAGCTCTATGTAAACCTGCACTACACATAAACATAACAGCAGTGAAGCATGATCTTAAGTTTCATGATGCGGAGATGCCGGTGTTGGACTGGGGTGGACAAAAGTGAGAAGTCGCACAACACCAGGTTATAGTCCAACAGTTTTATTTGAAATCACAAGCTTTCGGAGCGCTGCTCCTTCGTCAGGTGAAGTCCTGACGAAGGAGCAGCCGCTCCGAAAGCTTGTGATTTCAAATAAAACTGTTGGACTATAACCTGGTGATGTGCGACTTCTCACTTAAGTTTCATGGATTGGGATTGTGACTTCAATACTCGCATTCAAACATTTGACTGGATCCTCTGTCTTATATAAAAAGTGAAAGCACAAAAGTGAATTAAGACAACTTCAGCTCAACGGTGTTGCATACGGCCCCACTTTAGAATGATACCTGCTCATGTAAACAGAGCTTTAGTCAAACACTCTCATGGCAATGTCCTTACAACCCCTACATCACAGCAGAACATCATCAACAAACATTTCTTTTCGTAAAACAACATATTTCTGTAAGGAAGTATCAGCTATTAGGCAATGGAGTCAAATACCTGTTAAATACTGGGAGTTTACCATTAGGTAACATTGAGGTAGATTTTTCAGCAGAAAGCCTGAAATATTATTTCTGCTCCAGTGATATACCTTTCAAAATAAAATCAAAAGAAATGTAACGGTCCTTTTCACATTTTTTGACATACAGACATTCATGGTGGGTAAAATAAAAAATGTAACATTCATAAAAACAAAAGCGTGTAAGAACCTGGAGTGATAAAAAGACCCAGATTTTCTTTCCAGAATGTTCTTTGGCTTACTGCACATTGTCCATTGTGCAGATAAATTATGGTCAAACTGGACTGGGTAACTTAAATTGGAAATTCGTTGTTGGTGTTTTCACAAGCAGTTTTTGGAGAAGGCATCTGACACACTTGAGGTGGTGCCAGCAGGTCTGAGGTAGTAGAATGAGAAACAACCAACAGGAGTTGAGCTTCCTCGGAGGTAGACGAGACAGGAATGCTGGCCGTTTCTGCCTGGACAAATGGTCCCAAGAAGGTAGGTGTAGTACATGTGACAGAAGAAAGGTGAGCCATTTCCATTTCCTCCCTGGAATCGTGTGAGTATCGGCCTGAATCTCCAGTTTCATGGCTTCCGTCACTGTTGTGAGAATATTCCGTGTCTCCCGCAGCGCTGAACACAGCCTGCAGAGATGTGGGTGGAATGAGTATTGAGCCGCCCGATTCTTCACAGGTCAGTTGGTAAGAGCTCATGCCACGCCCATTTCTTCTCACTGGCTGCTATCAAAAGAATTACACTCGTTACATTTCGCAAACACTTCGAATTCCAGCCAACTTCTTTTGTCCAGTAGACTCTGTAAACTGTTTTTAATAGAAACATAGAAGATAGGAGCAGGAGCAGACCATTCAGCCCCTCGAGCCTGCTCCGCCATTCAATGAGATCATGGCTGATCATCCAAATTCAGTACCCTTTCCCTGCCTTCTCTCCATATCCCTTGATCCCTTTAGCTTTAAGAAATATATCTAACTCCTTCTTGAATATATTTAATGAATTGGCCTCTACTGCCTTCTGTGGTAGAGAATTCCACAGGTTCACCACTCTCTGGGTGAAGAAATTCCTCCTCAGCTCAGTCCTAAATGGCTTACCCCTTATCCTTAGACTGTGACCCCTGGTTCTGGACTCACCCGCCATCGGGAACATCCTTCCTGTATCTAGTCTGTCTAGTCCTGTTAGAATTTTATAAGTTTCAATGAGATCCCCTCTCATTCTTCTAAACTCCAGCGAGTATAAGCCCAATCGACCCAATCTCTCCTCATACGTCATTCCTGCCATCCCAGGTATCAGTCTGGTGAATCTTTGCTGCACTCCCTCCATGGCAAGAACATCCTTCCTCAGATAAGGTGACCAAAACTGCACACAATACTCAAGGTGTGGTCTCACCAAGGCCCTGAGGACTGTTGCTCTAAACTTTGGCACGTTTGGGTCATCTGTACAAGCTACTGTATTATAAACCTAAATAATTGCAACAGGAAACTAGGATCATCTTGTTAGGCTTTATCTATAATTCTTTAAAGGAAAACATCATAGAAATGCAGGTGGTGGCCAAATAAGTGATCTTTGATGAGAGCGATACCAATGAGGCAAATTTCAAGCAATTAGATGGCGAGTAATTAAGGGAATTAATACTTCATTGTCAGATGATTGGGTGTGATTGCCCCTTAAAACTGTAAATGCAGGATATTTGCTAAACTTAGTGAGTAAATCAGGTCAAGCATCTGATTCTCACTGAAATTCACTGAATACAGATTGATTCTAATGCGAATCAACTGTCAGGCCAGCAAATTCCAAGACCAGTTCAGACAGTAGCAGCTCCAGTTACAGAAACTGTGTGAAGCATCAGCTGAAATGAGAGATAGAGTATTTCCATTTAAAGAATTTGTTTATGTCGAATTTGTGTAGAATTCTACACTACAATCATAGAATTACACAGAATGTACAGCACAGAAACAGGCCATTCAGCCCAACCAGTGTTCATGCTCCACATGAGCCTCCTCCCACCCAGTCAGCACAACCTTCTATTCCTTTCTCCCTTATGCGTTTATCTAGCTTCCCCCTCAAATGTATCAAGCGCATTCACTTCAACAGTTAGGTTCCAAATCTTACCTGCTTCTCTTTGTGTGCCTTCGTTGATTTCTTTTTTGATCCAAGAAACGACCATTTTTTTGTCTTTTCGTTTCCATGAGTAGAGCTGCTAACAATCATATCAGATCCGCCCTGTTGGATACAAGAGAATACATTCAGACGGTTTAATTTTTGCTCAATCACAGCCTACTACTGCGATGCAGCAGGGAGCTTGAGTTACACTTTGTGCTATAGGTTTAAGTCCCGGTAAAGAAAGCCCTTCCAACCAATGTTCCCTCTAATTTGCGGTCCCTTTAACATTTGCTGTGCGGTATCATCCAGCAGCAGCAGCTGGTGAGCGGCCTGTGCAGGACCTCCCGATTGGTGCGCGGCCGTGCGCCTTAGGGGAAAACATTGCCTCCAACCTGCCTGCTATAAAGCCGACCAATTTAATGCAATTTCAGCCACGAGGTCAGAAGAACACTCAGTGAGAGAGAGAGTTGACTGAACCCGTGTTGGATTTTAACGGTGCTCCCATATCCTGATCAAAGCTTCCCTATGCATCACTTCCCTGATATTTTCATTCATTTTCTCTTGTGTACACACAAGTGCAGATGCACCAAATGAACAAATATAACAAAAATACTTCCATATTGTCCTTTGTCTTGAGGTTAGAATGCAAGATGTGCAATTAAAATATTTACTCTCAAGTTGTTTTCTCTCCTCCCAATTTCTAATGTGCCTTTTTTCTTCCCCTTTGCCATATTCTGCGCGACACCTCCACTGTTTAAGCACAACATGCCTCCCAGTCATCTGATCTGCCCTGCTAAATGTCCGCTTGCTCCTGTTCTCACAGCCAGGGTTAGGGAACAGTACAGGCAAGTGGGGCCATTCTAGCCTCCCGTGTGACCTGAAACTGGTATAATCTCCAAACCAGGAAAGACCCAGGTTCAGTCTCTGGTGTGTGCTGAATTCGCTGATCTACATTATAACAGTGACTACAATTTAAAAGTACTTCATTGGCTGTAAAGCTCTTTGGGACGTCCTGAGGTCGTAAAAGGCGCTATTATAAATAAAGTCTTTAAGGGCATAAAAAAAACCACGGCCAGGGTTTCTGCTCCTGATAGTTATTCTGTAACCCCTGCTGGAAATGTGCATGTATGTATCTTGGACGAGGACAAGATTGAGCTTGGCCGCGATGTCTCCTGTCGTTGAATAGCCCAATATTGTTGAGGCTCACACATGAATAGTGGTCACCTGAGCGAGGTAACACAGGTGGATCTGCTGCCTGTGGAACTGTACCCCAGCGAGGAATTAGCATCTTCGGGTGGATGGGAAGGGGAGAAATATAGCAAGAGAAAAAAGTTGTAAAAAAGAAACCAATCGACATATTGGACTGAAGAGGGACAAGGAACTATATCAAACTGGGAGTCGACTGATTCCATTTTCCCTCCTATTCTCCTTCATATATACATGTTTAGGGAATGAAATTCCAGAAAACATGGGAATTCCCAGTTTCAATACTATGGGACTTGTACTGGTGTTGAGACTTTGAAGGAGTTTTGAACGAGATATCTGCGCTCCTCTAATTCTGCCCTCTTGAGCATCCCTGATTATAATCGCTCAACCATTGTTGGCCGTGCCTTCTGTTGCCTAGGCCCTAAGCTCTGGAATTACCTGCCTAAAGCTCTCCGCCTCTCTACCACTCTTTCCTCCTTTAAGACGCTCCTTAAAACTTAACTCTTTGACCAAGCTTTTGGTCACCTGCCCTAATTTATCCTTATGTGGCTCGGTTTCAAATTTTTTTTGTCTTATAATACTCCTGTGCAGCACCTTGGAATGTTTTACTACGTTAAAGGTGCTATATAAATACAAGTTGTTGTGAGTTCCTAGTTTAGCTCACAATGCACTGGTATGGGATAGCGCAGTTCATTACTATAAAAAGGAAGAGTTTTTTTTTTAAAAGGGAAAGAGGTGGGCAAAGTAGGAATAAAAGTGAAAATAAAATGTATTACCTTGGTATCCAAGAAACCATTTTCAGGCATCATTGGCATTAAGGTTTCCACATTTTCCTGCTGTTCATCCTGACTCTTATCAATATGGTTCCCATTGACCAGTGGCCTTGTCACATGTGCCAACTGCACATCTCCCTGTTGCTCAGCCTTGATAGCAGAAGATTTTCTGGACAAACAAAAGTTCACCATGACAATGTAAATTGTCAAAAATGTAATAGCTAATAATGATCTCTGTTGACAAGTAGTCAGTGCTGGATATATTGACTGTTTATTCACTGATTCAACTGAAAATGGGTGGATGAGGTAAATGCAGTCTATCGCAGCAGGGAACATTTCAGGAAGAGCAATTCTTAAAATACAAGTAACGGTTGAAGACCGAAGGGGGTGGGGGTGAGGATTTACAGCAGAAGGCTAACATTTTGATTAGTAGAATTTTCCCCCCCTCACAATTAGATTCAAAACAGGGACAATAATTTCTAATATAAATCTTTGCCCTTTATCTTTAAGACTTTGCAAACTGCCCTAACACTGGTCAGTTGTACTTTCAAACAATACCTTGCTTTGCTTCGATAAAGAAGGATAAGGATGCAGATGATGATACAAGTCAGGGCGATGCAAACTCCCACAATAATTCCAGTCATTGACTTTTGGTCCAGGTGGTAAAACACATCCGAGTTAGCTGTAGTATAAACAGAGCGATAACAGACATTAGAACGATTAAAGAAGAAGAAGAAAAGACAGACTTACATTTATATAGCGCCTTTCATGACCACCGGACGTCTCAAAGTGCTTTACAGCCAATGGAGTACTTTTGAAGTAGAGTCACTGTTGTAATGTAGGAAACACGGCAGCCAATTTGCGCACAGCAAGGTCCCACAAACAACAATGTGATAATGACCAGATAATCTGTTTTTGTTATGTTGGTTGAGGGATAAATATTGGCCAGGACACCGGGGATAACTCCCCTACTCTTCTTCGAAAATAGTGCCAGGGGATCTTTTACGTCCACCTGAGAGAGCAGACGGGGGCCTCGGTTTAACGTCTCATCTGAAAGACGGCACCTCCGACAGTGCAGCACTCCCTCAGCACTGCACTGGGAGTGTCAGCCTAGCTTTATGTGCTCAAGTTCCTGGAGTGGGACTTGAACCCACAACCATTTGACTCAGAGGCGAGTGTGCTACCCACTGAGCCACAGCTGACAAGTGCCTCAAGTGTCTTCAGTCACAGTTGTCACTTTATCACATATTTCTACCACTGATTTCAGTGGTGAAAATAAAATGAGGCCATACAGATGTGACAATATAACTCACTGCTACCACCACACACTATATTATTCAAACAGATCCTGAAGTGTCACTGGGAACCATCAATATTGTTATTCGTAAATATAAGCTAATTAAATAAAATGTTAAATCTTTATAAACAAACAACTTTTTACACATTTAAATAGTAATGGATAATAATTTTCATAAAAGGCCTCTGTTGTATTGCCAGCGGCAACAATCCATGTAGGGCATGTGGACAGACATACATCATTTTATGTTTAAAATCTTGGATAGAGAGATTTAAAAAAAATAGGGAGTATGCAGTGGGATGATTGTAGAATCAAAGAACACAGAATTCATCAGTTTTAAAGTATTTCAACCAGGTTTTTCCTCTAGCTTCTACCAGCACTATGCCCCAGTCAGTTTAAATTCAAACAATTCCAATTATGTTCAGCTTTATTTCCCTGCCCCACTACTGTGCGATGTGATGTAACAGAACTTTCAAAATCAGCCGCTCCAATAAAGACTCCTGCATAGTCACCACAAAATATTACAACCGAAGCTTTTACGCATCTAAAGGTTCTCGCTTAGCCACAATAATTAGGCATAATTGTTCATTTCCAGTGGGATATCATCAAAAGCACCTTCAGCTACAGTTTTTAAAACTGCCCAGTTTAGATTCTTTCTTTGTAGCTCGCACTAACAGAATTTCACTGACAAGTATGCCCATGGAGTCTACTTTTAGAGAGAGATCTTGTCAGAAAGGCCTAAAAGATTACATTAGTTACACACTTGCCTAATGGCAGCTGACTGTTTACTGACCTTTGGCATCTCCACTGCTGAGAGAGTCAGACCACTTAGGCCCCTGGCTAAAGTATACAGTTTCCTTAGCCGGGATTGCTAGTTCGACAGCGTTTGAAAAGGGCCCTTCTCCTACTTCGTTAGACGCAGATATCTGAACGAGATAGACATTTCCTGGAAGGAGGTTCTCCAGCAAAGCCATAGTAATCGTTCCTAAAAACAAAGATGACATTAATGGATCAAGGGCTAAAAAATGCAGTGAAGGCGGAATCACTCATGGAAGCACTGTTGCGCAACAAATGATCTATTAGTTCCGCACCTCAATAGATCACACTTACTTTTCTCAAATTGGAATTAAAATATCTGGCACAGTTCTGCACCTGGCACACAAAGTCACCGGGACAGTGTGAAGCGACAAATCAGATTGAAGTTATTTATAAATAAAACAGATAGAAAAAAAAAGGAAATGTTTTTTTATTTTAAATAAAGTCAATAAAATCAAATGTAGCAGGGGCTTGCTAGATTGTCAAACAGCAGGACACTATTTCCATGCATGTTGCTGTCCCACAGCAATGGATCATAACACAAAGTTATTGCATTTGGCTCGATTCCCCCCCCCCACCCCCCCAATCCCCCACCACCACCCTCGAGGAGAAAACCAAACTATTCTCCAACAGGTTACTTACAAATTATATTCCACAAAATATTTCAAGTCCCTAGAATCAATTATTTTATAATTATACAAGATAATGATCAACAGAAAAATGCGCACAGAATTGCTAAACAAATTGAAAACATTTGCTTCTCAACTTTAGTGAGAATTGTGTGTCTATGGGTATTGTACATCTCAAAATACATCGTGTTATTTTGGAATATATAATTGATTCCTTGTACATTTCCACACTCTCCAGAGTATGATTAACTGTCTGAAACATTGATTTATATGTACACTCTATTGAACTATATTTCCTAAATATCATGCACCCTTAGGAGATATATATGGAAATTTGGAACATAGATAAAATTCTGATAAAACACATTATTATTTTCTATGAATAGATACTGTTGAATGTTGCAGCCCAAGGGAGATGGGCTGGATTCCTAGAATGAGCTGAACTCTGCAGCTCAATAACTAGGTCACCGTGTATCCAGCAATATTAGTCATGAAGATTCCAGCAAGTTTTATGCTGGAATAACTGACAAATAGTTGATCAAAGGACTCCCGTTAGAGCTCACACTTTAAAATCAGTTTAAGCTCCTCTACTGCACCATAAATCAAGGGACAACTTTTATTATAACAATGGTAAAAAAATCCTTTTGTCACACAACACTAATATCATAGTGAACTGCTCCCTGTCTGCCTCATGGATAACACTGGTAATAAATGTCTGTATACAGCATGCAATGACAGTGTCAACACATGCCAATCACAGACAAAGACATACTTGGTGAAACAACTCAACTTTTATCAAAGATGACTTTTACATGTATATGATGGAAATCAAATGTGTGGGAATATGTCACAGGCTAACCACAAGGTTCTGATAACACTATAAAAACAGTGTAAACAATGAGGTTATGATCCATTACTACAGGACAGCAACATACATGGATAATAAAAATGACTATTTCTGGTTTCAATAAAAGTCGTACTTCTAAGTGTGACTAAACTGAACACAACATTCACCACCAGTGAGAGACAGGAGGTCAAGTTTCAGTATCAAACATCTATAGCTTGCCTTCATATGACTGGCAGCACTAAAAAGCATCCACACTTGCCTTGTTACTGGAGATGTGAGCTTGTGATCCTCCTAACATCTGACCCTCTCAATGGTGGCTCAGAATAAACTGAGCATACTTCACATTGTGTAATCAATTAGGTTTTACTTCTACACACAATAAATATATAAATCAACAGCCAATCCAGAAAAACAATTCAACAGGACTCATTTATAGCGATTCATGGGAAGAAAAGTTCTTGTATTGATCACTAGCCATAAACCTATGATGTATATGCAGATGAACATAGCATCCATTTCTGTGTACTTCCTCACACTAATCATCTATCCTATGGCCTCCCTGAGCAAGGCTGCCAATTTGTGCCTAATTATTGGCAGATCTGCACCTGGGCTGAGATTTCACAAATGCGTTTTACTTGGAATCCTGGCAGAGGTGGAAGACTTTCGCTCCACCATCCTCAGCTGGATTCAAACCCAGGCTCCAAAAAGGTGAAGGGGGAAGTAGGCCACCTCTGAAATGCTACATTGATCTAACTTTGCCAAAACCCATGCAATGTTTCTTAATGGGACATTACAGTGACACAATATGCTGGTATACAAATGTGCTGGACCATTCAGACAAAGAAAGCATATAATAAAAAGTCCTGGACAACATCATTCGCCTTCTACTAGCCAACTCAAGAGCATTGTTGGTAGAGGTCTAGGGCTAGGTTACCTGACTTGGACAGACATGGGTGCATACTGATTGCATTGGGTTTCTGCATCCACACATGGACCCCAGCACCACGCCTTGTGGCACTCCACTCGGCATACACTCCACCCAGTCTGACATCACACTCCACCCAGTCTGACATCACACTCCACCCAGTCTGACATCACACTCCACCCAGTCTGACATCACCTTTCATTCAGCCAATTCCATATCCACGCCCAGGTTTTATCTTAAATTGAAGGAATAGGACAGGGGACACAGGTTCAAACTAGTAAAAGGAAAATTTAGGACTAATATCAGGAAGTTTTTTTTCCCACACAGTGATCAACACATGGATTGGAATTCCAGATAAAGTAGTGGAGGCGGAAACTCGAATAAAACATCCATCCAGAAAAGCCCTATAATCCCAACAAGGGTCTTGAACTAAATTGGGCCTAATAGCCTTCCTCATCCATAATTATCTTGTCATATGGTTTTCCACTGTCTTGGGATGCTATTTCTCAAAAAAGTGTAGGAGGCTAGGTAGGCAAGCTAGCTGTTATTTACTACATAATTCTCATACAGGTAGCCCTGAGAATCAATCCCATTAATTTTCCAGATACTAATGTTTGGTTGATGGGTCTGTCGTTCCCCCCCCCGGAGTTAGATTTGAATAAGCGCAAAAGAATTCATGTGTTCGGAGTAAAGCTCACCTTCCCTGTGAAGCACTTGCCACTCGCCTGCGATCCAGGCCTTTCTGGAAGCGTAAAGGATGGTGTAACGAGTGATGGCTGTGTTGGTATCTTCTGGGGGTTTCCAAGAAATTAGAGCAGTTCCTTCTTCTATCAAAGTGGCTTTTACTCCTGAAGGTGGACTGACTGGAGCTATGGTAGAAAATAGTTAATGAAGGAAGTTACAAAAACACACAAAACACAGGTCAATTATTTCGATAGAACTGTTTTAACTTTTGAGAAGATCCCTATAGAATCCTTCAAATAAAAGTGATCACAATACAGATTAGGATTTTTTGTAATGATGACCTACTGCATCAGTGGAATATTTTTCCAATTCTGACACCAGCCATCCCGTGCTCAGAGTTAAGATTGCCAATTAGTACTGAATTTGGGAATGTTTTGTGCAGTAGGCTCATGCCATCTAAAAAGACTTGCATTTATAGAACGCCTTTCACGACCTCAGGACATCCCAAAGTGCTTTATAGCCAATGAAGTACTTCTGAAGTGTAGTCACTGTTGTAATGTTGGAAATGCAGCAGCCAATTTGCACACAGCAAACTCCCTCAAACAGCAATGTGACCAGATAACTGTGTTTTTTTAGTGATCTTGATTGAGGCATAAATATTGGCCAGGACACCAGGGACAACTCCCCTGCTGCTCTTTGAAATAGTACCATGGAATCGTTTACGTCCACCTGAGAGAGCAGACGGGGCCTCGGTTTAATGTCTCATCCGAAAGACGGCACCTCTGACAGTGCAGCGCTCCCTCAGCACTGCACTGGAGTGTCAACCTAGATTTATGTGCTCAAGTCTCTGGAGTGGGACTTGAACCCACAACCTTCTGACTCAGGAGAGAGTGCTACCCACTGAGCCACGGTTGACACTCAAACTTTATTGCCCAATCTAACTTTATGTGGGATACTTACAGCCAGGATACTTTCATCCCAATTTAGACTGGATTTAACCATGCCTCTTAGAATCATAGAATAATACAGCACCGAGGAGGCCGCCATTTGGCTCATTGAGTCTGCGCCGGCTCTTTCGAAGAGCAATCCAGGTGAAAGACTAGTATCTAACCCACTATGTCACCCAGCTCGCTCAAGGACAGGCTGTTCTTAAGAGAAGATGCATAAAATGCAAACAGTATAATAAAACACAGCTACTATAAAATCATATGCGCACTGCCAACCATTTAGTAGTGCAATGCGCTAACATGTCACAAAGCTGACAGACCTTATGATTTCCATTCTGTGGTCAAATGGAGCAAGAAACCTATTTACTAAAGGTGGTTTCGAGAGAGGATTGATGACATTTGACATTACAATGAATTAGGTTGGAATGTTAATGATGGAACATGGGAGTATGGCCAGATGAGCAGATACCAGGTTAATGAAGAGTTTGACGTAACTTAAAAGATCTTCAAACAACCATAGATTTCATGAGCTGTGAAGACTGGCTGGTTAAATACTTTCTTTGGATGGGGTCATATTCCGTTGATCCGGTAAATTAACTGATAACTTGACGGGATTTTATTTTTCAGTAAATTTCCTGCTAATTTATCATTGTGACTGGACATCTACTGCTTTGCAGCCACAAAGCTGCTTTATCCATTTCTCAAAACATTCCCCATTACACGCTGTATAACCAAAGATGAGCTTAAAGCAAGGTAACCATTTGCTTTTCAGCAATGTGCCACTGGGTTATTTCATGTTCTGGAGGACGAGGTAGTTTGACAGCGTCCTTACCTTCTGGCAATGTAAGCTGATAAACCACTGGGCTCCAGGGGCTGGAGAGCTGGTCTGCATGAAGACGCACAGCAAACTCGTACTTGGTGAATGGTTGTAGGCCATGAACAAGCATGTGTGTTTCAGACCTATTTAAATGAAAATAAAACGGAACTATTAATATACTCGAATCCAGAAAGGCCTATTATTAGAAGTGCTTTTCTGAGCATATGTATAAATGCCAAGCAATTTGTAATATAATCAAGCTTCTAATATGCAAGGAGCGTTAAAGGCTAAAAGGCCAATTTTACAAGTGACAACACTGGTGAGTGAAGTTACTTGCCAATAGCACACATTCATAAAATCAGCCTGCAAGTGTCTTTGAACTCAGTGTAAAACTGAAGTCTTATGGAGATACTTAACATAAACTGCAGATAAACCAGGTCTGTTGATAAATGTCTTGATCATTCATTCAGCAATTCAATCTAAACCAAAATAGGACATCATTCACTCATGTGACTTTCTATATGTGTTGCTGTGTGCAGGTGAAATTTGAGAGCTCAGTGTTGTGTGCTGCATATTAAAAACGGGATAACAAATGTATTTTGCTTTTGTATAACTAAAATGTACTGAGGCCATGGTTTTCTATTTAAGTGTTAAGCTTGGAAGTTGAATTCTATCAAAAGGAAGTAAATAGGAAGCAGTTTTGATGCATGGTAATTCTATACTTGGATCAGGAAAAAATTTATCTTAAGTGTTTGGCGTGGGTTAAAAATAAAAGCATAGAGGGGGTAACAAAGGATTAAGATAACCGATGACAAAGTATTCTACTCCACTCTGGAAGAAGCTCGGCAGTGTGATGCCCTTGTAAAAGCAAAAGGACCAATTTATGACGGTACCACAAGAATTTTGATTGTGGCGATATTTCTTGGTACACTTGCAATTGAAACTTTCAGATTAACTACAAGGTATGGTCAGTCTCCCTGTGACTGCTGCTGTATCTCCCAAGTTCCACTATGCCAATCCCGACCCTCAGTGATGTAGTCTGAAACTTATTGTGGCTTGTGTTAAATATATTTTGAGCAATAGTCTTCTTCAAAGTAACTAGAACTGACAATACGATAATTGTTTTCCCATGTATATCAGACTAAAATATAGCACTTCAAAAGGAAGAATAAAGTTTTTCCACATCATAGGCACCCTTTAAAATGACTGGAGATGACAGTCTAATGAGGTTAAGCAGCAAATAAATTAATTTTTGCTTTCATGTATCCTTGTGTCAGCTTTAACATAATGATGTTTAACGAAATAAATTTCAGCATCTGAACCATTAATAAGCGAAACGCCTCAAGAATTCTGTACTTGGTGCATTGGCAATACTGCAACAATATCATAGCAACATGAAAAGTCACGGAACTCCACCTTTTCCAATAAGAATAGTAAAAGGGACGAGGGAAAGAGAAAAGGAAAGGCTGAGCTGCTCCGCCAGGGGAAAGGGTCACACAGCAAACACAGACTTGCACACTTGTAATAAAAGTAAGTTCCGAATTGTTAAACAAAAAATGGTTTAGTGCCATATCTTAAAGAAAATCAGAAGTGAGAGTTTATGGTGCTTGTCTATAAAAGTTCTATTTAGTTAAAAGCTTCACCCTGGCTGCAGCTTTCATACTTTCACAGAGTAAACAAGTATCTGGTCTCATGTCAGAGGGAGCCAATTATCTCGTTCACATCGACAGACAACAAGGGGTAGTCTGACATTCTTTTTTGCTGTGCGATTAGATTGGAGAGGTTTGCAAGGATGGGTTGGTACTGAACAGCACCATCTAGAATCACCCTGGGCAGACAGGGACAAATGCAAGGCATAACAAATGAATATGTTTGCAAAGCTTAAAGGAATTAATTGCAAAGAAATAGCATGCGTTGCACTGCACTGAGATACACCAGTGTAAATCTTAAATGGCTTTCTCAAATAGTTTCATCTCGACTCCAACGGTAGCACAGTGGTTATGTTACTGGACTAGTAATCCAGAGGCCTGGACTAAGGAGTTCAAATCCCACCACGGCAGCTGGGGAATTTAAATTCAGTTAATTAAATAAATCTGGAATAAAAAGCTAGTATCAGTAATGGTGACCATGAAACTACTGGATTGTCGTAAAAACCCATCTGGTTCACTAATGTCCTTACCCGGTCTGGCCTATATGTGACTCCAGACCCACAGCAATGTGGTTGACTCTTACCTGCCCCTCTGAAATGGCCCAGCAAGCCATTCGGTTGTCAAGAAGGGGCTCACCACCACCTTCTCAAGGGCAATTAGGGATGGGCAATAAGTGATTTTTAAAAATCTAGCTATGTAGGGTGTTATTGCAAAAAATGGACTCTTTACCCTCTCTCAATACTTGGGAGTATGTATCTCCCAAAAAGATTTCTATAATCAGATTTTTGACGAACAGAGAAAATGGGCTTCCCTTGTATTAAGCAGAATTGGAAACCTTCCTTAATTTGGGGGAAGGCGGAAAGAGATCTAAATTAAACACTATGCTTTGATGCAAGCATCAGTATATTTGAGACAATCTCTTATCGTGGCTCTATTGCTTTTTGTCAGTTACATAAGCTGAGCACAGATGTACCTGTGCAAGAACTCACAGCAACACACTGCTACACTTGGGAAGATTATGCAGTTCTATTGTACAATTAATAACCCCAAATGGCAAACTGTTACAAAAACAATTGCAACACCTTGTAATATAGATATGCAAATAGAGGCATCAACTTACGTCTGAAGGTACATGACGAGGGAAGCATTCTGCAGCCCCACGGGGTTGCAGCGGACAGTATAGTTGATCATTGGTGCAGCAGTAAAGGCTGGCTTCCCCCATTGTAAGGAGATGGAAGATGAACTATTGGCTTTTGCATACAAGTGATGAGGTGGGGGTGGAGGAGGCACCATGCGATCCCGAACAGCTGTCAAGTAAGAACACAGCTTTTTTAATCTGTTTAAGGCTTTAAAAATATATTTAAATACCTGCAGTATTTCATTAAATCGGAAATGCGGTTTGAATTTTCATTTGAAGCCCCATGCCAAGAAAAATGTGCGCTCTCCACAAGTATTTATCAATTTGAAAAAGAGATAACTGTTTCTATGGAGAACAGCAGCAAGCTGCATGCAAATTCTGTACTCAAGGGGCAAGTTGCTATCAAACCCCTCAGAAATGGTCAAAATAAATTCAGCAAGAAAGGTTTTCAAAGTATGCATGTTGGTTATCTGAAGACGGAACAACATATGCACCTTTGAAACATATCTATCACAGTTTTCCAAACATTTTGAAGCAAAGATGTTGAACAATAATGTTGAACGTTATTCAAGCTCTGCAGCAAAACCAACGTCTTTAAAGGATGCTTTAGGGTGATTAAAAAGATGAAGAAATTTAGGAAAATTCTGAAGATTTTGCCAGCCAACTGAACAGTAAAAGTATTAATTTTTTTTAAACTGTAAAGACGTGCAAAGGGCAGACACAGAAATGGTTTAAACTCTGACAGAAATATTCTCCAATTTACTGAGTTACTGTGGCCTCAGTGTACTGCTGCTGACAATTTGGATTTGGAGTTTTGTGATAAGAAGTTACACTTCTCAATAAGTGTTGCATTGCAAACCTATCTCCCTCCACACACAAACTGTTATTTGCTGCAGTTTTTTTTTGTTTTTGCCAAAATTAAAATCTTCACTCTTGACAATCAAAAATAATTTATAAAACACAAAACAAAACATGACCCAGTTTCCTATAAATCAGAAGTGATTGATGGGAGATGGTGACTCTAAAATAACTAACTGGCTGCTTTAGTTGTGATTGACCGGGTGGGGGGGGGGGGGTCTTTGGTTTACAAAGGGCATTAATGACAGCATTCTCATTTAACGTTTAGGTACCTGAATTAAAGATTTGGGGGTGGGGGTAGCATTTTAGCAAGGTTCACTTTAAAATATATAAAGCTTTCCTGGTCAAAAAGTTCCTGGATTTTTCTGGAGATCAGCAATCCAATGTCTGACACTCGGCACAATTCTAAATGGAGAATCAAAGGCAAATCACTTACACACACATCCTGGGGTGCTTACAGTCTGGTCCGCTTGGTAGCCTTCACCCATATAATTGTACGCCAGCAAACGCATATGATACTTTCTTCGAGGATCTAAAAAGAGCAAACGAAAACATTTCATAAAACAAATGTTTGAAAAGCAGTGTCATTTTATAATTACTTTATTGAAAGACTGGTGTATTTCCCGCCCCCACCCCCCCCCCCACCCACTTTTTTGGTCACTGTATATCCGCATTGTCACGCATCCCCTTGCATAGAAGCTTTGTCCTGCTGACACAGATTAAGAAGAATTAATTATTGTGCAGCATAATTTAGCCTGCAGAATATTTTTAGTAATTCATGTACATGCTTAATCTGGAAAGTATAAAGCAATGTGTTAAAATGTTAAGGAAATATAAGTTCTATGTGAAGAAGTGTGATTCCAGATACCATGGGATTTATAATAAGTTTAAACATATCTAAATATGGACTATGATGGAGGGGGAGGGGGAGAAATCAAAAACATAAGCAAAGTTACAAAAAAAACCTCTCAATGATATTAAAGTTCAATAGTGTCCGCTCACATTTAGCACGTGCCGGTTTATGCTTTTTGAGAGCTTAAACTCTCCTCTTGTCTTCGTTAGTTTAGTTGCGCTCTTGACTATATCTCACACGGAGTCCCAGTTAGTGGTGTACAATATCCCTTGTCCATTCTGCCTTTACGTCTCTTTACCAATTTTGCCACAATTAGAATGCACTTCGTCCATTCCTTCCGCCTTTATGTTTTCTGCTATTTTTCCACCAACAGTGGAACAGGTCTCCTTCACAAACCCTACATTCTGGTATCCAGAGTACCACCAGCCTTTTGCAATGTTTCAACTTAACACAGGAGTGTACAAAATCAGAGAGACCGTTGCAATCCATCTTGGCCAGTCCCAAAGTTCAAAAAAACACCACACACACGACGACCTCCGATATTTGCCAATCATTTTCTCGGCCCAATATTTGTTCAGCGGATAGTGTTCAATTTTCCAACACTATCCGCCTCCCCAGGCAGACTCTTCTATATATTCATCTCCCTCTATGCCTTGTGATTATGCCAAACATATTAGGGTTCAATTTATCTGTATCTTGCAGAACCTTGAACAACTCAATAAGATCTCACCTGAGCCTTCTTTCTTCCAAGTGGAAACATTCCTAATTTCAGTAGCCTCATCGTGTAGGTCAGGTGGCCAACACAAGTCATCAATTTAGTTACCCTTTGCTATACACTCTTAGCGAATATGTAGTGCAATGGCTGGAATTCTGTGCAGTAGAATGCTGGACCAGTGCTTTGTAGAAGATCATTATCAACCTCTATGCTCTATCTTGCTGGTTAAATACCTTAACATCTTGTCTGCTTTCTTTAATATGTTTGCCACATATTGTTCTAATGGATTCAGTGAGCTAATCAGAAGCACCCAGGTCACTTTCCTATGTTGTGTTCTGTCAACTAATTACATTTAGTTTAGTTTATAGTCCCACACTGCTTATTCCCCTTTCTTAGTCTCATCACTGTGCATTTATTTACATTAAAACTTCCTATTTTGCCCAAATTCTTTTATATCCACTCCACTATTAATTATGCGCAAAAGCTTCAATTTGTTTTCAGCAAATTTTATACCCAGATCCAGTGGCACATCCTGGGTCAGCATTTGAATCCAGATGTGCCAATTTAATGGAATTGCTCTCATTATTCTGGTGAGCAGTCCCTCTAAATACTTTTTTTTTTAATGTTCATGTATAAGCAAAGTGTGCATACAACATAGGCGTGTACATAATAGGTATTCCAATCACAGGCCACATTGCCATTTTATGCTGGCAGCACCAGTGTCTCCTCCATCACTGCTGATTTAGAACCTGAGCATTTATAGCAGCAAGCCAAGCTGTAATTTTGGGTCCCAGTGGACTCGGTTTTCCCCTAGAAAAATTCCATTAGGCACTTCTACAAATAACCCTTTTTCAAACACTGTACACTTTCAAGTGGGTTTCCTGGATTCTGAAGAAAGTTAACTTGAATATTCACATAAAAAACAACAGAAAGTCAAACTCCTCTATTAGCAACAATCAACATTAAACAAACTTAATAGTGCTTAGCATCTGCGTATTTGTCCAGAGTTCTCAGTATCAATATAAAATATTCTTCTGAAAAAGTAGGAAATAAATACTACAAAATAAAAGCATTGGGTAACTAGCTTAAGGATCTTTCTACAAAACAACTTATCTACAAGGGACCCCTGCTGACTTGTTGAATGCCAGAGGATGGCCACACTAACCATTTATCATACTGTCAAATGGCTTAAAAATGTCTGCTGGCCTCCCGAGTGGTCATCCAGAACCGGTCACTGTTCCATTAAATGGAGACAAGTGAAGGTCTAATGTCAACATAGAATTGCCCTTCCCCAGAAAGAGATACTGCTTACAGCAATGGTTTACACAATGCATCTTAACACATGGGGCCTCTCTTTGTAAATGCAACCAATCCATCACTCCACACAGCTCTATAAAGTTTAAGATTTTCTTATCCAAGATTGCAAAGTGACAGTATTCATCATTTTGATGACCTTTACACGCTATATGTAGTGGGAATTTGTACAAACTGAAGCCTACGCAACGTCCAGTTTGAACATAACTTTCTTTAGAAAATTCAAAATGAGTAGTGGAATCAGTCTATTAACAGGCTACAAGTAGTTTTATTTATGATGCACAGCTAGTTGATACTAAAGTGACGCATGTTCTCCTCAAAGACGCTTCAAGTCTGCTTAATGAATTCAAATTCATTTAATTAGCAAGTGTTATGGATAACAATTACTGATATTTTTAAATACAGCCTTACAACAAAAGATTTCCTCTCTTTCTCCCCACCCCCCACCAATTTTATCCCATTTTCCTCTGAAGTCAGTGACTCTCACTGGGGCACAGTTCCATCAGTGTTAGCAGCCTTCTGGCACCTCAGCAAAGTGAGACTCCAGGATAAATGTCAATAGGGTACTTGATCATGAGAATATCCATGCGGGAGCACTCTCCAGCAGAGGTCACCAGATAGCAATCAGGAGCATGAACCTAGCTGGATTCTCCCCTCCTTAGCCAGAGGCACGAAGGATAATTGTAGCACCCCCCACTACCACTCTTACCAAGATGAGCTGAGCTAATAAGAGTACAGTCTGAATGGCTCCCACATCACATGAGCCACCGGAGGAGAAGCCTGGGTTTGGATTTCTGTTAGCTACCTATTAATTATTATACTGACCAAGAACTTATCATGGCCAGCATAATGAATGGCAGGATTAATCGGTTAATATTACGAAGTAAATGCTGAAACTTCAGTTCATCGTAACTTCCCCACTCCGCAAAGGCCTTCAATTATTATTATTTTTTTTTATAATGAACAGGGTGGTGGATCATCAATACACAGTTCCACAGGGCGAGAGGATGCAGATTCATGCCCGACGCTCAGTCTTGATCCAGCCAAGCTATGCGAGGAAGAAAATCTGCAGGAGGAATCGTCACTGGGCTGCTGTTCCAGTGGTCTGGAAGCAGACAGTTTCCCTGTCTCTCTCTTGACATATGGGCTCAAAAAGGACTTAAGGGGGCAAATGTTGGGAAAACCTGATGGTGCGTGCCCTTCACTGAAAAGATTAAATAATTATATTGACAAATTACAGATTCTATATAATGCAAAGTACCTGTACTTAGCTTTTAAGTAAATGAATGCATTACTTAAGGATACTTATTGGCATGTGAAGTGGATGAGAAGTACACTTCATTGAAGAAAAAAATAGCACATTTAAGTTAAGTCATTGAAACAAATCGACAACAAACATAAAATTACCAAACCAACAAATGTATCACTGTGTGCAAGGGTAATAGTCAGAAAAGCACCTAATAGACTAGCAGAAGTGCTTTCACAGCAGTTTTGATTCTACTCACCAAAAAAAAAGTTTCTACTTTAAGGTCTTCTGAGCACAATAAAAACACACGGCAACAGTGAAACACCCAATAAAAATCAGATGACGTGAATAAGTGTGTGAATAAATGGTTGATTTTCCCCACTAACTTGGATGTGGGGAGCTCCCATTACACAGCATTACTTCTGCTGCTGCTGTTAATGGATCATCTAAAACAAAAGCACATCTTTTGCTGTTTTAATGGTTTCTGGTAACCAGATAACCTACAGGAGGCTTAGATGCAGAACACTTGTAGTGCGTTCAAATAATCCCCATAAAACTCGAGAGCCGCCACTTATCAGGAGATCTACTGCAGACCATTATTTATTATGCACCATCTCCGTTAAAAGTTCAAACAGTGGTAACAGTGGAAATCTTTACCTCGAGATAACACACTGTCTTAGCTAAAGGACTGTGGAGTTAATGCTGCACTATTATTGTCTCCACCAATATTCAGACGACCTTTCTGTTAACTCCTGCTAGAGATGATCTTCTGTCCCCTTGTTTGTTATTTTTACTCTAAAACTGAAGACTATACCTTTAAAAGAATGAACATTTCTTGCTACGGTCCCAAATGGTCCAACATATAGTTACATAATAAGAAACACTGGAAGTAGCCAGTGGAATTTGTATTGTGTTTCCATATGAAAGGCAGGTTAAAAATAAGCCATGTGACACTGGAACATACGCAGTCAGTATATTATTTATTTCTCGGAGAAAACAACCAAATCACTGATCATATTTTTAATGATACACTGACTGGTATTTTCATTTCAAATAGGAGTCCCTTCGAGTGAAATGTGAGGCGGTAACACTGCTATATTGGTGCAATTTGTGTTGTGCGATTCAGTACTTGGTGGAACATAGAAATTTGCTTCTCTGGGCCCAAGTATCTTGCATAAAGAAAACTGAGAAACAGGCAGTTGCCTGGTGAAAAATACAGCTCAAATATGAATGGAACAGAAGGTCAGAAAAAGACATACTGAAGAGTGTAGTGAAAATGAGATACAGGAGTGTTGGGGGGGGGGGGGGGTCACAGGATGGCAACGGTAAGAGGTAGGCCCACTTCAAACTGTGCAGCTATAAAAGGAGAAAGAACAGAAGTGTGGTCAAAGGGTAGATGGGTGGCTGCAATGCCTTCCAGTGGAAGATCCAGTGCAGTGGGCTTATTACAGGAAACTCTCTTTTAACCGGCACCCAAATAACCGGAAATCTCTCTTAACCGGCAAAATTCTTGAGTAGGTAACCGGGGTTTTCCTTCATCTCTCCTTTAAAAATAACTTAAAAAAAAAACCCCGAGGCGTTTGCCTTGTATCGGAGCGTGTAGATTGGGAGGGGAATGTGCAGCCCGGGTAGGCAGCGGACACGACAGATGGTCAGCTGGCGGTCCCCGGGGAGACGGAGCTCCCAATGCAGGCGCATGTCAATGTGTACGGGGCTCTCGTACGTTGGGAGATATAACTCTCCGTTATCCGGACTTTTTGATTAACCGGCACCACGCCAGTCCCGGTTAATAAAGAGTTTCCTGTACTACACAATTCTGTGAATTTATAATTCTCCCCTTGCCCTTCATTTCCTGAAGGCAACAACACATATTGGGATACAGTTGTGGAGGGGCCAGCAGCCCTCAGATTCCTCACCCAAGCAGTAATTTTTCCACATATGAGCCTAAACACTGAGTGATGGCATGCTATTCAACTGTAAGGGTATCATAGTTGAACCCAATCCTGTCCTCACTCGATATCCAGACACTGCCAGCAATGGTCATTGCATAGAGCTCAGGAACAGCGAAGTTTTCTCAATTTTGCCCTGAAGACACCAACCAATTATCACACTTCGTTGTCACCCGTGGCTCAGTGGGTAGCACTCTTGCTTCTGAGTCAGAAGGTCGTGGGTTCAAGTCCCACTCCAGCGACTTGAGCACAAAAACCTAGGCTGACACTCCAGTTCAGTACTGAGGGAGTGCTTCACTGTCAGGGGTGCCATCTTTCGGATGAGTCGTTAAACCGAGGCCCCGTCTGCTCTCTTAGTTGAGATGAGTGTAAAAGATCCCATTTCGAAGAAGAGCAGGGGAGTGATCCTGGCCAATATTTATCCTTCAATCAACGTCAATGAAAAAAGAATTATATGGTCATTGTCATGTTACTGTTTGTGGGACCTTGCTGTGCCCATTGGCTGCTTCATTTCCTACATTGCAACAGTGATTACACTTCAAAAGTACTTCACTGGCTGTAAAGTGCTTTGGGACGTCCTGAGGTCGTGAAAGGCGCTATAGAAACGCAAGTCTTTCTTTTTTATTGCAGTTACTGATGAAAGCAGCCAACTCAGCACAGAGCAGCCTCAAACCGGACATCATCTTGATCGGTTCGGTTCAGTACCGGCCTGCATGGGCAGTCACCTACTGGGCCATTAGGGAAGTAAATCCAGATTCTAGCAAGAAGCCAACACCTTCACGAGAGGAGAAAATTGGCAAAGAAACAAAAGTAACTCACTCATCTCAACTAAGGAGACATTTTGCTATTGGGCCCACAAAAAGTTATTTCCTCAGGCAGATAAAGGACGACTGGTTAAAAAGACCGAAGATCCACAAATTGTCCTGCTTTGTGATGATGGGAATATCAAACAGTTTACACCTAAGTCATTGATTTAAAAAAACCAAGTCAATTCCAGAGCCAGCTGGTCTGCTGCAACAAATCTCTGCATGGCCCAGCATCCTGCTATTAGCACATTAAAACCCAGAATAAAGCCATCACTGAAGATCCGATTGATCTTTCCAACAGCTGCAGAAGTTACAGAACGTTGCCACCATCAAGTGCAAACAGAACAATCCCACATCAGAGCAAGACAGTCACAAACATAGAATTGCATGTTCAGTAAGTGCGTAGTGCACAAACATTCCACAGTAGATCTCACTAGTTGAGTATTTTATGTATCTAAAATGAAAACAAAAAGCCTACTCTATTAAATCCAGTAGCTAACTTAGGATTTTGGTTTATAATTGAACTTTTACTTCAGTTATTCTACTTACTGAATTCCAAATTAGTTACGGTTCAAAGGTTCTTCCCACTCATTTTGATTTTAGACTCTTAAAATAGACAAACAACTCATTTGACAATAAATATTGGAATTTAAATAAACCAACTAGATATGTGGATGCTGAGAACGGAGAACAAGTATCAAGACGACACAGAGTGATCTGGCATTGGAGATGCATGTTCTAGAATAGCAGAATGAAGCGGCTTGCTTCCTCACTCCTCGGAGACTTCCACAGAATCTGTTGAATCTCTCAGACTAATGAGACACTGTCTCAAAAGGATTTTTAAGAGTCTTTAATATTTTAAAGTATGTCACAGTTCATTAGGCACAATCCTCTGCATGAATGGAGTCACTCAGATGCAATCTACAGCATCAATGCAGCAGAGGTAAAATTTAATTGCTTGTCCATTTTGTAAGTGAAGCCCTAAGGACCGCTAACATTTCACGACAACTTAAACAGATTCATACAAGATCATCGGATCATGTTAACTATCCCATTTTTAGTTCTTTCAAAAAAAAAAATCTAGAGCCAAAATTACAAATATTGTTTTTAATGCTAAATAGAATGGAAATATTAAATATATAAACACATCTTAAAATCATAGAAATTTAGCACAAAAGGCCATTTTGGCCCATTGTGCCGGTGCCCTGCCAGCTCCACACCAGAGGTAACTACTCCAATTTACCTTTTCCCTGTGCCTTTTGATAGTTTTCTTCAAGTGTTTACCTAACTCCCTCTCTAACAAGTTAATTAAATTTGCTTCAGTAGCCACTTGTGGTAATGTATTCAATGTTCTAATAACCCTTTCTATGATTTTGGTTTAGCCTTCCCCTTTATGCTTCTAGTACTAATCCTAAATTTATGCCCCCTTGTTACTAATTACTGACAAGTGGAAATAATCTTTCACCATCTACCTTCTCCAACTCTTTCACATTGCACCAACATCCTTTCTATAATGGAATACCCCAAACTGCGCACAGTACTCAACTGAGGTTTAAATAATGTTCTTGCAAAAATTCATCATTCTCTCCTTATTTTTGTATTTACTGCCCTTATATATAAAGCCGAGAATCCCACTTGTCCCTTTTATGGCTTTTTCTACCTGCAATCCTGCCTTTAAAGATCTGTGTATCTGTACCCATACAACTCTCAATTCTTCTGCTTGACAGAGATTTTTTTTTCTATGTTTCCTCTGTTCTTTTTCAAAAAATATACCACTTCACATTAACCACATCGCTGCCCACTCTTGACAGAGGAGGGATGATTTTGTAGGAGAGAGAAAAATATTGCTTTCAAAGAGATGAGATCTAGTATAAAAAGAAACTGATTATACAATGCATATGTTGTCAAATGGAATAAATTGGAATTTACTGAAAATAACCGGAGATATCAGAGGATGAAAATTGACTTTGCAAGTCTCTGTGTGGTTCTTTCATTCCCACCTGGATACTGGATGAAAATTGGCAATCTCGAACTCTATACTGTGGCACAATGCATTTACCCGATAGCTTCTAACATTATACTGCAGCACGTTGGAGCTACCCAACAACCACCTGTGGAACTTACTCAATCAGGACAAGACTCTCCCATGCCTATTTTTGGGATTGCCGGTTGTTGTCCTGCACCCAAGTGGGAATTAAAGACGGACACAAAGACATGCAAGTTCAATGCCCCATGCCCACTTTTGGGTTACTTCACCCCCACGTTTCACATCTCCTCCAGGCCATACTCCAGACATGCATCACTCTGAGTGGAGTACCTCCAATATTCCCTCCTTTTTGGGAAGTGTCTTGGTTGCTCTGAGCACCTGCCCAGGTTTAGATCAGAAGCTTGCATTGGTCCCCCAATAGGTCAATGGATAAATGCACTACCTGCTGTGACACTGGGTCATGCAGGAATCCTTGTCTGTGAGGAGTTAGTTGATCTCAGCTGGATAAGGTGGAAATGCTGCAGTGCATTTCTGTTTCCAAAGGGTAAAAGAAAAATGCTTGCATGTCTATAGTGCCGTTCATGGCCTCAGGATGTCCCAATGCGCTTTAATAGCCAGTGAAGTACTTTTTTTTTTTGAAGTGCAGTCACTGTTGTAATGTAGGAAACAGGGTACGCAGGAAGCGGGGAAAACAGAAATCAGCCAAGGTTTCTGCTCCGGACTGCTATTCAGTGAACCTATTGGAAAGCACGTGTGTGGTTCTCAGCTAAGAACAGGATTAGGCTTGGTAGCGGTCAAACAGCCCATCAACATGTGAAAACAGCCACGTGGGGAAGTAATGGAGAATGGTTGCCACCCTTGAAACTGTATCGCAATATGAACTATGGCTTTAAGGAGAGGAAGGTAACGGAGAGAAAATATGAACTCTAGGCAGTAATGGGAATAAAACCCATATCCTAGCTGGCTCAGTGTATTTGTAAACCAATGTGTCATGCCTACTTTAACAAGTATGAGTAGTTCAAAGCTAGGTTTCAAACCTGCAACATAGAGGAGTCACTGTTTAATCCAATAGTTGCTGGATGACAAACTTTTACTTAGAAAACTTCCTCAGAATAAGTAGATTTTTGGAAAAAGAAAATTAAGTTTTCACATGGTATACTTTTTCTTCAATTGCACGATCAAAGGCTTTTATGAAATGTTTGTTGGTGTTAATCCTCCCTTCCTGCTCAATAAAAACATGGTACATTATTGTTGTGATCATAAATGATCTTAGCAGTGTCCCATGGTAAGATTTTACTGCACTGTATCTTCAATGTCCACAGTGACAGAGTGCACGGTTTCTGGCACCAGTCTGCCGGATTAGAATGCTATAGCCACACCTGTAAAAAAAAAAGGTTATTTGGAAAAATTAAGTTTTAGCTCTCCCATAAGTCCAGTGGGTAAAGATACCACCCAGTGTTATCCTAAGCAATATCCTTCCCAAAAGCCCTAGGTTTGATTAATGGCCTGTGCAGAGTTGCTGATTTCAGCCAGGGTAGAAGTTGGGATGGTAAAATTGAGCCAAGCACCCCTCGGATAGGTGAGGGCAGAAGAGAGGGGGGGGGGGGGGGAGGGGGGGGGGGGAGGGGGAGAGAAGGGGAGCAGAAGTTAGTCAGAGCTCCCACTACTGATCGCCATCCAGTGACTTGCGTCCGATAGTTCAGATGTGTTAATGTTGGATAAGAACTGGATTGACCACCCACCCCCACCACGGCCTGTCGACCCTAGCTATCCATGCTGCCAAATGAAGAATGGCTAATTTGGCATGGCACCAGAGGCTTGCTGGCACCCGTAGAACTGGACCTCAGCAAGACTCAGCGGCTTTGAGAGGGAGGGCAGAAACTGTGGGGGGAGATTGTGCAGTAGAGGCAGGTACAGGAGAGCAACTGTGTTTTCACAACTAGTGATCCATGTGATTAAACATATTTGTGGCTGCACCGTGAGGAATCATCAGTTGTGATTTTTTTTGTCTTTCCTTTTATCCCCATGGTTTTCCCAGAAGTTGGTGGCTCTTGCGTGGTGCAGTACAGCGGGCAGCAGCAGTCCTCTGGTGCCTTGTCCAAGGGCTTATTATTCAGTGTGTACCTCAACCGTGAATATTGACGGGCTATTTGACTTTGGGGTCCATCACAGTAAAGCCCCATCATCAGATGGCCACATACATTTTGCAGCAGTGGTCAATCAGAAGCAGGAACTCTGGCTGACTTTTCCTTTCCCTCGCCCAGAGACACTGAAGCCAGCTAGTCTGTTCATATCATGCTGAGAAATGTCACTCATCTGCTATCCTCAAAATCTCATTTGGATCTGTAAAAATTGCCCTGTTTTCTATTAGTAACCTTCCACTCAGTCACCTCAATCATGAACGAACTGTAGCAGTGTGAACGGGAGTCCTAAATTGCGGTATAAATGAAAACAGTGTACTTAAACTTTTCTCTTTCAGCATCAGTAAAGCACCGCATTGGAGAGTCTAGGAGACTGGTAATTGTTCAATTAAAAGTTGCACCAACATGTCAGCAAAGCATTTTGGACTACTTGCCAAATGCATCATTGCCGGCAAATGTTTGCTCACCATTCATTCCCAGTGACAAGCTGTAAATAGCTTTACTTCAAAAAGAAGGCGATTCCCTCTTCTGTTAGAAATATTTGCAAATCTCCAAAGTCCTTCAAAAAAAGAGGCTAGCAGGTCAACAGTAAGGGGAAAAAATAAGATGAATCTGGGGTCAAAACCATGGAGAAATGTTTTTCTGAAGGGTCATTCCACCCACACTAACCTTCATTTAGTGGTGATAAAGACAAAGGCAAAACCCTGAAAAACCAGACCTCTCAGCTCTAAACAGGTCCCCTCTGGGACCAAGCAACAGATAAGGGCTGGCTAGACAAGACAAAAACAGGGCCTGCACAGAAAATTTACAACCACAGTGTTTTTTAGCTGAGTACTTAACACAAGATGGGGCTTATCCTAGTAAGGCCGGCACAATTCTAGCCTGCGATCCAGGATAAAGTTTTGACTGCAAGCAAAAAGTTGCTGCCTTCTATGCTGTCCAGTTTCTAGCGAGCTCACAGTATATTGTCCTGCAACAGTCCAGTGGGCTAGCCTGCTGGGGTGAATACAGTGCCCCAAGCCCATTCTCAGAATACAATAAAGCTGCAGCAATTATGCAGGAAAGAATCCAACCATGTTAGATGGTGACATCTGGGCCATGCCCTTTGACACGCTTAGAATCTGCCTTGACTAAAGCCTGCTTTTGAAGCAATTGAGAGACGGAGATCTGGGGGACTGTAAAGGGAGTAGTGACACAACAAAGCCTAAAGTAAGCTGTATGATGTTACAGAAACCTCCTAAAAAGGTTAGTTTTTCTACTCATAACAACTGGACTACAGATATTGCTGGATTTAATTTGAGAAATCAGTGCATGTACATCTAGGTGCTGACTATCAGTACAAGTAACAACCAACCCACTCAAAAAGTAACCCATTCATAAAAAAGCTATTAAAACATTTGCCCCATTTTGCAGCACAGTAAACGCGGCACGGCACATGGGGATAAATTTATAGCAGGCCACATTCCATTCAGATCCAGGCAATTCAAACTAAGGGCACAAACTCACTCTGCATTTACTGCGGTGCCTTCATTCAATATAAAATGATCAGTTTGACACATACTGTATTTACATTTGCCATACAAAAGGAGAGAGAGATGTGCACAGTGTGCCTGATACAGCAAATGTCCGATCTGGCAGCAGCAGACAGAGGTGAGAGTTTATACTCCAAACCAAACTGGGAATGAATAATTCCTCCCCGTCTACATCAAACCATTTATTGTGGCTCAACAAACTCAAATTTGCAATTGTAGTGTAAACCAGGTTGGAGAGATTTAATTGCTGCTCCCATTGTAAATCCTTCCACTTCTTCATGGTCACCTGATGTTTATGATTTATTTGTGTAATCCTGCCTATCTTGAGCCTTTGTTCTGCCCCCTTTGAAGGCCTTCGGGGTCAAACACTCCCTTCACCCCACCCCCATCTCCCAAAATAAATGGTTCCTTTTCTACTGGGCAGTGTTATTTGGAAGTGAAAAAAAAACCTTAATCAAGATAACAACACCAAAAGAGAGAAAAAAAATCATTAAGGGTGGTCTAGAAATGACAGACTCATTTGCAACATTATAAGTAACTCACCCAGTACAGAGTAATTGAGGTCCAGCTGATATTTCAGTATGTAACATAAACCATTGTAAATAGCAGTGTTAAGACACTGGGAAAAGGGAGATATCCACTTTGTCCAATCTGTGCCCTCAGGCCTAGAAATACATTTTCTTCTAGAATCAACACGGCTCTATTAGTTTTTCATGGGTTAACTACCATTGTGACCTTGTAATAGAATGAAAACTTACATTTATCAAACTGGTTAAATTAAGACAACAACCTTGTGCCTGATACAAAGAACAGAACTATTGGACACAAGTATTCGAACTTAACTACACAACTTCGCTAGCTGCAATAACTTTCTTCTCAACATTACTTCTGCCTCTCTACAGCTGCGACTCGTTCAGCACTGCACAATTTAGCATGACTTAGAGATTTGCATTTTTACTTTTAAGAATCTACTGTTAAATGGAAACGCGTTTTTCCACCATCAACTTTTCACTCAATGTAGTTTATATAAAATCGCCTCACCGAGAAGGGATTATTAAAGTTATATCACAAATGAACAAATCTTAAACATTCATTCTCAAGACGTTTGTTTTTTATGTTGGATTTTAATGTTTCCTTTTAATCAAAGTTAATTTAGACTTAAATAGCTGCCATCAGTGTCCTCTCAATGGTACTCGAGTAACTGCAATACAAGTAAAAGAGTCCTTTTAACTCTGGTGTTGCGGTTAGGAGTTGGGCCTAATTCCGGACGTAGAAAGATCTGTTCAAATGAGCCAGGGGACACTACCGGCATTGGTGAATAAGCATCATTTCCCCCGATGCACTGGTGGCGGGGTGTCTCCACTCTCTAGTGGTCAGAGGTGACTAGTCTACATCTGTTTTCCTGGCAGCCTAAGGGATGGCAAGTGTTATCCATATTTCCTGAGGCCTATGGAGGCACATATGCCAGTCTGTGTTTGGATTTAGCTTTGCAAGTATTTGGATTAAGGGGGAGTTGTGTGTATGTGGGGGAGGGGGGGTTAAGAAACATTTTTCCCTCTCATTTGATAGTTTTATGTTTTCCAAAAAGAATTAGTGCGCATTTTTATACATTTCTAAATTTTGGATAACTGGTAGTTCAACGCTGTTCAGCTTAATGGATTTCAAAATGAACAAGAAGAACAAAGCAGCTGATTAAGGTGACCCAAATCCCTCAATTGTTTAATATCCATATAACTCGGAAGCCACAGCAACTTTTTTTTTTAAAAAACACCAGCGCATAAAATTCTTCTACAGTATAAACACACGTGCATAGAATTTGCACAGATGAAGGATGAACGGTTACCCTTTGAAAAGACTGTGGCATTGCCATTGGTCTGTGGCTCAAAAATGCCCCAATCCTGAAGCCTTTGAGGAGAGGGCAACTGAGGGCACTTTTCTGTCTTTTTAATACAATGGAAAGGAAATGATGAGAGAATTTACTATCAAAATAATCTAACCACAATTCTCCCTAGTACATTTTACTAAATTGGTTGTTTAAGCAAAAAGTTTGGGCTGAAAACATTTTTTTTATTATATATATATATATATCTCCATTATCTTACATAAAGCAGCTTTCCTCTGTCAGTTCTTTCTGGACAAATTGTCTGTGTCTGTAAGATAATGGTCCATTTCATTTCACACTCAAGACTGGCGTTTCAGGAGCGATTAATCAGATAAAATGAAAACCCCAAAAAAAAGTGAGTACTGTTTCCCAACTCTCCTATATGGGTTAGATGCTTCCTAAAGTTGTCAGTTAAAAATAGATCTTGGAATCAATAGGAAATCTTATGACAACATTTTCCTCAGAAGTTTTTTTTTGAACTGGGGCAAGAGGTCTCAACAAGCATGTGTAAGATTTCTATAGCAAGCACCAATAATTACAGAATGTGAAGTCTTCAAACAGCAAACAAGGAATTTCATATCTCACCACTAAAAATAAACAAAGTCATTCCAAAAACTAATATCTGTGTTCATACCACAGTCCAAAGCAGGCACCTCTAATGATCCAGGGCTGATTTGATGATGGGAACTACAGTTGAGAGAACTGCTCTTGGTTTGGGATCCTGGGTGTGATCTGTGCTGATTGCTGCCTAAACTCAAATGGACCACTGAATTTGAGGAGCTAAACTTAGTAATACAATGAAAATGCAGCATCAGTACCACATTCTCTGTTACATGTTAGGGGTCTAAAAAAAGTACTGGTTATACACATTAAATAGAAAAGAAAAACCTTTAGTACCCTTTTACATCCTCGAAACAACCCAAAGCACTCTCAGCCAATAAAGTACTTTGAGTGTAGTCACTAGTGTTATGGAGGCAAACGCAGCAGCCAATTTGTGACCAGTAAGGTCCCACAAACAACAAATGAGATTAAAGACTAATTTGTTCTTTCTTGGTTAAGAGATAAGCGTTGGCCAGGACATCAGGAGAACTCCCTGCTCTTCCTCGAATAGTGCCATGGAAGTTTTTACATCCATCTGAACAGGGAGACGGGGCTTGGTTTAACATCTCTTCCAAAAGAAGCACACAGTTGTTTCAAAAACTATTAACTTTTAAGGATTCATACTGTACACAGCGTTAAGAGAATTGAAGGCCAATTGTCATCTTTGGGTGAAAGGGTGTCAGGGACCGAGGGATAATTGGACCAGAGTCCCTATTTTAAAGTCATACGTTCTGTCCTTATTTCTATATTACACTTTGTAATGATGAGAAGTTTATATGGCAGTTTCCGTTATAAGTATGAACATAGAAATTTATAATGGGAAGAAAAACTAACAGAAAAAGCACACAGATGCACGATTTTGATTATATAGCCAGGTATAGAATCACAGAGCAAATCATGAACAGTGGTGCAACACAGCATTAGTTCAAATGTAGTACACTTTAATTGACCTGACTTAATAATCTATGAGAAATAGCATTAAACATCTTTTATTCATTTATTCAAAAGTTTCCATCATTTATTGGCCCAATTTTTAACCCTGCTCAAAATATTAATAAATGTTATTTCTTAGTGGTCAGTGAAAACTGCTGCTCTTCCCATGCCAAAAAAAGTCAGAACTGAGCAAACTGAATATTAAAATAAAGCAATTTTCTGCCCTGGTTTTATATAATCTTTCGAATATCTGCTTTTGGTTGGGGTGGGGGGGGGGGGAGGAGGAGAGAGAAGAGGAATGACATTGGGCAGACACCAAGCTCAACTCAATCCAAGATATTTGAAGCTTAAGATGTACTGTAATAACTTTGTTAAATTCAAATTACAACCCCCTCTCCTCCTCCGCCGCTAAATGTACTGTAATAACTTTGTTAAATTCAAATTACAACCCCCTCTCCTCCTCCGCCGCTAAATCATCTGGCACCAATGTGTTAAAGTCTCGTTCAGGGAAAATATGAACCAAAAACAAAACAATTTTTATATCTATATAAATTATGTCACTTCGACAATGGGGTATGTCGATGATTCGGAGTATGCCCATTTTACTGATAAGAGTAGGAGACTAATAATAGTTGGTTGAAATGTTTGGAGGTGAATGTTAAGATCTATAGACAGTCAACACATATGTATAAATACCCCTCCCTCAATAGGGAGGTGTGGGGCTATTTAAATATTGGGCAGAGGGCTGGGACAATGTCTCCCTTTGGTGCATATAAAGCCTTTCACCCTTGGAAAAAAAACATGCTAAAGTTCGCTTGTACTAGCAGAAAGTAACTGGCTATTAAATGTTACATGTTTCGATTTATAATGGAAAAAATCAATAGCACTGGTTGACCGCGCCAATGTCAAAATTAGGCTCCATATGTTTAGTAAACTTGCTCATTGATTCATGCAATTCTTGTAATATTTTAAGAGGCACTATTATTTACACATTTAAAAAAAGTATATGATTTTAGAAGACTATTCAATTTATAAAGTGTGAATGAAATGGCTTTAAAGTACCTTCTATGCAATATGTATATTGCATTTAAGTTTAAAAACAAATTAATTGCAGTGAAATTTTGTATTTAAAAATTAAACATCAGCAAACATTCCGATCCGACTTTGTGGAAACACTCAAATTTGATTTCTCAGCTGAACAGTTTCAATTTCTCAACAGCCTTCACAACCCTTTCATGTGAGAAGTTGAAGCATCTTTTCAAAGCTATGCACCTTTGACTTAGTTACACCCTAAAGGACCTCACACATCTGAGGGATTCTCATTCTTCTGAGAATAATCAATGAAGAGACACATCTTGCCTTACAATTTGATTAAATGAAGAGAAATTAGTCAGCTCAAGCTTCGCATTTAGATGACCTCTTGTTTTGTGTAATGCTCGAAAACAAATCATTTGATTTTAAAAGTTGCTCACAATCCCTTTAAAACAGTTCTACGCAATCTTTTTGTAACACTAATAAAGTTACTAACTTGAGAAATTCTACACTAGGTAGCCTTCCACTTCGAAATGTAGAAAACCAACAGATTCCCGATAAGGATAGACAAACATTCTGAATGTCTAATAAAACAAAAGATGTCCAAAGTAGAAATCCTTTGTTCTTGCAACGTTTTGTTTACATAAAGCAGCGCAAGAGCAGAATCAGGGCAGTTGGGTCCTTAAGACGGGAGTCTTCATTACAGGAATAAAAACAGAAAATGCTGGAAATACTCAGCAGGTCAGGCAGCATCTGTGGAGAGAGAAACAGAGTTAACGTTTCAGGTCGATGACCCTTCGTCAGAACTGGGTTCTGACGAAGGGTCATCGACCTGAAACATTAACTTTGTTTCTCGCTCCACAGATGCTGCCTGACCTGCTGAGTATTTCCAGCATTTTCTGTTTTTATTTCAGATTTCCAGCATCCGCAGTATTTTGCTTTAGTCTTCATTACGGGTACTTACTTCACAGTCTTGGCAGAAAATATGCTATTCTTCCGATTATCTAGCATGGATATGGTATAAACAGTGCTCAACCAGAATCAGAAAGGGATTTGCACGGATGTGCTTTATTGCTGATAAAGAGGATTGGTTCCCTATCCAGAAGTACTGCTGCAGTTTCCCGGGTATGTCCACATCTAGTCACTGTATAGATTTTCATTAATACAGTAACATGTAAAATGAATTCAGCAGCAGGCCATTACTAACGGTTTAACGATAGCCAGAGCACTTACTGATGGGCATTACCATACATTAGCCAACCAGCATTTAGGTCACTCCAAAGAAAAGTGTATTACATTAATGATTTACAAAAGGTAAATATGGCAAGCTATTAACTGTGTTTACAAGTCATTCTAATATTTACTTATATCATTACTTGCTCATCCACCGGTCTTATCTTTCGTTTACTCAAACAGAATCTTACAGTCTTGCTGATAATTAATCAGATAAAATTAGGCCTTTTTTTTTGATCTCACTGCACGGTGATAAAGCCTAATGCCATAAATTAAGTGCAATATTTTGAAGATGTCCCTTCATCAACTAATAGTGACCGACCTTTGGATTTCTAACAAACACATGGCCTCATTTCTGAAGCAAGGAACAGCAGATGCTTTGATGCTGCACTTATTTTCTGCTACAAAGAACCCTACAGTCTACAATCATACCAGATCTTGCAAAACCTGTATGGAGATTTGCTACAGCTTGGCCACATTTTCTCTTGGAAGAGCTACTACAGTTTGGACACACAGCTACTCTTTTAGGTGAAAGAAAAAAAAATGAACTTAGATTTATAATGCGCCTTTCATGACCTCAGTATATCCCAAAGCGCTTTACAGTCAATGAAGTACAGTACTTTTGAAGTGTAGTCACTGTTGTAATATAGGAAACGTGGCAGTCAATTTTCAAACAGCAAGGTCCCACAAACAGCAATCAGATAATGACCAGATATTCTGTTTTTTTTTTAAAAAAAGTAATGCTGGTTGAGGGATAAATATTGGCCAGGACACCGGGGAGAACGCCCCTGATCTTCTTCGAATAGTTCCATGGAATCTTTTACGCCCTCTGAGGGGGCAGACGGGGCCTCGCTTTAATGATCATCTGAAAGATGGCACCTCCGACAGTGCAGCACTCCCTTAGTACTGCACTGTAAGTGTCAGCCTAGATTATGTGCTCAAGTCCCAGGAGTGGGACTTGAACCTACGATGTTCTGACTCAGAGGAAGAGTGCTACCATGACACCTTGGCCATACTACATCTTTCAAAACACAACATAATTTTCATATAGTTCCAGTTCTCTTTGAACACTAAACACTTTCAATATTTTACATTTAAATCAAAAGATATAACCAACAGAACAATCTGTCATTAATAATTTAGAGGGCCAATAATTAAAAAATAAAACCTATCTACATTATTGACACAAGTATGGGCAATTTTTTTATTTTTTTTTTAATTGTCAAACCAGCATCTATTCCTTCAATTTCCTTTAACAGTTTAGTGATATCTAATGTGTGCTGTATGTACAAATAATTTGAATAGTATATCGTAATTCAGTAAATAAAAGATTCTTTGATTCATAATTTTCATTCTTTTGAAACCATCAATTACTCAGGGGGGACAAAGTAGGATAATTTGAATTACATTTCAATGCCCAGATCAAAAGCTGGTTTACATCTTACTCCAGTTATTCAACGGTGTAGGTGGCAGTGCTTAAAATTATGCAAGATTCTGGGTATTTAAATTTAATTCATGTAAAAAAAAGACGATAAATAAAACAAAGGAATAAAGCTACGTTGAGAATATCACTTTATTGATTATAATCAGGAGATCAATAATGCACAGGATGAATCATGACAAACTCCCTTAATAAAGAATTCCAATCAGCAATAATAGTGCTCTTATTCAATAATGCTTTCTCAAACCTATAGAAAAGCCTTTGCCTACTTTTCAATAGACCATTCCCCACCTTTTGTAGTATGTTCAGGCTGAAAAATCATTAGCAGCTGAAACTAAACCGTGTCATCTAGTGTCAACAACCGTTTACAGACAGTAACCAACTCTCTTGAAGATAAAGTACATGGGCAAATCTCAGCACAATGGCTTCAGTGATTCAGCTACTTTATTCATACTTGACCTTCGTAACCAATTGCATAGTAAAATTAACTGAAGCTTTGGACAGACATCTTGAATAAGATTAAACTGTAATGAATCATTTAGAGAGTTATCAGCAATAGGTAAAATGACAGGAGAATTACGTCCAAATTTAAAAAGCTACAAACATTCCAACCCTGATATCATTAAGCTCACAGCAGAGAATACATCATGTTTGCCATTATCTGTTCCTCTTTAGCCTCAACCTTCTAGCTCATGGTCCTGTGATAACCCACTGCATTTAAGACTTATCATTCCATTATAAATTTAGTGTTCCCCAGAGATAAGATTCCTCAATGGCTTTCTCTTCAGCTCTAACATAGCACTCTTTGTCTATAAAACCGAATAGTACACGTCTATTCAGGAATTAAGAAAAATAAAAGCTCTTCACTTGGTAAACAGGGCTATTTGGACTTTGAAGCCCATTACTAGAATAGTCCCATGGCTACCAAAAACAGATTTCTTAATGATTGACAATTGACTTTCCTGTGCATCTCTCAAAATCATCAACAACATATACATCGTGCATCAATCAGTTCATAAACGTTTGTTTTTTTCTCCAGACTTCTCATTTCTACACGGTTAGAAGGGGAGGTAGTTGGGGCCCACCAGTGTCATTCTGTGGTCAGGAGTTTTTTTCTAACCTTGAGGTGGGTATTTTACTTGCACGAAATGGTCTGGTGTAATGAAGTGACAGGCAACTTTGGGGCTAGCAGGACCACACGGCTGGAAAGCCAGCAAATGCTACTCAGCTACCAACAGTTCACAGACTTTGTTGTGCAGGGGAATTGGCTCAAAAGTGGTTAGTTTTTATGCTAAATATTTATGGCATCCAACACATTTGTCAAAATATCTTCTCACCTTTAGTCGGTGAGATTTTAGGTATTTTAGGTTTTATCTTTGGGTGCGTTACCTTCCCCAAGTGTGTAACTTTCTTAATCCGCGCCGCCCCCCCTCCCCCCAAAATACAATATATAGAATACCATGTTCTTGGAAAGTTTCCAGAACTTGAGCACTGAGAAATATAGGGCTATGGTACAGCACAAATTTCAAAAGCAAAGACAGAAGGCAACGGAAAGTACAAGATATTGAAGTATTGGATTATGTTTGAGAGGTGAGGTAACATTTAAAGACTTCTGAACTCAAAATATTATGTTTAAGTAAAACACATGCAGTGTTGATCATGACAAAATATGCTAAGAATATACAATTACTCACAACTTCCTCTGGTCATCACGTGTATTAAAATTTAGAATATCTAACATTTTGACCTGTATGAAAAGTAAGCTTTCCCTCAGAATATTACTATCTCAACATATAATCAAGATATCACATATATGATTACAGATGGGACACATATATAAGGCGTTAATTAATGCTGCTTACGCAACAAAACTTAGTTCAGCTCAATAAAAGCAGCATTACATTTTTATTTAAGAAGCTAGTTCATTTGTTCAGTGTGACTGCTAGACATGTTTTTACAAAATGTAAAAGTATCTACAAGTGATAATTAGCTGGATTAAAAAAACGAACAAATTTACAGTTTATGCTCAATTAAATCTTTAGCTTTTTGTTGAAACTATTCAAAAATCCGGTACACATCTTGAAGCTAACACACTCCTCAAAACAGAGCTACTTTTCAAATTGCGCTTTCAGAAGGTCACCAGAAAGGGTTGTGTCTCATTGTAAAATGGCACGCTTCCATACAGGTGTTCTTAACTTTATTACATTTTCACACCTTGTTAACTCGCAGCAACTATTTAAACACAAACAGCTAGTAAAAGACTCCATTTCCTAACAATTTGCCTCCCCTTTTCATAGTACTTAGCCCAATTTGTGTTGTCTTTCAGGCCCACCCTGGCCTGTATAATTTTATTGCACCCTGGGAGACCATCATTAAAGCAGGCCTCCAGTGCATAGGCTGAAATTACCAAAAAAAAACCACGAGCTCCACCCCAGCTCCTGTTATCATATCCCACTGAAAACAAATACAAAAACTAAACATATCACTCTACATCAACAAACAAAAATGAACCCACATCTACTGTCCTGTAACTAATGGCTAATTACTAAAGCATAACTCTCAATGCTGTGTTGTGCTTTTCTAAAATGTTCTCTCCGTACCCTTCCCCCAAAGGCAATGGCTCACTCTGGGGTAGTTTCACGAGTGCTGGGAGCCCTTGGGTATTATGTCCAAGTGACCATTCTTCATGTAAAGGTCTAGAAAGTGGGTTTTGTTTTGCTATTCAACCATGGGGCATCAGAGCTGAACCCAATCCCATCTTCAACTGATGTCTACACATACATACACTTTCCAGCAGGGGCCATTAGACAGCAGTCAGGAGTGGCAATCTTGGATGATTTTTTCCCTCTTCCTAATATAAGAGCCACACGGCCAATTCCAGCACAAAACCCTGGCAACTAAACAACCACTGACAGCCCAACCGAGATCAGTCAAGCACAGGGCAGGGATCGAAAGCTGGGACTTTCCTGATCTGTATGGCTCAGTACAACACCATGCAGTGCATTTACATGCTGAGCCACTACAGTGCACTTTCCATGTTGTCAGTTTAAGACAGGGGTGTGTAACCTGTGTTGATAAGGACAACATAGGGCCCTCGAATCCTGGAAATCCAGTGCCTGAAGCCCAGGCGCCTCATTCCTGTTTTTACTATATTTTTTATTCGCTGATTTGTCCTGTGAGCATCGTGGTTTGGAAAGGTTATTCTTAGCAATGTTGTCCAATTGGTGGATTATTCGCATATCAGAAGATAACAGAAATATGCAAATGAATAGGAACACAGGTTAATTTTTTTTAATATCGCCCCAGGATCCATGGTACTCTCCTGTGCAGGCCAGAGAGACAAAAGATCAGCCAGCTCTGGTCTAAATGGTTTATTACTAATAGTTTCTCAGTTTTCAAACAGATTAGTTTTTAGTTATACAAAATTTCAGTCACATCATGTGGAGGAACAAAATAGGATTCTAAGATTTGCAGATGCAGAAGAATGTGCCCGCCAGCGGTCATAAATCCCAGCACATTAACCGTATATTTCTCTCTCTGGAAAATAGTAGAGGACACAACAAACTTGTGTGTATTGATGTTATATTTTTATCCAAAAAACCCTCAGAATCTCAGTGCATAAACAGGCAGCAAGTTAATGCACAAAATATATTACTGCTTCCTCAAGAACTGACAATTGTAAAATCAGGATTAACACAATGGGGACCTTTGCCTCATCATTGTACATTGTATTTTTCCAATATAGAGTAAAACAACATGTAAATGCAAAACAAACAGAACCTACTATGCCCAAACCCATAGCAAGAATCCACCTCAACATTTCCAACAGGACAAATCTATAATTAGGTTTGAACACAGTATACTCACACTGCCACAGATCTCAATCCCAGTTTGCTGCTTTCCTTTTGTCCTTCTATTGAGTCCATCACCTGTTTCCACCTCTAAAATATCACTTTCATCCATTTCTACCTCACTACCCAGCAAAACCCTCATGGCTTAGTCACCTCTAGTCTGGTTTCTCCAATGCTCTCCTGACTGGTCTTCCAAGCTGTATCCTACAGAAACTTCCAACTCATCCAGAACTCTACTGTCCATAACTTATTCCACACCAAGGCCTACCTACCACCCCATCCTCACCAACCTGCACTGGTTCCCTATTCTATCATGCATGGATTCCAATATCCTTATTCTCATTTACAAATTGCTCTGTCATCTCCGCTATCTGCTCCAGCCCAACATCCCAGCTCAATATCTGCTCTTCTGATACTAATCTGTTGTGTATCCTTCCCATCCCTGCACTCCATCAGAGTCTTCAGCCATTGCAATCCTGCACTCTGGAATTATCTTCCTAAACCCCTCCAATCCAGCTGCATTGATGTCCATCTTCAACAACCTCTTCAAAACCTACCTTTCTGACCTCTCCTTTGGTCACGTCGGCTAGCTTTTCTTCCATTTTCTACTCAAGGTCCGATTCCTTCTCCCACCACCAACATGTGAAGTACTGTGGGCTGTGTTACAGATCCTACACATGCTGTTGTCAGCATTAACACTCTTCTGGGACGGTGTTGCACGGGTGCCTTCCGCTAGATCATTATTTCTGTGAGCTTTGACAGTGACTGTCGACAGGATATTCAACTTCAAGGGGAATCACAACCGAGCCCATTCTGTCCTCAGCAATCGTCCACACACACGAAGTAGAGGTTGCGAGCTAGCACTCGGGAATGGGAATCCCAACCGATTTTCCTCTTCCCTAACGTGGGGTACTGAGGCCAACTGCATGGTGGGAACAGCTAGTTCAGCAAAGCCGATATTTTACCGGTTTATGTATGGCTGCTCTTTCGATAAACCTGCGGAGCTTTTGGGAGAGCCCAAATTCGTTTTTTTTTTACACTATACAGGCATGTCAATTTGGGACCGAAACTGATGCAATTCAGTAAGAAATTTAGCAGAAGAAAACATAAAATCTCAGTTACTACAAATCCAAAATCACTCCACAATAACTGAAAATTTTTGTAAAGCATCTTAATGATTAGAATTGACCACAATCTGTACTTAAGAATGTTTACATTGAACCTTAACACATCCCTTTGAATTTGGGCTTATTTTGAAATTCAATTTACCATTATGAAGCAATTTTACCACTCTTTAAGCATGAAGGCACAAACTTACATAAGCATGTGAGCTTAAAGAGTAGTGTTTAGTCCGGAACACTGATTATTTATAGATCAGTACTCATTACTGAACTGAATAAGTCCTCTCCAGGTCAGGGTGGGTAATCTAACAATCCACAGGCAACTCTGATCCACAAATCAAAGTGTCTAAACGACTGGATGCCATGATAAAGTGTTCCACTTTCCTAGTGTACAATACAGTGCTGATGAAATGTTAAAGAAAAACTGTAACAGAATTTTTAATTTTAAAAAAACTAAAAAATTGACTTATTTTTCACGTTATCTAGTTTGCATCCTGTAGTACCTTTTCCTGTCAGCAGGTATTGCCGTGGGAAATTTTTTGAAACAACTTAAAAATATTTAAAACTTTTTTTTATAAATGGTAAAGCTAACTTCAAAGTAGTTCAAAAACTATCCAATTAAAAACTTTTTTGCTTTTTATTTTCTCTTTACAGCTATTTTCAGATCGGATTTAAACATTAGCTAAATTTTAAATAGTTCCACTATTTTCTGCGTCCCATTGAATAGGAATGCAACAACTTCATGCATTCCGATTTGGTTGTAATCCACTGTAGTGAACATTCTCTAGGTCTAGAACACATTACTGATATGCCCTTATTGCTAAGTCCAGCCTGCAAATAAACTCACAGGTATAACACTCAAATGATCTTATTATTGCTTCAAGGCTTGACTGATTAAACTTCATTCATAAAGTGGGCCAGGGCTGCAAAAAGGTTGCATTTCTAAATCAGCATAGCCTGCCAGAGCAGAAACAGAACTTTATCTCGGTTCACAGGGAAGAGATAAAATCCTGGGGTTCTGGAGGTCAAAAGGCAGTGACTGGGACAAGTGCCTTAAGCAAACCATTCCCGTCTAACCTCCAGCTGGAATTTCATGACAAGACTGAGGAAACAAACTGATGTGGCGCATAATAAACCAGCTTACATACTGAAAACAAGAGGGGTGGTACTCAATTAAACCTCAACGTAATTTATCCTGATTAAGCCAACCAACCCAATTAATTGGCTTTAATCAGAATAAAATGCCAAAATAAGGTCAAAAAACTATTTTTAATAAAGAGACAGTAAACACACAGGTGCCTGGGTTCTACAACATGCTTTCCAATTCCAGTGACTAGTCTGAGTGACAAAAGTAAAATATAAATGAACATTTCCTTTCTTGAAGCTGTGTCTTTGAGAGATAGAGGGGTGTGGAGCAAAATGATGAATTCCTTTATACTCAGGTTATTAGCATCACACCTCCATCTAATTTTTATGTTTCTATATTAATCTTTTGCTTTGACAGAAAAGTTTACATAAATAATTTTTTGTACGGCAAATATGGAGTCATTATTACATTTAGTGACTTTATTCTCCAAACATGTTTTACAAAGCACGAGCATAGAGGCCAGTCCAGTTCAAAGTGCAACTTTTAAATTTCCATTTTTTAAAGTTAGGTAATTTCTAATGTTACGGTATAAAGGAATACGGTTTGAGCTTGGAGAGATGGAAAGTGCTTTTTTTTTAAATCCATTTAATGTTGAGTCAGATATGCCTAACCATTAACTCGGGGAAGAATTGGACCAAGAGGGAAGTGTAATGTGTGAAATGAGTGTCGACGCTAAGTTACACTTATTTTGGTTTGTAATATTACGATCAGTCTATTTCGTTTTTTTTTTAAGCAGAGCCAAAGTAGCTACTTCAGGAAGAATAAATAACATACAAGACTCTGGAATAGGAACAGAATCCAATCAATGGTTAGGTTTTGTTCTACTGTCTTCGTCCATTGTCCTGGACAGTTTTTTGCCTGGTTAAATGGTCAGCTGCCAGCCACCTGCTATGGCTGGAATGGCCACAGATGGTCAGTTGTCCAGTTAGTAGTTAAGAATGTGCTGTTGTTCCCACATCACACGGGGATTGAGGCCCTTGACAGGGATACGTGAATCTAAGCTCATCACCAAGCAACAGTCAAGGGCCACAGCCAAACAGTGACTGAGGTCAGACTTAATAATTCCGCAATGACTTACACTTATAGATCATTCAGACCAAGGATTGCAAATGTAATAACATTCAGGTATTATTGTTCCTTTTCTTTGCTGAAGGATCACACTTGCGAGTCCTGACTACATGTGCTTATGTCATAAAAATAGCAGTTCCAATAATATGCTAGAAGTATTCAAAACTCTTACATTTGGATACACTGGAAAAAAAATCAAAACTACAAAGTTTTTCTAAAGCTTATAAATAGACAAAGATCTGAATTGAACACGACCTGAAATTGTATCCTAACACCCATTACTAAGTGTGTTTAAAGCAAAACTAAAAGTGGTCCAGTGTATATCTCTGTTACACCAAGTCTAGGATACGGATTTTGCACTTCAGCTTCCAAATCCACAAAAAAGGGTTTGGGGAAATTGGGTCATTTATAACTGCTTGTGAAAAGCTTTACTGCAGATGGACAGAAACCGACTTGCAGCTATACTGCGATCTGGCTCTGCACAAGCTGGGCACAAACCTTAGTTCTGATTTAGCACAATGTGTTAAAAGCTTGGAATAGTTACGTGGCACTGCAAGAACCAGATCATTTCAGGTGGTCTGGAAGCAAAAATGCAGAACAACTGTGCTAAAGGATTGTGTTGACAGAGAAGGTTGTGTAAATAATTCACAACATAAAAAAAAAGCCTCTTCAGGAAGGGCTGACATGTAAATGATACTATACAATACACAAACCTCTTTTCTAAGTCTCACTATTTTCGTAGTGCTAAATTTAAAAATATATTTTCAACTTATTTTCATTTGTAATTTCTGCAGCAACACGAAGTTGGTTAAAAAGATGTAATGGAGCATTAACAAGAAGGTAGAAATGTTCAACCGTGGTATTTTCAAATGAAGGGCGAACACTTGTGGAGTTACTGAAGTGATAAATTCTTGTCCCAGACAGAAGAATGAACAGATAATGTCCTGACTCAAATCCTCCCACTTTTAGTGGAGGCAAGGAAGGAGAGGAATTAAAAGCATCGTTCAAACACATCAGCAATCCAATTCCACTTATTCTGAAAAGCAGGTATGGCACACAAAAGTTCAAGCTTCTACCCATTTACAATTTTACAGTAGCTGCAGTCATCAGACTACCCGAGTAAATGCTTTAAAGCTATTTATACCTTCAGAACACAGATGTGACTTGCATCTTGAGTTCCAGCTCCTTAGAAGTCTAGGAGAAAGCTAGCCATTTCAGTAAAAAAAAAAAAATTTTTTATTTCTGACCACTGGCTGAAAATAATTCTTAAGTTTTCCATTTATAAACATTGAATAGCTTTCCCTGAATAGAATACCAGGATTTTTTTCTCAGACCTTTTAGTAAGTACCCTGTGCCAAGCAACTTGTTTGGTGTTAATAAACTTCAATGTGGAGCTGATCCAGAGGGAAAATTAAATTTCACCCCCTCCCCCACCCTTGGGGATTTCCAGCACAACTGAAGCCTAGAATAAGTATACAATGAAGGAAACGGTACTAGAAACAGGGTAATGGGGTGTGGAGATGAGAAGAAGGTTGAGAAACCTTCAACCAATATGTATAAAACACAAGCACAGCAAATATTTCCAAACAGATTTGGGTACCTCTTTAAAAAAAATTGTTGAAACAAATCTATACTTTTCCCCTGGCAAAGAATGAAAAATAAAGAAGAACCACTTAAATCTGGGGAGTCAAAAGTACTGACACTAAAACTTCTACAGGTAGAGACTGCACATTAAGACTAAACGAAGTATCTGAACATTACATACCTAGTCCACTGATGGTATAATGGGAATCTTGCATGCCGAGTCCAATTGGCCCAGTTTCCTGCTGACTTTCTTCCCTATAGAAGAGTCGATATCCCTGGATGTGCACACTGTTTTCCTCCGCTTGCTTCCACCTTACTGTAATGGTTGTGCAGTTCAATGGCTCTAAACGCAGCTCTGGGGCCAAGGGGACTATGGAAATAGGAAATGGAAAACGTTATTCAAGACCTTTCAAATGTTCCTATTAGAATACAAGTATTCTTGAGTTGCATAAGGAGGTTAAAACATGATTCTTTACTTGCTTTCACACATACTCGGTTATCTCTGGTACTGCTGGAATAAGACAGCAGCCTACACTCAACATCAACTTTCTTTGTAAAAAAAATACCTGATTAATCTCATCCTCAAAATGTGTCATAGCATTTACATTTGTTCTCAGAATGTTGCATGTAGATCTAAAAGTCACTGACAATACCTTATTTTGTCAATATAGAAAGCCTTACTCCCAGACATGAAAATAAGTTTATCTAAGGGCAATGTGCACATTTCACAGGGATTTACAAAACTAAAGGGAAGCCCAAAAACAAATTGATGTCAAATTCAGGAATTGCTTCCATAGCCTCTGGAAAATTAAAGTTCAGTTGCGACTGAAATTGGGCCTTGAAATCTCAGTTAATAAAGCTACTTCTGCAAAGAAGTCACGTGGCACCATTTTGCTTCTCGCTGAGGATTCCCAAGAGCTAAGCTTGGCCCCTTCCACAGACATTTTAAATCGGCAACCTAACACTCAGGGTGTTTTTATACATGCATGTATCTTTGGGGGTTTTTAATTTTTTTTTTAAAAAGAACACTGGTTTAGGTCTTAGTTTCTGAACAGGTCATGATTTGTGCTGAGAAAATCTCAAAAAAAAACACAGGAGTTTTGGAAACGGTGCTGCAGAAAAAGAAATCTAGGGATGACAGACAGGAGGCTGCACGAAGGGAAGACACAAAAACACAAGTGTAAGCAGAACTCGGGATGAGCTTTTTCAAGTCTTGCTTTTCTTCTTTTAAGGGAAGGAATGCTGCCCACCCTGCTGCTTACTCCCCTAATCTGATGAAAACAACAGGCCTGGAGCCCCACAGGGATGTGTCCTGCTCCAAGCCTGACAGCTCCAAGATTGATGGTTTAAGATAGCAGGCACCAGAATGAAATACTGGTGCTTTGACTGTTTATTTGGATGCATCAGCAAACATAAACACACCATCTCTTTGTTTGTGCCCAAACTGAATTATTCTTGGATGGATACCATTTACTAAAATCAAAGGTAAACAAGATATTCCTCCTCCCTCCCCCCCCCCCCCCCGCCACCCCCACCAACAGTTGGAGAATCAGTTCCTACTAAGCACAGGCTCATCTTTACTATTGGGGCTTGCAGACCATTGCAAGCCTTCATGATCCATTGATTTGGGGCCCATCCTGATGTTACTGGCACAAGGGCAAAGGTCACAAGGGTAACAGCAACAACATCTTAACAAGATTATTGCAACAATCTCTTATGAACAACAGGCAGATCACCATATGCTCTGCCTCAGGATGGAGGTTTGCATTTTCCTCCTCGAAATCAGAACGCAGCATCATTTTGCATCTCGCTTATAAAAATGCACTGCACTAAACTAAAATTAACAACCTCAAATACTTGCTATTGTAGCGATTTACTTCCAACCTCACGCATTTTCACAATCACGTGGGAAAAGTACACTGCAGACCTAGCCTTTGCTGAAATCCGGAATCCACAGTTGCACCATGTGTGTCATTTTTAAATGAAAAACTGTACTAGTGGGTCCATTAGCTGTATTGCTCTCATAGCATTGCCTTTAGGAGACATGGTTCAGTCATCAATGAACATCACATGACTCATCTTTTAAATCTACAATATTTTTATGCAGCACCCTGTGCACATTGCCATGAGAAATAATACACAATCTATTGTATATTAAAAATGTTCAGTGGGTCACAACATTCCATTTAAAAATGCATCGGTAATTCCTACGCCAACTCAGTCTACGGAAAAAACGATTATAAAAAGTATGTTAACATGCATCTGCAGTGCCAGTTATGTCTGTAAGATTGTGTTGTGAACAGCCAATTTCAATTTTAATGCTCCGATTTTAACTCGGGCCACGTAGGGGCGGGAAGCCCATGATGCTGCTGGTGCGAGCCTCGGGCCGTTTTAACTCCCAGGGCCTCATTACCGTGTAGGAGGTAGCATTCCTGCCCGAACCTGGAGGGAATGACGAGGTGGCCGGCAGACTTCGCTGGGTAGGAGGCCACCATCAGGGACCCGAGGGAACGCTCCCCAGCAACACTAAGTGGTGAGAGAAGGTCGGTGGAGGGGAAGGGAAGCCACAATAACAAATGTAACTTTACAATTACATATGGAGCTTTATTTTACCTACAAGTACATGAGGATAAGGCCTTTTATTGCCTGATTCTCCTTTACTCTATTGTATCAGACAGGGGTATATTTGGATGCATATGCTAATAATTATATATTTTACATACAGCCCAGCAAATTAAGTTAATAGTCATAGAAAAATGAAATTGAGGCCTCCCACAGCTGAAATTGTTAAGCATCTAACTCCTAACCCTAGTTTGAAGGACCTAGTACAAGTCACAGGTCACTCTGCCATTTGAACTTGCTTCATCCAGTTGAAAGTGCCCTTAGTCCTCAGAACGGCCATTCGGTATTGCACAGCACTCATTTGCATAAAGGTATGGTAAGTCAACAGAACTGAAGTTGCTTTTGTCCAATGACCACATAATGGCACTGATGGATTGTGGAGGAAAGTATGGTCCTACCAGCCACCTCCTCGCTGATACAAGCTGGATGCAATGAGCTGTTCCCAGGAAAGTGGGGAATGGGCGAGTTAGAATGCAAAAAACTTAGTTTCACATACACACACATATAAGGAGTAATTATGAACATTTTATTCTAATTTGGAATTGGGAGTTTACCTAAAGACAAATGCCATCTAATGTTTCTCTATGAAGAGTGAAAAAAACTGGACTGATACCCAACAGCTTGCCACAGGGTATTTGTAAAGCCATGTGTCCGGGTCTCCAGCTTGATCATTGTCTTACAGAAGGTGCAGAGTTTGGGATGGGACATTATAAAAGGATTTTCCTCTTCTCAAATCTACATGCTCTAATAAATCCACCTCCATGTATTTTCCAACAAATTTGAATCTATTTAGCCACTTGCATTAAGGAAAATGTAAATGGACCGAAAGTACCAAAGCTAACAGACATATTTAATTCCCAAGTTGCAGCACTCTGCAATAGTCCAGTGTGTCACTAAAAACTTTATACCTGTAGTGTATTTGCAAACATATGAAGTACAATTAGAATGACAATGCCATCAAAAGAGCTTCCCAGGGGTATATTTAGTTCTAACTTATTGTTTGGACTAGGTTCTGAAACAGCAAGACAGATCATTCCTCAGAGAAGCCAAAGCTTGATATTGGCTTACTTTTTAAAAAAAAATCTAATTTCCGTTTTCTCCCTTCTCTCCTGAAGGCACGGACTTCTGCTGGGGTATATTTCCACAGGGAACCTCACCCAAGTGGCCACTCTTCATGGTTTGAGACGAGAGCGCAATTGTTGCTAGGCTATTTGCCTTGGGGGGGTATCACAGCCAAGCCCGATCTGGTCCTCTCTAAACACGTGCACCACATGCATGCACACAATCCAGCTGGTGTCACTGGCTAGAAATTAGGAGCAGGAATCCTGACCTTTCCCCATCTTAGCCCAGGAGTACGAATGCCAATTTTAGCACCCTTGTTGGAACCTTGGTCGAGATCAGTTAACTCAACATACACCACAAATGGAACCTGCAGCCTTGTGTTGCGTATTGCTCAATTACATGTTACCATCGCTGACTGAGCCATTAGAGGTCTTCATGTACTGATCAAAACTAAATGGATTCTAGAGTATCGTAAATTATACTGTTCTCCACATTGCTAATAAAAGGAGCCTAGATGTATTTATCTAACAAGAAGATGGTATATACAATTAATGTTGGTGTTTGACAGTGATGAATGGAAAGTGGATCAGTGCTTTGTGAAGTCTGAGGTTGCAAAGAAGAGACACTCAATTGTGCAAGACTAAAGTTAAATTTCCCAAATGCAAAACTTAAGATTCATAGGTTGGACGATTTGCTTCTTTATACTTGGTCTATTAAATCTGATATACTCAGGGAGCTATACACTCATAATGCTCCACAATCATATTTTAATCTAATTTAGTTATCAAGTCCAAATATCTGCAGACTGCATTGGATGTAGGCAGCAAAGGAACATTTTAAACTTGCATGATTGCTTCACATCTGACAAACCCTGTGACCAATCTCCACAACAGGTCCTACATGGTGGCAGCAGAGAGCCCCGGCAATGACCAATCTTTTCTGATCCTATTCTGTAATTCCAGGAAGATCAATATTTAATCGCTCTGTTTACTAAGATAGCGGTTATTCTGACTGTTACGCTTTGCTAATAAAATACCAACCAGTTGGGATGCTGAACATTTTTCTTCTCTTTCTAAAAAAAACCAGACAGACAATAGATTACCTTTTACACTGGTAGTTTTCGGGGTTCGGTGGGATGTCCATATTGAAGATTCTCCCCATCCTACTCTGGTTGCCGCAGAGATTCGTACAAAGTAAATGCTATCAGGCTCTACATCTTCAAGCAGATGTTCTGATTTGGTCCCTGGCAGCTCCACAAGGTGGATAGCACCCTCTGTGCTTTTGCGGTAGTAAACACGGTACGCAATAATACGTCCTCGCCTGAACTTGGCTGGAATGGGGAGCCACGAGATCAGGATGTTGGTCGGGCTGCGACTGGTCAAGCTGATTTCTGGCACTCTCAGAGGGACTGTGGAAATGGGGAATTAAGAAAGAAAAGGTATTTAAAATAAATCCACAGAAAACTGATTTTATTTTTTTAACACCACCAAATTTAATGACAAGAACATAGGAAACACAGAAATTAAGCGTAAATACTACTGAATAGCAAGTTAAAAAACTTATTTTAACAAACTAATGCTGTGGATAGCATACAATTTAATGTGTGACTTATTAAAATTGTTTCTTTATTTGTGTGTATATATAAAGTTATCTTTTATAAAGAAGTTAATCTATTGAATTCAAGTTATCACCATATACAATGCAACTGGTGAGAGTTTTAAAAGCTTACACTTCAATTATAGTGGATAGACTAAGAGATACACTAAGTCAGGACCAGAAACCAACAATATTCACTCGTCGTGCAAGCACTGGACAGCTGGTGTATGCATTTAACAGCTGGTTTCAGAAAATCTGACAAAAACAGATTTGGAACGAAGAAAATCATTTACATTTTTTTCTGGTAGCAGTTGGAAATAAATAATTAATATTGCGCATCAGATTTATCAACTGGGGCGGGGGGGGCTTGAAAGTAAATGGAAGATGCAAGTCAAAAGTTGGTGACTTACATAAAATAAAGAAAGTAAACACCATCTGCACAACTCTCAAGCACTACAAGCATGAGTGATTTATGTTGCATAAATTAAGCTGTAATTATACTAAAAAATAGGAATTGGTCAAAATGATGATTAAAGGTGTTTAGGCACATTTTAGAAACAGGTGGTAAAAAGAAACTAATCCTGATTTTTTTTTAATAAATTCCGCCAATGGAGGAATAAACCATGGGTACAACTTAAGCAAGCGCTGTACAAGTAGGAACTTTCGTGAGCCATTTATTATTATACATTTTCTGTATTACACAGAAGCCAATGTCTAAAAGCACTATCTCAGAATAGCTTTTCATACCGTCTTCCAATGTGTACTGAATAACATGCTCCGACATTCGACTGGCTCCCATGGGCATGTACGCTACAATATAAAACGTGTAATTGCTGGCTGGCTCTAAATCATCAATAATGTAACGAGTTGTGTCATTCCCAATAACCACTTGATATTCCTCATTATTTAAACCTGGGGAAAGAAAAACCCGCTGTCAATTTGTGAGCCTGGGATAATTAACTTAGGCAGCCTGTTCCGGCGACACTTCTTTAGAGGTTAGCATGTGATAGAAAAATAACACGTGAGCCGTCTAAGTATCCCTTAAAATGACTTACACTTTTCAGACTTTTGATATAATTTTGCTGCAAATAAACATTTTTTCCCCCCCCAATTTCCACTGGGGAAATGGGAGTCACACAATTCATGCTAAGAGTTGATCTTCCCATAATCAACTTCACCAGTACTTTGCTTCTTTAAAGCAAAACACTGCATTTTAAATACAGCCAAAAGCAAAATTATTCCCAATTACATTTTCCCACATTCATGAATAAGCTTGATAGCCGCTTAATTTGCAAAACCTAAGAGGCCCATTCACAAGTAGTAATTACCGGCTAATAATGAATTTCCAAAGTCCTGATTTCTGACCTAGAAAACAAAATCCTTGAAGGAAAATTAAAGAGTCTTGTTACCCTGCTGAATACTTCAACAGAACTCACGCTGGGGCTTAATGCAATAACTATAATGGAATACAAAGCAACCATTCGACTGCAATCTGCACTCCATAGCCAACACTTTAATGCCTTCAGAAAACTGGTGGTGCTGCCTGAACACACTCCACCACACACTTTAATTATACCTTCATGCATTTCTATACTCTCTGTTCTATGAACTCATAATAAACACCTTTCCCTTGAGAAGGTAAACCTTCTACCCAATTTTAATCATCTCAACAGATCACATTGTTTGTACAGAGAAGGCTGCTATTCCCATTTCATTAGAGAGGCTATTCTCTCTTTGTGACCTCTGCCCAGCAACAGAATATTAACAACAGATGGTCAACTTCTCACATTCCAATTAGACATTGGCAACGGAGAATGTCCAAGACTAAACAACAAAAAAAAGTGAAGAGGATGATACTTGCAGACTAGCTTTAAAACAAGCTACTTCATTTACACTTACAGATGCTTCTTCTGAAGTCCGAGTCAAGATGCACCTTGTAGGTTTACTGCATTAAACATTTCTTTCTTACCTGGCAGACAGCTAGAATTGTTTACTTTGAAGCTATCTACCGGCTGAATTAGAAAATGTGTTTGAGCAGCACAAGGTCAAAAGTGTACGAATAAAACTCGGGGCTCACCTTCTGCTTTCATGTAATGGACTGAGTATGCGATTACTTTATCAGAATTGTACATGGGCCTTTCCCAAGACAGAAGAATCCCTGAACTCGACACCGTTTCTGCCTGGATGTTTCGAGGTGCGCTCGGCCTGTCCTCAGACATAATAACAATCAGTCTGGCCACTGAAAGAACGGAGCCTTGTTGATTTTCAGCCACACACTGGTAAATGGCATCATCTTCGGGAATGATCTGGTTTATCACCAATTTGCTTAAAAATAAAAAAGAATCATTTGGTTGATTACCTGAATTTTCAAGCACATCAAATCTACTAATCTTTATTATCTGCAAGCAAATGCCGCTCTCTAATGGAACAACTTTACATTTGGCGAATGCAAATCTTTAAAAAAAAAAGGGGCCCATACTTTGTACATTAATAACTGGAAATGCCCGTAGGCAAGTTATAACAACATGTCCAATTTACTAGGAACTGCCTCGAGTCTGCTGACTACGTAAACCTCATTTGTACAAGATTAATTCATTCCAAAGTCAATTCAATTCTAGGGGGGAGCTTCAAGTCAGAACCCTCAGACTAAAGTCATCTGGTAAAGGTATTCACTCAGTCAGTCATGACTTCTATTGGTATTACACAGCCTTCATGCAATGTAAACAAACGCACAAAGGGATGACAGTATACTTTGTGTCTGTGCCGTTGATCAGACAGGTAACAAAGCAGTTATGTCAGTTTACTGTACTGGGCAGATAAGTGTCTGCATCTGCAGTTTCTCGGCCTGCTGTTGATTGTGCGCGCTGTGCTCGAGTCAGGCCAGGTCCAGCTTCAGAGAGCACTTGTGGTTTTACAAAGCCATAAACCCAACTCTTTAATAGGGCAGTCTGATGTCACAATTAACACTTAAAACTTAGTAACCAGTATGTTCTCTTTAGGTACTGCTCTGAGATTTGTAGTGCTTCCACTACTTTAGAACCTGGAGCTTTTAAAGCCATGCTCAGCAAGACAACAATAAAGACACTTGTAATATGCCAGGACCACAAGTGTAGCAGAAAGCAGTCACCAGAGCACCTACAAAAGGTAGCCTCATTCTGTGTCAGTTCACACTAGTGACAGCAAAACAGTGCAAAGCCCTCTTTTCAAAACTTAACTTTTTAAAGGTTTTTTAAAAAAAAAACCTCTGGCAATACAGGGGACCACATTTCAATTAAAAATAACTGGCTGGCCTATGACATTTCCTTCACTGGAAGAAAAAGATCCAAGTCGGGACTCAGTAAGCAGTGCTCCGTGCGTGCTTTGCCCTCCCCCCACTCCACAATAATGCAAGTCAGTTAAGTGTAACCCCACAGCTCCCTGCCTGATCCGGTCCTCGCCCATCTACGCAACCCTTCCAAAAACAAAAACAGGAAGCCTAGCTCATTCTCCCCCTCCTACCCCAGGACACGGAGGTCAGCTGCACCACTCCCACAGCCACCCCAGCAGACACGAGGGATTGAACCCGGATCCTTCCTGATATCCGTGGCTCAGGACCACACTATTTACCAACTGAGGCATCCGCCAGTTCAGTTGGAACTCCATGTCCTGGACACAGTTATACCAAGTCTCCTTGAAGTTCTAGTTTGAATGGCACTGTTATTTGTCATAGACCCACAATTGAACTAAATACATTTGAAAATGCATCTTTAACTGTGTGTAAAGTGTAGTCACTAAAACGTATGCTGAATAATCCCAATTTAGAATTAACAATTCTGTGCAGGCCAGCAAGGCTCTATGGTCTTCAAGATCAATTCATTTATCAATGTAACTGTAAAAAGTTAGTTTGTTGGCTTTCTAGACCAAACTGTTGTTCAGAGTTCAAACAGAAACATGACTGGACAAAGAGCTGCATTTACCACCACAACCAAAATCAAGTGCATTTTCGAAAAACATTACAACATAATCACACTCAATTTCTTTCATATTGAACATCTGCAAATAGGAGACAGAACTTTCAAAACAAAACTAAAAATAAATCAACGTGTACCTGCTATACTGGACTTTGATACGTCCATTGGAGTGAATCCTTTGTCCATTCTTCAGCCAGCTAATTTTAGGTGTAGGAATACCTTCTGCCTGACACATAAACCTGGCCGTGCCAGCACGAGGCCTGGTCAGGCTCTCGGGCCACTCAACGAAAGAAGGTGGGGCTATAAAACAACATTGGAAAACACTAGTAAGACTATATTCTTGTTTTCCACTGAAAAAGTGCCATGCATCTTGCCCGATAGATCAAGGAGCCAAGCCTAAACAATAAAAAATACCTCATGTTGTGAAGCACTCTCTCAGCAGCAAAACTAAGCACATCTTAAGCCAACCAGTCATGGATTGACATTGATAGAAGCCCCAATTGAGGGAGTGCAACATCCTTTGGTGAAAGAATCTCCCAGTCAGAGAGAATGATGGAAAATGATATCTGAAGCAACTTAAAATGCAAGGTCATTTGCATTTTCAAATCATGAGAAGCTGCTATGATGCCTACTTTTGGTTAGAGAGATCAGCACCAATGTTTACTCCACAGTACACAAGAAATTTTGTGCACCATGATGGATGAGCTGCTGCTCTACCCTGCAGTAATACTGTATACACACGCTACAACTTCTCATGTTACTCCAAACTTTAATTAAACAAAAAAAAAAAATAATTTGTTCCATAAATTCAGCAAAGCACTAAAAATATAAAAACTTGTCTTTGACTCTGGGATATGAAAACAAGTCCAGCCTAGAGTAATAGAATAAAAGTTTTCTACATAAGAACATAAGAAATAGGAGCAGGAGTAGACCAATCGGCCCCTTGAGCCTGCTCCGCCATTCAATGAGATCATGGCTGATCTGATCCAACCTCAACTCTAAAGAACACAAGAAGTAGGAGCAGGACCAGGCCACTCGGCCCCTGGGCCCGCTCCGCCACCCACAGGGCCTTGACCGATCCGAACTCAAACTCATGTCCAATTTCCAGCCGCTCCCCGTAACCCCCGATTCCCTTTACTTCTAGGAAACGGTCTATTTCTGTTTTAAATTTATTTAATGAAGTAGCTTCTCTGTCTGCAAATGTGTTTGGGTTGTATCCGTCCAGGTCCTACCAGGTGTGTTCCCTCAGCAAAGAACTGGTCATAATTAGGCACTAGCTAGCAGTCCAACTCAGTGGCCACAGGATGGTTGGTGCAGAAAATGGAAATCTCACATTAATGCAGTAGGGGTGCTCTCAAGTTAGGGCTAATGCACATTTTTGGGGCGAAGTGCAGATAGCTTTATTGTGCATCTGACCAGGCTATACCAGATCGCAAAGAGCTTAATGCCAACACCCTGTGCCCAAATTAGATAAGCGTTTCATCTTGCAGCACTAACATGCCTCACCTTGATAATATTCATCGGGAAAAACAAAATTGAAAAAAAAGTTTAAACTCGTCTATTTACACCTTGTATTTCACATCTAAAATCAGGTACACAAGTGGATCAATAGGAGACTAAAAGGAATCCATGAGTGACCAGACCTGCGTTCAAAGCAGGAGAAATTCACTTGTGGACTCTGTCTAAACTACACATTTCTGTTCTTTTTAAAAAATACGTGGTTTTGTCTTTTACTTTGATTACCCACTAAGCTATTTACACAAAACAAGATAAATCAGTGGCTCCTGTTAAATATTATCCCGCTGCTCACCTATCCCTTATGGAATGTCCACTGTATTCACTCACATTCTTCATGGGATAACAGTTCTATCTCGCTGCCTTTTAAAAGCTTTACCCTTTTTGTAAATAATTGTAAACAAAATACCATTTATTTATGTCAGCTTGGCTTAGTTGCTAGCGCCCTCAATTGTGGGTCTGAGTACATAATCTAGGCTGCGACTTCGACTTAAGAGTGCTGCATTGTCAGAGGTACCACCCTTCAGATTTTCTAATGAATGTTTAAAAAGCCCATGGGCACTATTCGAAAAAAAGTAGGGCGTTTTGCCTGGCCAATGTTCCTCCCTCAACCAATAGCACTGAAGAAAAAATATAGATTAACTGGCAATGTTCCCTTTAAGCTGCATGGCCACGCGCTCTGCAGCTCCCGGGCAGCCGGCTCACCGGCTTTTAAATAGGAAAAACCGCGCAGACGTGGTATTTTGAATCGGCCGCGCAGCCCCTTAAAAGGGCCACACTACTGCTACTATTTATATAGCACCTTTAATGTAGCAAAACGATACAAGGCGCTCCACAGGAGCGTTACTAAACAAAATTTGACACCAAGCCACATATGATGACATTAGGGCAGATTGGTCAAAGAGGTAGATTTTAAGGAGTGTCTTAAAGAAGGAAAGAGGGGTAGAGAGCTTTAGGGAGGGAACTCCAGAGCTTAGGGCCTTGGCAGCTGAACTGAAGGCACGGCCGCCAATGGTTTGAGCGATTAAAATCGGGGATGCTCACAGGGCCAGAATTGGAGGAGCGCCGAGATCTCGGAGGTTTGTCGGGCTGGAGGAGATTACAGAGACAGGGAGGGGCGCGGCCTTGGAGGGATTTAAAAACAAGGATGAGAATTTTAAAATCGAGGCGCTGCTTAACCGTGAGCCAATGTAGGTCAGCGAACACAGGGGTGATGGATGAACGGGACTACATAAAAATGGTGACTGCACTTCAAAGCAATTCATTGCATGTGAAGTACTTTGGGTTGTTTCTGAAAGACAATTTCAATGCTATATAAATACAAGTTCTTTATAATTTGATTTTACGGAAATAACATGCAAGGAACATATTTTTTTTTTTAAAAGAATAACACCTGCATGCATGAATAATTTATCAAAATAATGAAACATTGCTTCTTCAAATCACTTGCAACTGAAGACATTACAAGTATGGACAGCATGAATGTCAGAACTTGGTTAGAAGGTGTCCCTTGTTACAATTGGTTTTGTTGGCTTCCTAGGACAGCAGCAAGCACCTTCAAATTGTACTAACTATTGGAATCGCACATTAATTCTAGAGTCCTTAGCCTAAACAGGTTTGTTATCTTACCCAACACAGTAAGCATAGCTGTGGCTACAGTGTAATTGCGGGTGCCTGGTGTGGTGGCTCGACACACATATATTCCGGCATGCTGCACCTTCACATCCGATATCATCAAATTCCCATTCCCCAGAACCCGTGAATTGAAAACATCAATAGATCGGTGATCTTTTTGGAAAAAGCAGATATTTGCATCAACCAACCATTAAAATTAGATCAATATCATTCAGAAAAACAAACTCCCAACGGTTAAAATGGACTAAAATGATCGGCATTAAAAAACAGGAAAAAGGAAGTGTCTTAAATAAAAGTAATTTACAGTCCATTTAACAACAGTGTGTTGAAAACAGTGTCGAGGTTGTATTTGTTAGATCAAAAAGTCACGGTATTTTAAAACTGTCTGTAATTCCTGGTTTAAGTATTGCTTTGTCTGTAATTCCTGGTTCAAGTATTGTTTTGTGGTTTCTAAGTATCAATAGTGCAAGGAATGGCAAGAGGAATAAGAGGAAATGGACAACTCACCTAAACGACTCCAAGAAACGAGAGGCTTTGGGGAACCAATGGCGACACATTCCAGCATTGCAGTTTGGTGCACAGGCACAGTGAGATTTTGGGGACCTGCTACAATCACCGGTTTCTGCAACGTTTTTGGCTCCCAAGCTATCGGATATAAATGAATGAAAAAATGGTCCATGAAAATCATCGCTATTTACTACAGAACCCGAAACAAATACCCCATCAAGTTTAACTAAACTAGCGAAACCCAAATAAAAATGAAAATGAAACGGCGTCTTGCACACAGGATTTCTCGTAATAACCAAAGGAAGTAATACAGGAGTGGACGAGTTTGTTTTTAAACATGTCAAAGTGACGCAAGTTTCCAAAAAGCAAAAGCAAGGCTGAGAGATGGATAGATTTTTGGACTCCAGGGGATTCGAGGGATACGGAGATGGGGTGGGATAGTGGAGTTGAGGTCGAAGATCAGCCATGATCTTATTGAATGGCGGAGCAGGCTCGAGGGGCCGTATGGCCTGCTCCTGCTCTTATTTCTTATGTTCTTATGTTACTTCAACTTAAATGCAGCTAAAGCTATTAACTGCGGGTACTAATAGATGCATTTTGTTTTAGCACCACTACCAGATTCATAAAAATTAGAAAGCAGCAGCAAGATCCTCAATAAATGGTGAAAGGAAAACCTCACATCCAGTCAAACCAAACGATGTGATGAGTGATTCTATTTGAAACAACCTCTCTTTTCCCTTTAATATCAACAATAGAATCCTGTATGTTAAAAGCTAGCGGCAATGTACAGTTAACGGCATGTGGCATACAGTGACATTTCAAGCATTAACTTTATCTTGAACCTAATGAAGCAAGCCTTGCTGGCAATTTGATCATGACTGTGGAAGATTTGCCACATTAATTGCTGACTTGATCCCAACCATCCATTCAAACCCCAAGGACGCCCCTGTGAAGATAGCGATTCCTTATGCTATCCTGCTCCTAAACATAGAAACATAGAATCTAGGAGCAGGAGTAGGCCATTCGGCCCGTCGAGCCTGCTCCACCATTCAATACGATCATGGCTGATCATCCAAATCCAGTACCCTGTCCCTGCTTTAATCCCCACAGTACACATATCCCACCCTACCCCCGTAACCCCACGTATTTAATTCCCCCTAACATATCCCATCCTATCCCCATAACCCCACCCTATCCCCATAACCCCACATATTTAATCCCCCCCTAACACTAAGGGTCAATTTATCATAGCCAAATCAACCTCACCCGCACATTTTTGGACTGTGGGAGGAAACCGGAGCACCCGGAGGAAACCCACGCAGACACGGGGAGAATGTGCAAACTCCACACAGACAGTCACCCGAGGTCAGATTCGAACCCGGGTCCCTGGCGCTGTGAGACACCAGTGCTAACCACTATGCCACCGTGTTGCCCAGAGATGAAATCAGCACCATCTTAATCACAAAATTCAGTCAATTTCTTCAAAGGCATAATTTGTCTCAATATTTTGAAAATATGACTGAACAGCAATAACATACCTGCATGTTTATTACAACAGGGAGTTGAGGATGGACTGATCAGCTCAACCACCCTGCACTTTTAGCATTTCCATGACAAAACACAACTTGCATTCTCATCCGTTAAGTCATTTCCCTTGCACAGAATGCACGTGCACACAGCTTTTAGATTAGATGTAGTGACCGTGTGTTGAATGGGCAGCCTAACTGAACCAATTACTGGACATTGTCAGTGTCAGCCGTGGCTCAGTTGGTAGCACACTCGCCTCTGAGTCAGCAGGTTGTGGGTTCAAGTCCCACTTCAGGGACTTGAGCACAAAAATCTAGGCTGACACTCCAGTGCCGTGCTGAGGGAGTGCTGTACTGTCGGAGGTGCCGTTTTTCAGATGAGATTTCACGCTAAACCGAGGCCCTGTCTGCTCTCTCAGGTGGACGTAAAAGATTCCATGGCACTATTTCGAAGCAGGGGAGTTATCCCCGGTGTCCTGGCCAATATTTCTCCCTCAATCAACATAACAAAAACAGATTATCTGGTCATTATCACATTGCCTGTTTGTGGGAGCTTGCTGTGCGCAAATTGGCTGCCGCGTTTCCCACATTACAACAGTGACTTCACTCAAAAAAGTACTTCATTGGCTGTAAAGCGCTTTGAGACGTCTGGTGGTCGTGAAAGGCGCTATATAAAGTCTATTTTTCTTTGTTCAGGAAGAAAGACATCTCAACTGTGTACCTTGAACAACGGTTAAAATGGCTTCCGCACTCCTGCGCCTATTTGCAACGTTGGTTGCAACACAACGGTACTGTCCAGCGTGCCGTTCCTCAACACCATAGATCTGAAGGACTCCAGTTGGTAGAGCAGTTATCCTGAGAAGAGAAAGAGATATTTTTTTTTTAATATAAGAATTTGTTTTAAAAGTTTGAAATGTGTGGATTGCTAGCAAAAATGTAGTACACACTGAAGTGACAACAGTAATAATTCAGTGCACCACAGTAACACTAGTAACAAATCATTGCATTGCAGTAAGACTGGTAACAATTTAATGCAAAGAAACAGAAAGAAATATCTGCATAATTAAGACTATTATATTCAAACTACTCTGTGCATGTTGGTGTAAAGCTTTCCCTCTCAAATATAATACCTGTCAGTAGCTAGCGGCAGTGCTGTTCGGTTGAATTCCCAGGTTATGATCGGTGGAGGATTTGCATGTATCTTGCAGATAAACCGGGCTACTTCGCCTTCATTGACCACTGTATGGGTTGGCTGAACTTCAAATGGAGACATACCTGAGAATTAAAAGGGACATTGCTATGGTTAGCCACTCACAGACTAACAGCTTGGACACAACTAGAAAGTAAACCCCTCCGGTGAAGGAAAACTCCAATTCATAGGAAGAAACTGAAAACACTTCCTACAAGTTAAAAAGGTGATTATTCGACAGTACCAACAGAGCGCAGACAGCAATAAATCACAATGCAATGACAACCCCAAAGGTTAACCTTCGGAATGATTCGAACTAACAACATTCATGCAACTTTTCCTTAGTTACGCATCGAGACAGATCCCACAAATTACTTTTCAAGTAGAAGAAATTGTTTTGAGTATGATGTCTCCCCTACAACCTTTAAGCTAGGTATATAGTTGGTCATAGGGTCGAACCATCTACAAAACTGCTTATACACATTGGCAATCACAATAGGGATTTTAGTGAATGATTCTCAACAGGAAACAACAAAAAATAATGCAGATCTATGGAATACTTCTCAGTTTCGAGAACAGGGAGATTCTTTCCTGAAATATTTAGTAAAATCTGTGGCGCCTAAGGACTCAGTGTCGCATTAAAATAAAATATTAAACATTAACTGGAAGCATTCTCTCATTTCCACTTCAATTAATACTCGTTAAATAAGTTGAAATTCCCAAACTACGACCTGTATGTACTAACTGAGTTCATTCCCATTATCAAAATATCAGCTGAAATTTCTGTTCACAATTTTTGCTCAGCTTGTATTGCTTGCAATACAAGCAAGTGCTTTCTATCAGACTAAATTTCCAGCCTGTGAATTTCCTTTAACAGGATCCTGAAGTTACTTTCGAGCAAGAAAAGAAAACCAACATTCTACACACACACACATTTTGTAGAACATTACTCCTACAAAAGCACTGCCAGATACAGTTTAGCAAAGCAATCTTCCACTATAATTTAATGCATGTAAGAAATTATGCAACTGAAAATCCTTACTAATGTTTTCCGTGAATTCCTAATCAATTCTGCAGCAACTCGCTCATTTAGTTAACATGATGGACTGTATCAATGTGAAACTGACTTTTTCCAATACAAGTGGTTACCATCTCACAGATGTTTTTGCCAGCAGTAATTGAAAGCAACCTGGTGAGGAGAGTCATTTCTCACACTCCAGGATCTGAAAGAAACTCCAAACTCTTTCAGGACTGCACAGTTGCAGATGACAACACTTCGTTCAGGATAAGTGATCATTCTGAGCCTCACCATGCAACCTACACAAGCATCGCTAACAATCAGAAAAACATTACTGCTCATAAATATTTCACACCTCTGGAAATTTGTAACTCATCAATATGTAAAAAGGAATTAAATCTAAGTTCTCGTGTCATAAACAAAGACATGTTTGTAGATCAATAGAAACCTTTAAAGATTAAAGAAACCTAAAACCTAATCAATGGGTAAAAATACAGATTGCAATCAATTAATAATCAACCAGCCCATAGGGGGTCCAATAAATGTCAGAGATCAATCATGCTTCCTAGTGAAAGATGCACACAATATACCAATAGAAATGAAAATGCCGATCCCACCTCACACTCAGCATTTCCAGAACACCATCTGCACTGTGTAAAATTCAACTTCAACAAAAATATAGTTACAGCAGTTTGTGAGGCAGCTTCCTCAATAGCTCAAGGAGCTTATCCAGTGAGGAGTCACACCATACAGACCAGCAGGTCCTCAGTTTGTGTTGAGTTACTGAGGGGAGCAATTAGGGGCATTACAATTGGCCCCAGCACTCGTCAAGTCAGGATTCCCGTTCCCGATCACCGTGCAGTGTCCCTGCTGGAAGCGCATGTCTAAACAATAAAGGAGCAGCTGTGATACCTCAGTGGTTGAACAGCTTACTGACAATCACTGTGAAAACACACACAACTGTGCAATGGTCACTTGGGCAAGGTACTTGAGGGTGACTGGCATCTGTGAAATTGTACCCCAAACATGGGAGTTCATGCCATCAGCACATGAGGGGGGGGGGGGGGGGAGGCAATTGGCCAAAAAAAACTTCATGACTTAAAAACATCCAGTTAATTCAATGTACCACTTAACAGTCTTGGTTCTTGGTGAATCCAACAAAGTGACAATTAAGTCTAAAAGAGGGATTAGTGAATCATTCCCAATGTCTGAAGTACAAAATAAATCTCTCTTTCATGTCAGGAACATACTACCCAATTTCAAGGGTAACTTAAGCAAATCAGAATCAAAGTTGAAAACCAAATCTCCTTCAATCTATATTTTTTATGCATTTAAGTCACGTTCATTTCAGTGTTTAGCCAAGAATTTATGTTGAGAACCTAATGGCTTTTCACGCTTTCTTGTGAGTTGCTAATGCGCCTGATTTTACTGTGAATGTAAAATGCAATCTGCTTTTGTCTTAGCACAATGCCACTGATGCACTCTTGCTTAACTAACAAAAGTGCCTTGTCAGATTCTCTTACTATAACACAATTAGCTTCCTGTAAGATGAAAGCCAAGAACTAGCCAATACTAATCCCATTTACAATCAGTTAAGGTCGTCCATATGTAGCAGCATTTTACACCACCACTGCGAGAGGCGCTGGGGCTTGGATCGCTCTGCACACTTCAGGGTTTACGCACATGCTCCAGAAGAGCAGATGTTGGATGAGATGTACAGCATAGAAATCAATACAAGGATTTCAATGAGAAATGAGATACTTCTCTACTTTCACAACAAACACTCTGAATTTGCACATTAACAGATGAGAAATACAGTGGGTAATTTGAGCAGGCCAAGCTGAAGAAGTTATTCTGCACACACAAAAAATTTTATGCTCCTAATTTGCCCAAGATACTGTGTATAAAGTAACAGCAATTTATAACGTGTGTACAATACATGCAGAACGCTTCCTTGCCCTCAATTAAAAAACACCACTTTAGCAAAACTGTGTAATCTATGAAATGGGCAGGGAACGGACAAAATAAGTTGCTTTTCTTCAAATAGCATACACAGTAGAAGCAGTCCAAGTCAGAAACAGAAATACAAGAGAAATTTCACTCATCCGGAACACTTTGACCTGCAAATTTCAATATTTATCTGACAGAATCTTACTATATGTAAAAAGCGTATATGCATAATTTTGGATTGATTATGACAGCACTGGAGTGTCAGCCTAGATTTTGTGCTCAAGTCTCTAGAGTGGGACTTGAACCCACGACCTTCTGAATCAGAGGCGAGAGTGCACTAACACCGAGCCAAGTCTGACACAGTGAGATGGCAGGCAAGTGGGTTTGAGACAGATCACAGCCACTTTCACAGATACCAATCCACTGGTAAGGTTGTGTGCGAGGCCCAAGACTTGAAAGTATCTAATTCAGACACCTGCCCCTCAGCAGACACCAGAACCACTCGTCAGGTAAAGTAGTTTAATTCGCAAGACATTTACTCAGATAGAAGGTCCATGGGCTTATGGCGGTTCTATTCTCAGGCTGGGGCAAGAAAGGGGGTCTTCAAAATCCACTCCAACAGAAAGCAGGGAGACAAAACGTTGCTTTATGCACTTGCGAGGAACTCAGCTGGAGGCCGCTCTTCTGAAGGGAGTAGAACATTTGAGAAGTGCTACAGAAAGCAGGGGCAGCATTTCCTTACCCTGGACACAGTCCCTTACACTGCTGGGCAGCGGATGCAGTGAAGATGTGAATAATACGTTCTGCAACCTCTCAAACATAAACACCAGCTCAGACTGTGCAGAATGCTCTCACCTATATTTGGGAAAGACGGTTCCCCCCCACCTCCAGGAAGGAAAATATCTTGCTGTGCTTCCCTGAAAGAAAGCAGATCAGAGAGCAGACTCGCTTGCTACCAAGCTTATTCTACCTTCACTTCTTCCCCAATTTTGTTGGTTTCCCCTCCAATTTTCTCTTGTTCTCCTGAAAGTGGTTTCACAGACGCTGGCAGATCTCAAAAAAGGTACCTCAAGTAGGTCTGAAGTAAGTGTGCACCTAGGTAGCGATAGCCCATCAACTATACATCTGTGGAGAGTAACATGGCCAAGCCAACCCTGTCCTAAACCAAATGTCCATTGCACGCTTGCTGCAGGAGACACGAGACAGCAATCAGGAGTGGAACTTCTGGCTGATTTCTTTCCCCCTCCTTAGCCCAGGGACATGGGAGGCCGATTGTAGTAAAACTAGCAACTCCGGTCAGACCAGGCTCTACCCAACTTGTATGACTCGGCACCGCACAGCGTGCCTCGTGACTTTTATTAGATGGCTGGAGGTAAACGCGAGAAAAGCCAATGGATGCAAATGAACACTCCATTCTAGGGGATGGCCAAACAATACTAAGCATTTGTCCATGAACACATGGTGTAGACTTTGCTGATCTGTACCATGCAAGTTGGCCTTGGAGGACACAGCTCAAATAAATCGAGAACTAAGCAATCTCTAAGATGGCAGAGTCTATCACAATGGTACAGAAGTGTTCAAACTCAAGTTTATGGGGGAAAATGAATTAATGGATTCCTAATATAGCTTGAATAGTCCTCACTGCAGAGGAGAAAGAGAACAAAAGGAATTAAATAGTCTATTAAATAGGGCACCCAGAGATAGCAAAAGAAACTGTCCAAGCTAAAAACCCAATTAGAAATACATTGCTGGTAGCGGACAGTTTAACTTCTGCACACTCTCGCGTAGCCATTACACCCAATGGACATTTGTTGGCTGAATGAAAAATGAAGAGGTGGGGGGGGGAGGGGGGCACGGAATCACTTGTTAAATATCAAGGAAAAGAACTGCAGCCTGTTCAATATCTTTCTGAAAATATTGCCCCGCGCAGAATTCAACAACAAAAAAAGGACCAAGCAAGGTGTGGAGAAGCTAGGGCTTCATCTCCACATCTTCTGGCTTTGTCAGACAATCAGATCCTTTTGAAGAAAAGCCCACAGAGCTCTGAAACAGATGGTGATGGAGAGAGAAGCTGGAATACCGTCTCTTGGAACTTCCACGTGAGGGTGTGACGGGCCTGGGGGGGGGGGGGGGGGGGGGGGGGGGAGGGGAGGAATGACCAGCTTCCTGCTGGAATGGGTTAAGAAAGGTGCCATCTTAGATGGACTCAAAAATTAGCCTGATTAAAAACCTGTGTCAAACTTATTTGGAATTCAGTTATCAATAAAATAACCCAAGATCACAGATAAACTGTGTCATTTATGGGTTCGAGACACAACGGGCTGGAATTTCATTGACCCGTGGAGGTGGGTTTGGAGGAGTGTGGGGGGTTAAAGTTGCAGATTCGGGGGTCCCGACCCCATGCCAGTTTCGCTGGAGGCGGGTACCCGACCTGTGCTGGGATCGCCTCCCCGAAGTGGGAAGGGGATTAGTGACAATAAACTGCCTGTTTTTGCCTAATCCTATTTTAATGGCTGAAATGTGGGCTTCCCGACAGGTCCCAACCACGCCAAGTTAGCGAGGCGGACCGTGGGTCTGCAGGGGTTGGAGGGGTCGATATGTCCGGTGGGCAGGTGAGTGATGGGTGCATGTGTGCAAAGGTAAGTGTGTAAGGTAAGTATAAAAAGTGTGGGAAAAAGTTTTACTTACCTTAACTTCCTCCTGCAGGTGTCAGCCCTTCAGGTCTCGAGAGTCAGAAATCTCACCAGCACAGAAAACAGAATGGCCCTTGACCTGTCAAAAGTTGCAGCCTCTGTTTTCTGTGCTGGATTGATTTCTGACTCAGCCTGAGAGGAAGGACTCAAGTTAGATGACAGATTGTCAGTGTTTGACAGCTTCACAGAGCTGTCAAACGCTGATATTTCATCTGTCAAAAGCTCTCGACAGATGAAATGTCAATCTGTGACGTCACCTGTTGCCGGTGGTCCTTAATTGGCCTGCTGAGCTCGCTGGGCGGGCTCAACAAGGGAAAATACAGTGGGTTGGCCACAAGTCGATGGAGGCGGGACTACAACCCAAAAAGTGGGAGTCCCGCCACCATCACATCCCCAGTATCAAAATCCAGCCCAACATCTTTCATGGAATGATAGAGTACAGAAGGAGGTTATTTGGCCCATTGTGCCTGTGCCGGCTCTTTGAAAGAGCTCTCCAATTAGTCCCACTACCCCACTCTTTCCCCAAGCCCTGCAAATTATACCCCAAGTATTTATCCAATTCCTTTTGAAAGTTATTATTGAATCTGCTTCCTCTACCCACTCAGGCAGTGCATTCCAGATCATAACTCACAGCATAAATGTATTTTCCTCATGTCGCCTCTGGTTATTTTTCCAATTACCTTAAATTTGTGTCCTCTTTCAATAACAATGGCACATTGCAGATATTGCTCTCTGGATACAGCAAATTCATTTTCTTGTTTATTTTCACAAAACGTTCTTCATTTAGTAAAGGCGAAACCATGAAAAATTAGTTCTATGCTTCCCACTAGCCAAGTGAAAATCCCTCCCTACACCAATATTCTACAATTGTGATTGTTGCGCCACCAAAAAAAGTGTGGCTAACATTACATGCCAATGATTAAAGAGATAAGTGCATTTAAGTCTGGCTATATAAACTTGGAAACTAAGGGGGCGATTTTGCCAGCCCTGGGGAAGCGGGACTGCCGGGAAAATGGCAGAATTTGGGGGTGGGTGCCCAACCCACCCCCAACCCGACTCCATGCCATCTTCCCAGGAGGCGGGTAGCCGTCCCGCACCGGGTCCCGTCTCCTTGGAGGTGGGAAGGGATCAAAGCCTATTAACTGCCTGTTAACAGGTAGTTAACAGTCAGAAAATAGGATCATCCCCTTTTTGTCCTCAAGTGCGGGCTTCCCAAAGGCTCCAAAACCCGCCAGGTCAGCGAGGCGAGTACTGGGTCTGCGGGGTGCAAAAGTGTGGTGTGAAGGTAAGTGATGGGTACAAGAGTGTAGAGGTGAGTATCTGAGGTAAGTGCAAAGTGTTAGTAAAAGTGTACTTACCTTTGTTTCTTCCTGCAGGCTTCAGTCGGTGTGTATGCGGAGAGTCTCGGACCTCCGTGTTGGAGATGACAGATGGCCATTGCATTCTCAGATGCAACAACCATCTCATTTCTGTAAAAGAAGGAAGTTTGATGAGGTCTTGAATTCAAGACCTCATCAAACTACAGAGAATGTCACTGTTTGACAGCTTCACAGAGCTGTCAAACGATAACAATTCATCTGTCAAAAAATTGTGACAGATGAAACGTCATACGTTGACGTTCTCTACAACCGGCTTTCCCTTAATTGGCCTGCTAAGCCCGCTGGGCAGGCTTAACAAGGTCAATCAAGGGAAAATAGCGTGGGTTGGCCACAAATTGATGGAGGTGGGACATCGACCCACCAAAGCAGCAGTCCCGCCTCCAACGCACCCCCATTGACAAAATCGCCCCCTAAGTGTCTTACCAAAGTTATGGAGCAATATTCAGTTTTTTTATTCATAGCGAGAACAGCTAGTTTCCTCTTCAAGCTTAAAATTGCAACACAACCACTTCAAGTTCCAACACTTTACTTGTTGGTTTTGATCAGATAATGTTACATTGGTATAACCAGCTACAAAGTGTCACTTCTTCGATACCAAGTTTCTCAAATTTTAAGATACACTTAAGTTGTAGAATATTGTAGCTCCTGAGAAGCGCCTTGGGACATTTTACTACATTAAAAGGCACTATATAAATACAAGTTGTTGATAATATCTTTGTTTGTGCTGCATTGACCAATTATCCAATTCGGGTCTACTAGGGGTAGAAAGGGTAAATGAGGCACCCAGTCGAAGGTTTACAACTATATTGAACATTGCATCCTTTGAGCTTTCAATGCAGTGCTCAGTCCAGTGATCAAAACTTATTTTTCACAACAATTAATTAAATTGCCTTCGCGCTCAAGACAATGTAAAGTTCATAAAATATGCAAGTAAGCAGATGGGGTGATTCTTAGCATATCAATAACTTGTACATATCATACCGATTGAAACCTTTCAAAGTCCAGGAAAAAATGGCACAGGTCAAGTTTTTGACCCAAGTCAATCATTTGTGTAACCCTTAGCTAATTGAATCATTTATATACAGCAACCCTCAATTAATTAAAAAAAAATTTTTTTTAATAAAAGTGATTGTCCAAATCTGCATTGTTGTAGCACTAAAAACCTGGAGATTTTGGGTGCAACTAAATCACTTTCCTCTTCAGGTGTGTTGATGCATTTGGGCTTTACCAGTGAAAGCACATCCCGTGGGATAAAACTTCCTGTTCGAAACACTTACTAAACTGTTCCCTCTGCAGGATAGGCCTGTGGGAGGAAGAACTCAATATTAAAGCACCCTAAACTTCAAACATCTGGGTGGTCTGTGTGTGTTTTGCGAGGTTAGCAGAATTATAAATCAAACACAAATAAACCCCCGATTAAAAGATCTCCCTTCCAGCGATACCATTAGAACTCGACCCAAATAACCTCGGAACACATTTGTTGGGAAAGGGCATTTTAAAGTGACTCCTACTCTTTCCCCACCTCCACCCAAAAAAAAATGCACAGGGTCCCCACAGCAAGGATAAGATCACTTGGGTGTAGAATTCTACACCAATGTTGCTCCACATTTGGATAACAGAAGTTACTTTTCTTGGGACAAGAATGAACTGTTTAGTCCGTTGCGCCCCATCCACCCTCACCCCCTTGGAGCTCAGCGTGACCACACACTGCTCCACCAGGCAGTGAAGCCTAGAACTGGTCAAACTCGCCAATGGCAGCCAATTTATACTTTCAGTTCCAGTGAGATCAAGTTTAATTCAAGGCATCCTTGCTTATATGGAGCGCTGCCACAAGTCACTGAATAAATTAATTTACCCAATATGTGGGTGGGCTTTCAATTACCAGCTTACAGCACCGGGAATATCGCACTAGGTATTTATTGAGTGACGCCTGCTTTGCAGTGCCAGACGATCTGAAGACACAGGGTTGAAGTTTTCACTCCAAATTCCACGCAAAGTCGACTTTCCCTTGATGTCAAAAATATGTTTAACTGGCTTCAGTTTACGTATCACTGCATGATTAGATTGTGTTGGTAAACATTTATTCTTTGTCTAACAGGAACATATATATGAGCGAGAAATTCCAAATTACTCCACAAGAAACAAAGTACTGTCCAGCTGTGGATGTTCTCTCAGTGTACAGCGACCTCACAGATCCAGATAATCACTTTAGAATAAGATAGACAGAACTAAAAGCTGATTAAAGGACAGTAGAAACAGAATGGCTGTATTAAACAATCTGAAAAGCACAGCTGGTTGGCAAAGAGGAAGATTACTACGCAATTACCATCACAAGATATGAAGGAGCCTATAGATAAAGTAGTTATTAGGTGAATAAAACAGTTTATTTACTCGTGTATTCCTGCTCTGTGTACACTCTCATGTGTCCTTTCAATACAGGCTGGCTAAATTGACCATTCACCCTGTAAATGCTGATTTTTTTAATACTGGAAACAATTTTTACCTTGATTGATAGATGAACTCAGGATATTTATCCACAACGTTGGGTGTGAAAACATCTTAAATTTTCTTTACAAACTTCCTCCATAGAACTTTATCAAATCATTAATCTTATATTAAAGTATCCTAAATTTGTCCTCAATTTTTTTTAAAATATTTATGGCAATGTAATAATCAAACTGTTAATACAGTTTTCACACCATCTTCTCAAAGCTTTTCAATGTTTTCCTCACTAACACTTGTAAGGAACATTTAGAGAAAAGTAATGTGACATCGGACCTTGGTCAATGTTATCTGAGAGGGAGTGCATCTAAAAGAGAGATGGCAGCAGAGTGGTTCTTCAACAGGCTCTGCAGACAAAACTGATTCAACTTTTTAACCCTTTGAGTTTATCTTTTAGTCGATGTTATAAATCATGATTTTTACAAGTACATTTAACTCAATATGAAACTCTTCACACTGGACCCATCCCTCTTAACTTTTGTAATAAAGAGAGCGCTCATCTTCATCCACACAAGAACTCATTAAACCATTCCATAAAAAGGCCAGTGCACTCTAATGAGAAACAAAGCCCTGGAGAAGGGCTCTCTTTAAAAAGTTGTTGCCACAAATGTGGGGTTGCTTCTCGACATCGTGAATCCTTTTGTCAATGCTCTATAACAAGACTATGTGCGCATTATCATTTATATTTATCAGCAAATTAAAAGAAATACACAAATTCTGATGACCACATGCTAATGACATCTAGAGACTAAAGCAAGTTTGCCTATCCATGATATATAATAGAATATAAAGACCATGGCACACGGCCATTTTAATTCACCCAATCGGGATTAGGCAAATTAAATAAGGCACCTTCATGTTACAGTGCTGCAGATGTACAGACCTCCTGCTATCGGCTGCAGTTGTAAGTATATAAACAGGATCTGCACGGAACCGACAACAACTTAGACCCACGATAAGGCTACCTCTTCCAGCAAATCAAATGTAGATGGCCAGTTCCCCATGTCTGCACTCCCAAGTCTCGGTATTACACAGCAGAGCCCAGCATGCATCACCAAATGTAATAGATGGAACGGAACACTTTTGCTGAACAAACAAAAAAATGTCAAAAACGTCTAGAAAGAAAGGATGTCCCAGAGTCCTCAACAATGCTGTGATGATGCAAATTGAAAAAACTCAGTCCAATTCAGTGTAATAAGCTCGACTCTCTGACAGTGCAGTATTCACGCTGGCTCACCCTCTAAGCACCATTCCATATTGCAACAGTGACTACACTCAAAGTGCTTCATTGGCTGTAAAGTACTTTGAGACGTCCAGTGGTCGTGAAAGGTGCTGTATAATTGCAAGTCTTTCTTTCATTGCCATAAGTGTCCTGCACCACAAAGAGTGTTAAACTGTGAAAATGAGTGTGATCTATTACACAAATGCTGTTTATTAACAGTGCTGACTTCCACTCCTCTGCCTTTAGTTCCTGGCTCTACAATTGGCAAAAAGCAGAGATCAGTAAAAATGAGCAGCAAAATTGTAGAGTCCAGTCTCCATTACAAAAGTGAAGGCATCTCTGAAACCCAATGGATTTGAAGCACAACGTGTAAAATGCCACCTTTCAAATTTTAAAATGCCCATATTGTGCAGCACTGTGGCTGAGTTATCAACCTACCATCAGGACAGTTTTATTGCACACTGTATGATGGATGCTACCCATAGTTAAATGTTTAGAGAACTAAGTAGCTCTAAGCAGGACGTCGATAAGAATATAATAAGTGTCTCCAAAGCTATCCAAGCAAGACAAACACCACAGCCAAACTCAAATGTAGGTCACATGACATGCAGAGCACTTTAATTCCTGATGAAAGTTGCTATTTATGAAAGCACTTCCCAGTTGGCCTGCATACGCTGAACTTTAAAACCATCAATAAGGAAGGTCACACAACATTACCTCGTTCATTACTGACAAGACAAATAAGAATCATCCAGGACGAGAGGGAGACTGGAAGGGGTGTTAAAGGAATGGTTTATAAGCATGTCAACTAAACTTACACAGTAAGTGATGAAAGCTAGTAAGATTTTATAAATAACTCATGAGGTAGTACGAGTACAAATCATTTCAATTTCCATTCATTTCGCTTTTCTCACTTTAGGGCACTCCCCTCCACACAGACACACTTTGCCCTAACAAGAACCTTTCTGCAGATTGATAATGTCCAGTATTTATTTCCACATCAAGAGGCAATTCTTTTCTTGGAATGCTGCATGTAACAGGCTCGCTGAGCATTCTAAGGTCAGGCAGAGGTGGAAGCAACTATAGCTGCTGCGCCTCTCTCTCTTTCTCTCACCCACTGAAAACCTTCTGCGATCCAGCAGGCAGCAAATTCAAAGTATTTACTACAGCAGAAATGTTTCATCTCTGCATCGTAGAAAGGTGAACCTCTCATTAGCTGAACCACTGGATTGGAGAGAAAAATAAAGCGCACATACTTCCCCCCCTCCCCACCACAATTCTTTTCGGCATGGATTATGGCTCCTCTTCAAATCTTGGGATAGTGCCCCAATGTTTCCGGAACACTGTATACAGGTTAGCACCTCTGGATCCACTCCTTCCTCCTCAAAAATAACATCAATTTCAGGTATTACTACAACTTATTTTTGTGGCAGTATAACTCAGGAACATCAAGTAAAAGTACTTATTTTTTTACTTTCCAATTTTTAAACTTGGTTTCAAAATAAATGAGTATTCTTAAACCCCTCTCCCAACCACATCAAAATAGAAAATACTTGAAGAAAACTTCTAATAAAAGACAATGAAAAAACATGCATGTCAGAGCTCCGAAGGCTGATTTTATCTGATAGAATATGGGTAATGTACGGACTCTGCCTGGAGCCCTCCCTTTAAACCTATTCTATCCAACCATTCCTCACTCATAAACCCAGACTACCCTACAGCAAGGTAAGAATGGGTCACCTTGAAATGTGGTCAGAAGCTGTCAAGGATTCTTTTCCATCTGACTTGGCTGCAAAAGCCCCACATAGGGAAAACCAGCCTCCCTCTGCAGACAGGACCCCCCGAAATCTCCCCGACTCTGCTGAACCCAGTGGGCTTCACCAAATTACCCCATCCACAACCCCACCCCGACCCCGTGTAGTTCCCAGAGTGCACTTAACTTTAACTATACAGTAACCTCAAAAGAATCAATGTAATCTCCTCCAAGTACCATGTAACAAACTATATAGCAACTTCACAAAATGCAAGCATTATTCCCCCACCCGCTCCTCAAAAACACATTTGTAGCCCAGTTACCAGTTATAAGGCTATCTTCAGGGCCATCTGTCTGTCTTTCCAGTCAGTCTCAAGAGGCAAGTCAAAAATTGATCAGGTGGGGAAGACAATTGACTGATTCTGCCTGTTGAGAGTAGAGAGTTGAACTTCTGCACCATAACTTGGACGGAAGATCCACAGAAGCCCTGGAGAACAGGCGTAAAGCTGGAGTTATAGCAGATAATCAGGAGAACCCCAAGAAAATTTAACCCGTCGCTGTCCATTGTCACATTAACGATATGTATTACTGTGACTGGGGAGCTTCTGTCGCTGAACACTTTCTCATTCCACTCTTACAATGATTATTCTCCTTTGTAGGTAGCAGCTTTTTTCAATTAATTTAATTAGCGACATGGACAAGTATTCCTAACAGGTCAAAGGCATGTTTTCCAGATCAGTCACAAATTCTAGGATGGCTTTTCATTCAGATACAATTGAGCCAAGCAGGTGGCAATTTTTTTCAAAATTAGGGTGGAAATGAAACTGTAGAATTTTCACATACCTTCCCCCGTGGGAAAATATTTTGCTGAGGAATCCAACAAATGAGTTAAAAAGAAAAAGAAGTGTATTTATATAGTGTCTCATCTCCTACCAAAACATCTGAAAACACTTCACAGAATGACCTATTTTTGAAGTGGAGTGTCGGTATGTAGGAAACGTGGCAGCCAATCTGCATCAGCAACATTCCACAATGACGAATTAATGTCCTTTGTTTTGGGCGGCATTGGTTGAGGGAGGAACGTTGGCCAAGGAGAATTCCTTCACTTCTTCAAATAGTGCCATGGAATCTTTTGACAGCTACCAGAACATGCAAATTGCACCCTGGTTTAATACATCACCAGAGATCACAGCATGAAAACGAAAACTGAAGCCACGACACAAGATTTTTTTTTAAATTAAAAACACTTTTATCAAGTGCTGCAAAGTCTACACACTATGATGGCCGCACGGTACATCACAGAACACAAAGCAGTGACATATACATGCACAGAGGATATTAAGACAGTTCTACACATTTGTGCATTGATAATGACCAAACCTCTCTATTTGGCAGGAGGCTTAGGCAGAGCAAAGTCACTACCGCTGCTGCTTTTAACCAAGAGGTCGATTCATAAGATAACTCCACCGCTACCGTTTGTCGAGCATACATATCTCAGTTGATCAATAACCATCACTGCTCTCTGAAGTGCATCATTTCATTTCCAACTGCAGCAAAGCATTGCTTTGACTCCATGGTAATTCAGGCCCGAGGGTAGAGGACTGTTTTTAAGTAAGCAGAAGCTTGAATAACCAAACGAAGCGAAGGTTGAACCTATTGGCAAAGCCACAATTGTTCAAGTGACAGTTTGGAATGCTGCCAAAAATTTCACTGACCCAAACCCCTGGTAATAACCTCTATAATGGATTTCATTTCCAAGACATAACCCTTCAATCAACACAGTAATCCACTTTGTGGTTTACAAATCAAAACAGTTAAAACACAGTCGTTACTTCCTACAGCTGTCAAAATCTATTACTATACTATTTAGTTCTTTTCAGGATTCTCTCCCAGTTACGGTCTTGCATAAGGCCCAGAAGAGAGGACAAACTTGTAGCTGCAGAAAGGGGATTCAGTTTCGCTCTATTACTTTTACACAAACTGACATCAGTTTCCAGAAAACCATTAACAAAAGAAAGTAAATTCCAAAAGGGGTAGTTTACAAAATAATTCACCTGCTTCCGATACTTGTGATTACAGAATTAAAAACTGCCAATTTCTTAAATTAAACTTTCCTGCCCTCAGAAGCATCAACTGCGGTGATACATTTTTTTTTAAGTTTTGCTTTGATAAATTGCCTCTTTTTAACATAATAAAAAATAATTAAAACTTTGACTTGTGTTCTCTTGATTTGTTCAAGCTGAACAAATAAATTTTTCTGTACAACTCTTAAACCATTCATCGTCCACTGGCAAATGACTTCTTTCCAGACAGTTTTAAATTTCTTACTGTGATTCCTAAAAAGCTTTTTACAATCCAAAACAGTGAAACCGTCTATAGCAACCACCTAGTGGACTCTTAATGTAGGTTTAATGCTGAATCGTTTACATTATTGGAATGACTATCAAATGATCTCCCTGTATAGGGCTTCTTGTTGTTTAAATACATTTGCCCGTTTCAAAAATCATCTTTGATATCTTGTGTATTACAGATTTATTGATTATAATTATTAGACATATTATTGCAAATGTTCACGAATGAAGCCTCTACAATACTTGATCACCTTTCCAAACAGTACTCTCTCTATTAACAGCAGCAAGCTCAAACTGTTCCAAAGCAGAAACATTAGAACATAAAGCATCAAGCACTCCCTCATGCTTTGTTTTCTGCACTGCGTTGATCCTATCAGTTAGGCCCGCTCAAATCCAGTGTACAATTGCCATCAACTTCTTGTACTTTTTATTAACTTCCATCTTACACAAAGAAAAGTGTACATTTCCAGAAGAGTTTTGTGTTACAAGTGGGCAAGCCAATGCCTGTCTAGTTCAGAGTTGGTACTGAACTGGCATTTCCTCCTAGAAAGTAAAATAATTACTTGCGTCAAACATTAACTTGGAACAAAAGCAAAATACTGCGGATGCTAGAAATCCGAAATAAAAACAGAAAATGCTGGAAATACTCAGCAGGTCGGGCAGCATCTGTGGAGAGAGAAACAGAGTTAACGTTTCAGGTTGATGTTCTGACGAAAGGTGATCGACCTGAAACGTTAACTCTGTTTCTCTCTCCACAGATGCTGCCCGACCTGCTGAGTATTTCCAGCATTTTCTGTGTTTATTTATTTGGAACAGCCATACTTGTATTTTACTTGAGGTCGACACAGTCTCTGTAGAATTTTCTTGAGATTCAATACAATTAAGAGGACTTTTTTCCAAAAGTACAAATATAAATTTATGGTTATAAAACCAAACTACTATATACAAATAATTTAAAAGCACAAGTGTGGGAGAATTCTTCCATGTACTATGTGAAGCAACATCATAAATATGTTTACAAATAACCCATCTACAATATTGCTATAATTAATGCACAGAGCAATTCTTCACTCACTGTTTTGAATACACATTTCTTTTTATTATAGCTGGATTTTCTCGGTTAGTTCAGTCTGTATTTTTCAGTTCTGCATAATAATCATTCAAGACAGACAGCAAATGTAAGACAGAATACATTACACTGACAAAAACTATTCAATGAGTAGATTTACTATCTGACGTCACTTCCACAAATAATTACTTCAACAGAAAATAGTGTAAAAAAAGAGTGCCTTTGCTGGAGGCAGTCAATTGTATTGCCTCATACTGTTTGGATAACAAGAAAGGATGCTCCATCACTAAATCTCATCTAATGTTACACCATGGAGTTTACTGAGAGGGCAGAGGGTAGCCTGCATCTGTTCAACTGCAACAAGCAAATCTAACCCTCATACGATTGCAAATACAGGCTTGTTGCTACAGGCAATCTAACCACTTTTTGAAAAACAAGATGGCAGATTAATGGCTTTTACCGTGGATATTAGCAAATAAATGTACACCCTTTATCATGAACGGCAGGGTCACAAAGACCTGCCCACAGATCCGTTAGTGCCTCTTGCATTGTTCATCAGCTCAGCCCATCTGACCGCAGTGTGTTTTTTTTTTGAGAAGCTTTATCCTTTATCCTCAAACAGGAGCAATATCTTTGAGTGCCCCCTCCCCCCCCTCCCCCCCGCCCCACCCAAGATCCAATGGCACCGGTCAGGATTAGCAAGCACTAGGCTAAGGGGCCTTAAAACGGTGATTGAAAAAAAGCCAATACAACAGTGACAGGAGGTCCAGAGAAACTATCTACACACCAGATCAGAAATATCCTCTACCCGGAGTTCCAACAGCTGAGCCGATCGGTATCTGTGCTAACTCAGGTTAAGTGAAAAATGTAAAGTATTCAGCAGTGTTTGCTTCTTAAAGCCATCCGGCAAAGTTTATCTGCTAATGGGATAGATATTGTGAAATGGGAGAAGGGAGGGAGAGAAAAAAAGAACCCAAGCAAGAGAGGGGATTAAAGGAGCTTCCGAATTGCACATGCATGAAAGTTGCACTAATTCTATTTTATCTAGTCTGATTGTTCAGCTGTGGCAATTCAATTCAAATGACAAAAAAAAAAGCCCTCTGCATCTGAAAACATTTTGTAACTGTCCGGACTAAAGAGCACTCAGGAATGCGGGAGCTTACTTCCTGTCAACAGAATAATTACACGAGGATTCCTAAATTGAGGGGGGGGGGGGGGGAAAGAGAAGAGAAATCAAACCCTCAAAATACATACACCTCATGCCCTGAATTTGAAACTTTTTGACAAAAACCTATTAGCACAAGGGGTTACTGAACTTTGATATTGCTATATTTTTCTACCTATTTTCATTTTTTTCAATGAACATATGTCCTTATTTTATTTCTCTCTTTAAAATGCCATATTTTTTTTATACAATTGATTTTCCACTGTTCTGCTTTTCTTTAACTTTTCTCTTCCATTTTTATTGCCTTTTTATAACCTTAGCCTCCATTTAATTTTTTTCCCCTTATTTCCTTCAATTTTTTTTGCCCGCAGCTTTAATTCTCCATTTGTCTTTTTATTTTTCCTTTCCTCTTTTCAACACTCGGCGGGGGTGGGGGGGGGGGGGCAACAGGAAGGCGGCAAGATTGTATTCTGCAATCTTCAAAAATCACTCAACCAGGGAAGTTGTGTTGGAAAGACTGGTGCTTAACTCAAAGCCTACTGGCATTAATGAAATCGGGGAATAATAGCCTTGCCTTCTTCACATTTGTAGTGGATACAATGGCGCACAGAAGATACACATTAGCTCCAGAAGAGGAATTAAAGAGTTTAATTCTCCACAGTTAGAAAATTTAACTCTGCAATCTCCTGCTAATGTGAAGTCTTAGATTTTAGTATCTTACTATTGCTTAATTACAGAGTTGAAGTAGGAAATGTAGAGGGCGAAATTGGTCAATACCTGTGGCACAAAACAGGCAAATACCAAACTGGCAATGTGTTTGACTTCAAATGGAAATGAAAGTTGGGTGTGGTGTAAGAAGGGGCTGCCAATTGGCTATCAGCCCATTTCGTACTCCTGGCGGTGACCAATTTCACCCCTGTACAATTTGCTTCATTTAACCGCTCATTTTCGTCCTATTCTTCGCCTCACCCTCCCCGCACTCCACTATCCGCCTTAGGAAAGGATACACCACAAAAAGAACACGTCGCAAATGCTGCCAATACCACTACTCAGTTAGCCTACCCACAGGCAGACCTGAGTGAGTGAGTGTGAGTGAGAGAGAAAGAGCCCACTCCCCCCACCTGACTGAAAGTAGTGCTCGTGAAATCCCGATTGTCTAAAATGTACAGCTTTTTAAATGAAACGTATGTAATATTTTAGGTGTTCCGCATCATATGCAAGTATTTACTCCAGTAAAAAGAGAGAAATATTAATTACTGCTTTAGTTAAAGACTGATGATTTCCTTAGTTACAGAAGGATTATCATACTCCAGAGTTGTGACAATCCATTAAAAAAACCAAGGACACTATCAATCAAAATTGGAAAATCCTTACCACAACTACATTAAACCCACAGTAACTCTACCTGAGGAAGGGGCGACAGCTCCGAAAGCTTGTAATTTTAAATAAATCTGTTGGACTATAACCTGGTGTTGTGCGACTTCTCATTTTTGTCCACCCCAGTCCAACACTGGCATCTCCGCATCATGACATTAAACCCAAGAAGAGCACTGACTAGCAAGATGAGAGACCAAATTCATGCAATTATGCAATCATCCATCAAACCCTATGGTGTACATCTGGTTCTTCCTTTGCAAACCTTCTAAACAGAACCTGCAAATTAAATGTAAAACATGTTCGCTTGGCTCGGTGGTAGCACTTGCGCCTCCGGGTTAGGTGGTCATAGCTCAAGCTCCACTCCAGGACTTGAACACATAATCGGGATCGACACTTCTGCGCAGTACTGAGGGACTGCTTCATTGTTGCATGTGCCAGCATTCGGACAAGAAGTTTAACTGATCCCCTGTCTACTGTGCAGGTGGATGCAAAACCAACACCACTAAAAAACAGATTAATTGGCCACTTGCCTACGTAATAGTGGCCATACTTCAAAAGTAGCTCAGTGGCATTGAAGTGCTTGGAGACATCTTCAGAATGTGAAAGGTACTCTCTGAAGGCAAGTTATTTCTCTCCTGTCAAAGTGCACATTCTTTGCAGCAACACTGCAATCTCCCAGAAAATTCATATACCATCAAGTTCAAACTATCTCTTCATAGAAAGAAAGACGTGCATTTATATAGCGCCTTTCACGACCACCGGGCATCCCAAAGTGCTTTACAGCCAACTTTTGAAGTGGAGTCACTGTTGTAATGTAGGAAACGCGGCAGCCAATTTGCACACAGCAAGCTCCCACAAACAGCAATGTGATAATGACCAGATGATCTGTTTTTAGTTATGTTGATTGAGGGATAAATATTGACCAGGACACCAGAGATAACTCCCCTGCTCCTCTTCAAAATAGTGCCACGGGACCTTTTACGCCCACCCGAGGGGGCAGACGGGGCCTCGGTTTAACACCTCATCCGAAAAACAGCATCTCCGACAGTGCAGCGCTCCCTCAGCACTGCACTGGAGTGTCAGCCTAGATTTTTGTTCTCAAACCTCTGGAGTGGGACTTGAACCCACAACCTTGTGGTTAATTCTTGGTCTCACTGGAGCCTAAATGCAATGAAGGTTTTTTCAATCACTGTAATGAAGAAAATTTACTGAAGCCATACATCATATGACAGACATGATGTAAAGTAAAATTACACATCTTACAAATATTTAAAGGTAGCTCACCTCAGATATAATATTTGCACGGTTTAAGGGAAAAGTGGATAGAATCACAGAATTTGATCTCAAAAAACACCAGTTAAAATTAGAAATTGATTTTTTTTTTTTTTTAAACAGATTTTATAATGTTTCTCAAATACTAAGACCCTAATCGTAAACAGATGTAACTGTGGAATGCAATGCCTAAAACACTGATAAAAGTCTCAGAATCACAATACAATTTTAATTGAATTATTAAAATTACCATAAATCAGTGGCCCATAATATTTGCAATACCACTTATTTACCACTTTAAAAAAAAACTTAAGTTGCAAGTAATTTTGTCCTTCCTTTCCGAAACCTCCATGTTCTCAGTTATTTACATTAATAATTTTGTCCGTGTTTCCCATAATGGATTTGCAGTATTTGTTTATTCATGTACTCTTCCCGTCTCACTTTCCAAAACTGACCTTCCTTTTTCTCAGTTAGTTAAATTATATTTTAAAAAATTCGTCCACCTTGCTTCCCCAGATGGATTTGCAGTGTTGCTGCTGCCCTTGGTGTCGTGATCTATGCTGTTTTTTCTGCACCTTCGAGTCTCCCAACGACCATCTTGAGCAGCGTCTTGTTCTGGGATTGACAAACTGACTGACTCCAGTGTCCGAGCAACTCAAACCTCCCCAGTACAAGTATCAGTACCCAACGACACAAAATAACATTATTCCAAACAATCCCCTTAGCTCAGAATATTTATTTAATAGCTTAAACTGCATAAATGCTGGGAGGAAATTGGTTATATGTTGTTGTAGTGCAGTCTGGGTATTGTAGTTCCATCACAGCAGGGCAACAACCACAACTGCCCTGATACACGACACACATGCACTCGCACATATACACAATTATGACCAGAAGTCGGACTTCACCGCTATCCCAAGGCCCACAAGAAATTTCTAATCTCTGGGACTGAAGTAAAACTCAAGTGTCAGGCTCCTGAGGAAGGGGAGGCCTGCACAGGGGAAATGCCTTGCAAGTATCTCCAATATTAACTAACTGATTTTGTGGGAAGATTTAATGATTTCACCCCCCCCCCCCCCCCCCAACCTCCCCCAAAAATGTAATATTTTTTGAGGGCTAGTTTAGGTCGTAAAGGTTATTTTTAGCTGCATATACTGACCCAAGTGTAGCAGTTGGAAACAGCTTGAAAAAAACTGCATGAGCAATTTGATTGGTTTTGTTTTGTAATAGTTGTTGGTTCCAGATTATTGAATTTGGAAAAAAAAGAGCAATTTGTTGGATTGTTTCCACCTGTCTAGTGAACGCTATGGTTTTTGATTGCTTCACGTTTAGTCAATGGCATATTTCAGCCAATCAGTATTAACTTAACATTTAATTCAACTAATCACTATTTTTTGCCCTACATACACTGCGAGGTCTGGTGCCTGACATTGTATTATATCGATAGCCAGTAAACATAGAACAGTCCTGCTGATATGTTTACTATGGAACTATGTAACATTTGTGTGCCTCTACTTAGTGATTATACTGAGATGCGATTAATATACAGAAATATATAAATGAAATGAGAGTTGCAACTAATGCTCGCTTAAAAAGCATGGCGATCGTTTCTATCAGATATAAACGGTCTTACCCACTGCTCCCCAATAGCTCTGCAAGTTTACCCAGTGAGTAGCCAAGACGTACAAGGCCAGAGAACTCCATGGTTCGATGTCCATCTTGTGCCGATCTCAGCAATGGGGCCACTGTAACTGGCCTCAGTGCTCCGGGTTAGAAAGGGGGAAACATGCAATCCAGGGACTTCTGGTAGAACCATCCGAGTATAGACATTGCACGAGGATACCAGGATCAGGCTTGGTTCCAACGCCCCCCAAGGTGAAATAGCCTACGGACATCTGCAGACATAAATTATGACCGCTTGGGCGAGGTACTGGAAGACAAGCGGCACCCACAGAACCATTACTCAGCGAGGAGCCACTCCTTCAGGAGAGGAGGGAGGGGGAAAAAAAAATCCAAAAAAATCAAATGATCACAGACATGAGCTGCACAACAGATGATCTATCAGCTGGCTCGATAAAATGAAAAACCTTTGATAAAATATTTTCCAACACATTGGTAGCTGACAGCTTAAGGAACTTTTAGGAGTGAAGTGTTTTGAGTAAGTAGCTTTTACTTTAAACTTCAGGTCTGCTAATGTACATCAGGGAACTACAACAATGGTGCAAGTACATCACAAGAAGTTCTATTCAGCATAAAAACGGTTAATTCTGATTGGGACAAAATCATCATAGCTAATAAAATTAGTCATAGCCTCCCACTAGGATTTAAATGGTTCTTAGTGTAGAACTGTCTTCAATCATTTTTGAGTGAGACAAATTGAAAGGTAATTCACAGTGAAAGACGAGATTCAACAAGGTATGCACTCAGTATGGAAATCAGTAGGTTATTGAATAATAGATTACCTGCAGATACTGTCAGCAATATAACACTCTGCCCTTTGATATAGACGACTGTTCTTCCAAGAGACTTTAATATCAACACTTAAGAGTCAATGTCACCCCAAAATTCCATTAAAATTCTCTGTCTCAAATGGGAACTATACTTCACCACACAGTGCTCAGACATTTGCTGCTAGTACTGCTGCAGAATAGAACATTTTTCTTCGGTGTTTAAGGATGCACTTACACTACAGGTTCAGCGCCTCGCAAAGTGCTTTCAGCTCTACACCAACTCCAGACTTGCGGAAACTCTTCGCTTCGATATCAGGTTAGGCCCTGACTGCAGATTCCAGTTGCGTTTACGCTAAAAATAACTGCTCACCGGTGCTACAATTGTAGTTTAAATTTTGTCCAAGTCACAAATAGTACAACGCCTAACTACAGTATATGGTTTCACAGCAACAATCCCCGACACCAAGTAATGTTTCTCATTCACTCCGTCTTGGATGAGAGACTGCTAAACTATGGCAGTTTTAGATTGTCGTTCTACTGCAAGCTAAAGTGATCGTAAAACTTTTTATTTGTGATTCCCTTGCTCTCCTCCCACTGAGGTTAGTCACATAGTTAACTCCAATATGTGGTTTTGTGCAAAGCTTCTGCACAAGGGTTCTAGCGAGATGATTTAATGCACATTTGTATTTACTACTTTTTATTTGGTGCTAGCAAAAATACTCCTTCTGTTACCGAGATAAATATAAAGATATGACTTCTCGGTGAAAGCTATGGTTCCAGCTCATGGATATCCTTTAATTAGACAGGTACTGTATCTGCAGTGTTTATGACATTTGGCCTGTTTTCTGCCAGTCAAGCATTAAGTCACTTTTCTGCCATTTTGGATTTTCTGAATGTCATCTGTCATCTAATTGTCCGGTGATCTTTGAAGCTGACATTTCTCTCAGCACCCTGAAATCGTAACTGTGGGGAGAACACAGAGGCCTGTCCAGAACCCTCCCCGTTCACCCCTCCCTATGTAAAGCACAGGGTAGAGACCTTTAATCAACTTCAAAGGAAATTCCTTGCTGCTGCACAACAAGAGATTCTCACCAGGCAGGTATCAAATCAGCGCAGGCCCCGAGGGGAGGACAGGGATGTTATTACAGAAGAACTTCACAGATACAAGACAGGATGAAGATTCACACTAATGAAAGATAGAAGTACTCTCAACGATCACCAAATATCACAGCAAGGCACAGAACCCAACATTTGTGGTAATGACTGTATTGTTTAGAAGCTGGGACAACTTATTAATTATTTTATTTTGGGGCAATTTCCTGTACACAAGTTAGCCATTTGCAACTAACAACTGCAACAATATAATTTCTTCTTTAGTGGATTCAGATAGTTACATTAATATGACATTCTGCCTGGTTTTTTTTATAAATTGCATTTTATGTTCAGCTTGAGAAACTTATACATTTGTTTGCTGTATATCAAACATACTCATTTTGAAAGCTCCAAAGTACATTTAAAGTGTTATTTAAAGATTTATTTTTCAATCATCAATAACCATTTATGTGCTGTGGTTAACCTTTACTCATCTATTTTCACCATTTTGTTTCTTTAAATTCCTTTCAGTCCTAACCTAGTATTTTCATTCACTTGCAAGTTTTAACATAGAAAGGGGGCTCCGGGTGGGGGTGGGGAAACTAGCTGGGTTAATACTAGGTTTATGTGGCCGCACTGCAATAAATTTAAACCGCATACTTGATGGTAACGTCTTGTTCTTGCATTTTACTTTGTCGAATTTCAGTGTTAGTTAGAAGCCGAAAATGTGCATGGTTATCAGAAGTACTTTTCAGAAACCTTTCAGAGGTAATCGCTTGGAGAATTCCATGTGCACTGAAAGAGGATTTAACCATCTGCCCCTTCCGCTGCCCCTGCCCCATCACCTCTGCCCTCCACAAATCCTTGCTGAAGCAATGCTTAGTAAACCAAAGGCAGAGTTGCTTCGCAGGCCTTATTACATGAGGCTTCCTCGCTCCCAACTAACTGCCAATCAATCACAAGCAGGGGCCCAGCTCCACTGGGATTCCTAAGACACATTATGCATATCACAGGTTTTCCTTCCTTTGCTTCACAGAAAAACATCATCCGAAGCCCCTTACTTCCTAAATTATCCAATCGCTTATGTAAAACCAGGCAATGCTTTACTGAACAAAATTCTGATTGTTTTCACGCTTGCACACTTCGAAAACAGCAAGAGGTATCTCTTCAGACTTTCACACAGAAAACAGTAGTATTTTTTGTCGTCCCCCCCCCCCATTGAAACTCCACTGCTAATTTGCTCAATTGTTCTGTAACCGGAGAAGCTGAAACACTAAGCAAAGCAACAGAGTAAACAAGAGGTCAGCTGCCAGGTCAGTACAGAACAAAGGTTTCCTCAGAGATGTCAAACGCAATCTCATTATTCTTCTTGCAATAGTGGTATGCCATCCTGCCCATTTCTTGGAGGTTCTTGCTTCAGCAGCTCTCAAAGGAATAGCCTGAAGAAAAATACTGTCTCCTCAACCCAAAAAAAAAAGCCAACTAACTACACCCACAAGAAACACTTCTCATCTCTTCTGATAACAAATTAGAAAAAAAATAAAATTTTTATGCAAGAGAAATGGGTGATATAATTTAGGAACGACCACTGCAACTAGATAAACTCTATTAAGTCAACTAGAGTTGTAGTTGGATAAGGAAGATAGATCTCCCATCACCCCTGCCACATAAAGACAGTTTTGCATGCAAATTAACATTCTTCACACATCAATTCATGAGAGACGAGTGTTTCTACAGTTTGACACACAAATTCCTACAATGAAGGTTTAGACTCGTGCTCCAGTTTGTTTCCTTCTTCGCCCCATCTATCAAATAAGCATTAATATCTTGCCACAGAAGAGGGCAATAAAACTAATGCACTAATCAAGAATTCCCTTGGCTCTTTCCTAGGCTGTGAAAAGCAGGAAATGGCCGGGGTGACACCCAATAAGCCACATTAGGTTGCATCAAAGCAGTTCTACTTGTGTGGCTGCTGTTCATTCATTCAAGAAAATGCACATGCTTTTACTGTGCCTGGTCTGTTTAACGGGGCCTGTAAGTGATTGTTGGAACAGTTCATACAGTACATGAGCACTGCCTATGATTTACAAGTGTTTATATCTATAATTCAAAATCAATAAGGCATTCACAAGAATCTCCACCAAACCACTAAGAAACCAAACGCATTTTGAAATTTATTTTCCAGTTTTAACAATGTTTCTTTTAACTGGCTTAACCATTTGATGACCAAAATGTTGTTTGTTTTTTTTATAAACTGGCTAGTTAGATTTTAAGATGCATTTACAAATCAAGAAACGTTCTTCACATTCTACACATTTCTTGAATTCTACTACCCAAGAATAACCTCACCATGCTGATATTACAATTGGTGAAATTCTTTGTTTGGATGTTGGAGGTTTTGAGTACATGGAAGGATCTCTCATACCAAACGATAACATGTTAAAAGCTTAGAACAACTTGTATTTATATAGCACATTTATTGTAGTAAACCATCCCAGTGTCAGCTGTGGCTCAGTGGGTAGCACACACACCTCTCAGTCAGAAGGTTGTGGGTTCGAGTCCCACTCCAGGGACTTGCGCACATAAAGCTAGGCTGACACTCCAGTGCAGTGCTGAGGGAGGGCAGCACTGTCGGAGGTGCTGTCTTTCGGATGAGACGTTAAACCGAGGCCCCGTCTGCTCTCTCAGGTGGATGTAAAAAATCCCATGGTACTATTTTGAAGAAGAGCAGGTGAGTTATCCCCAGTGTCCTGGCCAATATTTATCCCTCAGCCAATATAACAAAAACAGATTATCTGGTCATTATCATATTGCTGTTTGTGGGAGCTTGCTGTGCGCAAATTGGCTGCCGCGTTTCCCACATTACAACAGTGACTCCACTTCAAATAGTACTTCATTGACTGTAAAGCGCTTTGAGACGTCCGGCGGTCGTGAAAGGCGCTATAGAAATGCAAGTCTATTTTTTTCTTTTAAGGCACTTATTTAAAATTAAGAGAACAATATGGAAAATTCTGAAGAGGGTAAATGATCTAATCTTCATGAATGACTTTTACGTGAAGTTTAGAGTAGGCTATACTGTCCATGATAATATAGTGTCCCTTCTGCATCTACAGAATATAAATTATGACTCCATAGCTGAAAATGTAAAATAAAAGGAAAAACGTGCGATTCACTGACCATCTCACTGGTGAACAGTGGTGGAATACAGTGCCATTCAGATCAGGAAGATCCCAGGTCTTCACGGAGTGAACTGATCTCAGGCAAATTAGCAGGAGGGGCTCTACAACTAACCTGTGTCCCTCAGCTTTGGGAAGGGGGCAAAAGTGGTAAATCAGCAGATGCCCTGCTCCTGGTCACAACCCAGTGACCTCTGCTGGACAGCAAATGTGTGTGTGGATGTTGGGCGAGACTCCGCTGTGATGGCTCCATGGTTGAGACAATTTGCTGCCATTGTCTCAGCTCACTAATCGTGGCCACCTGGGTAAGGTACTGGAGGGCTACAATACTTGTGCAATCACACTTGAGCACAAGTCACTTGTTAAAAAGGGGGGGGGGGGGGGGGGAGGAAAACTTAGGGGGCAACTTTTTTTATTAATAAAATTTCAGCTGCTCAAAAAAAAGTCCCGTCACCACGTCCACCATTCCACTTTCTATTACAGTACCAATTTATCTCATCTCCAGTACAATCTCAACTGGAGCAGAAATAGGGCACTACAATTGTTTTCAGTGCCTCGGAGTTGGGTGGGAAATTTCAACCAGGCCTCCAACTTCTAACTGCTGTCCAGCAACCCATGCTAGAAGTGCATGTTTGGACATTGAGTGAGGTGAACATCTGCCTTAGTCATCATGCCGTCTGGATTCAAATAGTCTGTTGACACTGGGCAGAACGGAGAGGGTACTTGGCACCCATGAAATTGCACACCAGCATGGAGCTGGTGCCTTTAGAAGCAGAGGAGGGAGGAAAGAGGAAAGGAAAAGTGCCATTTTATTTGCAATTAATGTTTTTATACTGCATTTTTTTTTTGAAGAGGAACTAAAATTAGGTAGTTTACAAATTAACACTACATAGAACGGGAGCTCATTAAATTTTGAACTTCAACTTTCATTGAATCATAGGACTGTACAGCACAGAACGAGGCCATTTAGCCCATCGTGCCTGTGCCGGCTCTTTGTAAGAGCTCTCCAATTAGTCCCATTCCCCTGCCCTTTCTCCATAGCTCTACAAATTTCCCCCCTTCAAGTATTTATCGAATTCCCTCTTGAGCGTTATTTGGAGAGACCCTTCCAAAATTTAGATTAATCAATTGTGCGTCAAATGTGATCCACAACTTCTTATTTTTCAAATCCAATAAAAAGAATGATACTGGCCAACATCATTTGTTTGCACATCACACGGATCTAATCCGGCACCGGCAGTGACACGATGGGCCAAATATGTCGTCCTTCTGTGCTGTAGGATTCTATGATAAACTTTTTCTCCTGTAACTTCTGACGTGACGGGGAAAGAACTTTCCTTCGAGGTTCTAACTGTTCAGTCAAGGCAAGTAGATTCACATGCTCACTATCGGATTGGATAAATTAGACCAGATTTTAAATGCGTCAACTGCTGGATTTAAGTTATTGCACAGCATCGCCCTCATCAATGGCAGAACCACTAAAGTAGCCAACAAAGTGGAGGTTTGCATCATTCGTACACAAACTGCTCGAGTCAGCATCCTCAATTTTCCAATCAAAGAGACGACATTTAGGAACATGGCACATTCAGCAGGTAATCCTGCTGAATCCTGAATGTGTGTATATTGAACAACAGCAACTGGAGTTTTGCACTGAATTGGAGAACAGTATAATGAACTTGCCTAATTTAAAAAGCATTTTCTATTGAAGTGCGTTTAGTGGTTAGTATTTATCACTTTCATCGAGTAGCTTACACCTCAGTGAATCAAAAATAGGAACTGCATCACGCCGCTCACTGTCTCATGATTGCACAATGTTAGGTGACAATGACGAACATACCCAGTCTTTGTGTTCACTTTTTCTCTAACTCATGTACAAACACAACTTCCACTATCTAGTTATTCATCAACCAACTTGCTGGAAAGCAGTTTTAAAAAAAAATTAACATCTAATCCCCAGTCTGTGCTGTTAGCTAATATAGTGGTAGGGCAAGGGCTAGGGAGGGAAGAGATAGGAAAACTGGCCTGCGTGTTCCCCTCCCCATCGCTATCCCGAAACTGCTGCGGGAAGTGCATTTGTATATTGGGTGAAGACTGGGCTGTCATGCCCCCTGCATCAAAAGCTTGCCAATGAGGGTCATTGTAGAACCATACCCCAGGAAAGTGGGAAAGGAAAAACACTGGCCGAGGAATTTGACAAAATTAAGCCAGAGGATATTCTAACAGGATCTCTCACTGTTACCCTGTAACCAGAACTTACGAGTTTTTGAGCGACACTGTAAATCAGCTCTAGTCATTATTGATGAACACCTTAAATAAGCCAAAATAAAGCACTACACAGTCAAAAAAACGTTGCCGGGAAAGAACTTATTGTAGATCATATTTCATCTCGAGCTGCTTGTCATGTTCACTCAAACAAAGGCAGGAGGTTAACTGGTTGGATCTGCCTTTTAAAGCTCATTAGGTCCACTGGAAGGAAAAGCCAGCGTCTCTTTCTTCAGCAGCTCATAAGTTGTGCTCGAGTGAAACCTACATCAGAGAGAAAGAAACTATCTGCTGCCACAGCACTTCAGAGCTGACAAATGACACTGCTGATGGATTGTTCCTTAAATCCAAAACCAGTGCTCTCAGCAGCAACATGTCAGCCCCCCTGGAAAATGGAAACCAATTGGATAAGCAAGTGGCAGGAAATGGGATCCTCAAAATAAGCAATTTACTTCGACAGTGAATGCTTGCATTTAAAAAAAAAATTCATACAATGCGCATGCTCACTAGCAACTTTTTCAACAACAAAAAACTCAAAACAAGTTACATCCAGCAAGTGTTATTCAGTTGAAAGAAAAGTAGCAACATGAGAAATTAATCATTGACAACTGTCCATTTCTAAACCAGTGAACAAGTAGCACATCGTGCCATTGAGGTTTATTCAGGCTTAACAAAAGGGGAAAAAAAAGGCAGGTTGCTTATCTACCATCTGTGAAGATCAATAAAATATATCAGCATTAGTTTGGACACTAAGCAAAACATCAGCTTGATCAAGGCTACAAGAAACCACATCTGTGATCATTCAACACGAGTTTCTAAAGAAAAACTGTGAAGTGCAATGTAATGTCCATGTAATGTAAGTATATATTTGGCCAACATCCACGTAGAAGATTATAAGAATGTTTCATAATCTGCCTATAATCATGAATCAAAGATGTTTTAACTGAAAGAATCATTGGACAGTTTACCTACAGGATTTTCCTACAAGATTTATTTAAGCAATTTATATATTCAGTGCAATTGGCTTATGTTGACTAAATAAGCCACATTTTATTTTTATTACATAGGATTCTTACCATTGTTTTAAATTATTGAATTCTGTGATTATGTGCCTTAATAATTAGGGTCTCTAAGTTTGTATTGATTGAATAAGTCAAATTCTGTTTCCATTCTGGACTTTTACTGATGTTTTGCTGATTACATTCTGCAATTTTTCCTGTAAAGAAATGCAAGCAGCGGCCTTGATAATGTTCCTCATCCCCTAAAGATGGCAACTCAAGCTAGATATGGTCCTCTGTGCAGAAATGGTCCTGCAGTACTTTGCCCATGTGGCCATTCGTCATGTGATCTGAGACGGTGAGCGTCAGTGGGCAATTTGATGAGGGGAGCCATGACAGCTGAGCCTGGTGCTGGCCTCACCCACATACAAGATTATAACATCTACATAAAAGATTAGAATTAGCTACAGGCTATAATGATGAAGCAATTTTTTAAAAACTGAAAGAATCACTGGACGATTTACATTTTCTAACAGTACAAGTTACTGAATAAGAACAGGAAACGTGGTAGATTTCCTCCCCCCCCCCCCCCCCCCCCCCCTCATCCTACCTGGGGAACACTGAGGACAACTGTATGCCCCACAGATACCTCAGCTTAGATCAACAAAGTCAGCATAGACCAAGGGTTTAATCTAGCGCCTGCTCGCTCAGTAACATATCAAATGGTGCATTTAGTCACGAGGTCATTGAGGAGTTGGCAAATTAGATTTAAAAAAATAAAATACAGGTTGCTGTAAAACACAAGGGTTTTACACCTTGCTACTTGGAGTCCTAATCACAAAATGGTTGTCAAAGCAATACAAGGACAATGAAATATACATTTTTAAACTACTGCAATTTTTTTAAAAAATCATACAAATTGCTTTAGGCAAGGGCTGGACATGAGTCATGATTTACTGATTTTAATTATAATGCTTAACTCCTACCAACATGTTATGTCATAGATGTCAGTCTTTTTTTAATATTCATATAACACACTCAGAACTACTTGTGATAATATCTATATATTTTAGTTTATATAAAATGGTCATTCTCCCAGCACCTTGATTCGAATCAGTTGATTTGATAAACCCAAGTTTCTGTCAGAGGGGCAGTCCAGTACTTTGACTCGCCCATTTTCATTCCATATTCTCACTACAAAAACAGATTGGAACAAATTCCAGAGTGGACAGAGACTGGAATACTGACTCCTGGCACCCTGCTTTCTTTATGAACACCACAATCTAAAGTCCAGCACATCCACTGTAAAAGCTCAAGATACTGCCTTTTGCTGACTCGAATGGAGTTCATTTTGCAGTGGAATGCAGCCTGATCTTCTGCAAATCAGAGCCGACTCAAAAGGGTCATTTTGTCACTTCATATGCAAATAGCCATAAACCCACTGCATGCTGTGATCAAGGGAAATGGAGAGTGGCAAACAAGCAGAAGAGAACACACATACTCCTCACGTATGATCAGGCAGAACTTGTGAACTTTTCTTCTGCTAGTCTCTGCCCAAACCCTGTCTGACCTTAACCACCAACACAGCTAAAAATCACTGCAATCAGACACTGACTGCCCCAGAAGGAAGGATTTTTCCCCCTATTAAAGACTTTATAACAATTCTGCCAAAACATCTATGTCTTTATGATTAGGGGTGAGTTAATAATAGAGCAAGCTGATCATTTTTAAAACTTTAATTTGCTCGCAAAAATAAGCCACTCAAATCAAGCAGAATCCCCTTTTCTTACTTTTAAAATGAATGTTTCTCAAAAAATGGATTCCTTCAAAAAAGGTACTTGAAGGAATGAATGTGCTAGTAGAATGAACTAAATTAATCAGATAGATGGAGGCGATCGTTTGTTGCTAGGGTGGTTAGCAAAGCCTGCTAGAGTTCACTGACCACTGCCAAAAGATAACAAAGCCAATTCTCCTATGAATAGCCTGGCCCCAGAACCCAGGGGTCAATGGGTAGCCCCTGCAAAGGCTTTGTGGCAGTGTCTAAGTTTTCAGGTTATTGTGCTGACCATACCATCATTTTAAAGATGTCACTGGTTTGCCAAAGGGGGAAGGGACCAACTTTCCTACAGCTCTTTTGTCCAGAAAAAAAATTATTTTTAAAAAACCTGGTACCATCCAAACTAAGGACATTTTATATTGTCGAAAACACGAGGTTAAAATTAACTCGTTTTGATCTTGGAGACATTTATCAGTTTTAGATTCTGCCTACTTAACGGGTTATTCCCTCACATCCATTATGGTGTAGAAACAGTTGTCTACAGACAAAAGGAATACAGTTAGTACTACAGTATTGCATCAGAGGTGCAATAAGGATTGATTTATAAGGTTTAGACCACAATTAGCTTCAATAGCCAGATCAATTACAGAATGAAATATTGTCTTTAGCAAAACAGAAACCCCACTCAGCTGTCTACTGTCTATTGCATTTTGCCTAAAACGTTCTCAGCAGTATTTTCCAGTTCATACATCAACATCCTCAGCCGTCTCTTCTACAAACATGCAGATAGCAAATCAACTAAAATATCAAAACTAAATGAAGACGGCCGTACTTTTTTCAAAAATAGTATTAAATACTGACGAAAGGTCATCGACCTGAAACGTTAACTCTGTTTCTCTCTTCACAGATGCTGCCTGACCTGCTGAGTGTCTCCAGCATTTTCTGTTTTTATATTAAATAAATTATATTACTTTTCATGTCATATATATGAGATCAGAGGAAAATGCAGTAGAACACATACATAAATTGTTCTTCAAGTATTTTTCCCAAAGAGCTTCCCCAGATGTGGAACTGAGCTTTGTGAACCAGAAAGTCGGCCTGTCTGACGAGTTCGTTCGTGATCATACCCAGGGCAATGGTAGCAGGCAGCAACCCTGGGTAAGGGAGGATAGGGGAGGGGGAAAAGAAGTTGCCTCTCCTGATTGTCATCCGGTGACAAAAATGCACGTGTGGATTTTGCACTAGAATAGGATCAGGATCACATGAGATGTCACAGTCGAATAGCCTACCAGCTCATACATAAAGAATGCCCATTGGGAGAGGTACCAGAGGACAGACAGAGCCCATGGGACTGTTTCCAAACCTTCATGAGGAGTAGAAAACTGGAGACAGGATTTTTTTTAAGTTTCTAAAGCAGAGGCCAATTTGGTCAAAATAATTCACATCATGAGATCCACATTCCTACGCTAATTGACATTAATTGTGGTTAATATAATTTTAAGATAGATTTTTTGTACCACTTGCACCTTAATATAGAAGGACCACAATAACTGTAGCCAGCACATCGGGAACAGAGTGTCACTTTAAATAATGGTGGAAGTTGGGATTCGTTGTTACTCACTATGAAACAGAGTACGATAACTTTCATTAGCACTGTGCCCTCCTGCTCCCATTCATCAAACACTCTGACCACAGCCTTTGCATTTAATCAGTGCTTTGAAGTAATTTAATGCTTTGCATGTTTAGAACCAAACAAAGAAGTTTCTACTTAATTAATATTTTTTCTATGAATTCATTAGTAGCCAGATTCCAATATGCAGGAAGCCGATCACTAAAAAGCAGCTCGATAGTCCGCTGAATGATTTAACAAAGCTTGACGTTTCCAGTTTTTTGCCCATGGCTGAATGACATACACAAGCTTTATACATAAAATGATGAATGCCTGTCATTGTGTAGATAAACTCAATGACTGCTATTGAAGTGAGGCAGTGATAACACAAGTTTTAGCCTAGGGGCTATGTTACACTTATAACGCCAACAATGGAAAGGGTTTTCTGAGTGAAAACCGCAATTTAAAAACGGGTACAGTAACTCATCAAATTATTTGTCTGTTAAGTCAATGTTATGCAGCGCTCAAAAGTGGTGGTGATGTAACCATAAATGCTAGTTTGGGAAATATACAGTTGATGCCATAATTAATACCCTTTTAACCCCCATCTTCAGATGCCTCACTTTTTTTTGCCAAAATGTCAGCATTCTAAACGGAAGCAATTTTTCCTGGCGAGGGCAAAAGGTTACACTGATTAAATGTCAATAACTGAGATTCACAGTAACCTGATAGCCCAAGGCTACGAAAAAATAGCCAGGCTACTAAATTGTAATTCTTGGGTATCCTGCTGGCTACCTTTTCTATTCATACGAAGACTGCTGCAGGAACTAGATTGCCATATGACAAAACCCACGCTAAAATGCATCAGATTTTTTTTTAACCTTTTTAACAAAATCAACAAAGGGAGAAAGTCTGAACAATGTATCTATATAGTTCATTGGAGGGCACTACCAGGCCGCTTGGTGAGCTGATAATGCTGATCAATAATAAGTCAGATTGGACCTCCCCAAAATGAACAGACATTGCCAGTATTGTTTAGTTAAAATCTAAACAATACTGATGGAAAAAGGGAGTAATGTGGTGGCATCAGATATCACTTGATTATCATTTTTACTGTCAAACTGTAAAAATTGATGGGACACCCACTGGTCCAACACCAACTAAACTCTCCAACCTTTGTGAATTTTGTCATTACTGGTGAAAATGAGTATGGCTCACTCTTTTTTAAATGTGGGTTTAATATCAAGGACTCCCAAGTCAGATACAGCAAGCTTATATACAGGGTAAACTGCTTAACACAACCTAACTAGACTATATTTACTGCATTTGTTGAAATTTCCATTTCCTAGTCTACCCACCTTCTTGGCCTCTGGGGTAAATTCAGCAGTAAATCTTCAGTCACACTCAAGCATAAGCTGGGCCGTTACGTGCTACAGACTTGCGCCTATAGAAGCTGGGAGCACACCGCCCAAACTCATTTGACTGACCATTTTTGGCCATCAGAGCCAGGGGACTTTCATCTCATTAGTCTAGGCTAGATGCAAATCTAGGTCCCAGGAGGTGAAAGGTCCCATATGTTGGCTCACTGTTTAGTACAGGCTGGATTCCAAAATAAAGCCAACCCACTCCTCAAATGAGATTTCAATCTTCCCGTCTCCTGTTTTTTTTTTAAGAAGTGAGAAGTTGCACAACACCAGGTTATAGTCCAACAGTTTTATTTGAAATCACAAGCTTTCAGAGCGGCTGCTCCTTCATCAGGTGACTTCACCTGACGAAGGAGCAGCCGCTCCGAAAGCTTGTGATTTCAAATAAAACTGTTGGACTATAACCTGGTGTTGTGCGACTTCTCACTTTTGTCCACCCCTGTCCAACACCGGCATCTCCGCATCATGGCTGGTTTTTTTTGAAAGCACTGAATTGTGCTCTGGTACATTTGTACAGGTACCATCAGCCCTCTGGTACCTTGCCCAAATTGCCATCCTTGATGTAAAAGCCTATACAGCAAGTGTATTTGCCAGGAGGCTTTTAGAGCCACACCGATCCACTCTGGGGGGCGGCAGAGGGACAATATCTAACGCCCCTCCCTCGTCCAAGGCATTGAGTGCAACTGCAGTCCCATAACTGTTAGCGGAGCAGTGAGCAGCTAATGCAATACAACTATGGACTAAACCAGTGATCAGGCACAGCATTCACCCACTCTTGTAGGTTTGCTACATGCGTTATTCACACTGAATACAACTTTTTGGGCTGAACGAATACCAGCTGGTGATAGCACAGCTTCAGCGATACATGAGTCCCTGTTCATTTAATTGATTTAGCATTATTCCATTATATATAAAACCCAATTAAGCCAGAATAATGCACCGTTCTAACCACATTACACACATCACACACAAAGTAGTTCTATAAACAGTCCTTCTCCCATAAAGCTTAAAACTATCCATAGCTAAAACTACCTTCGAAAACTGGATACTTCAGCCTCTCCAGAGTTCATTTTCTTTCTGGATATATTGTGCAAGACTTGCTTTTTATTTTGCATTTCTTAAAAACTTGTGAAAAACCATTTGTAAATGACACTGCTTTGAATAGTCAACATTAATCTCCCTTCAGGCACAGTGTTTTGTTAAGTTCTCAATGGCAAAGTGAAGACTTTTCTGGAGGGTACCAAAATATTCAGAGCCAGAACCACTGTGAGAAATGGTCATAAAAGGTTTTGTTATTATCCCAAACAAATCCGGGTTAAAAATGGATAATCTTAATGTTTCCACATGAAGCACTGCAAGCGATTATAAAGAATGCAACTCTTTAAAAAAAACTGAAAACATTACTGGGGCGGATATCTTTAATATAAAGGGTTATCCCTTCCTCAAGGTTAGGTTGAAAAAAAGGTCAACTTCTGCACTTCCTCACTCCAGCTGAACCTCTCCTCCCCCCTTTTAACAAGATGGTGCACCTACAGGACTCGTCACTGAACAGCTCTGCAGAAATAACACCAAGCAGCATCTTTTCTGGGTCTCAATGCTAAAACAGAGGTGGGTAAGCCAAGAAACTTCAGTACCATATACTGAGGATCCATAGCAGATGTTAGCTGAACCACTCATTTATCTACATGGGAAGGGGGGCAGAGGTAGGACTGCACTGTAGGTATTTCCCCCTACTTCTGTGACTTAGAGTTCAAATTCAATACAATGAAGGTCTCCTCTGTCTGGTGGCTATGAGGTCTAATATGAAATGATTGAGCAATTTCAATCCAGTTTCTATTGGCATGGAAAAATGTAACACTGGTGAAGTAAAGTTATGCTGATAGAGTTAGATGAGGAAGGATGGGAGGAAGTTCAAGTGGAGTACATCATGGGCTGGTTGGGCCAAATGGCCTGTTTCTGTGCTGTATATTCTATGTAATTCTATGTAAAGGCTGCTCTTTTAAAATTGAGAAGTCGCACAACACCAGGTTATAGTCCAACAGCTTTATTTGAAATCACAAGCTTTCAGAGCAGCTGCTCCTTCGTCAGGTGAAGTGAAATTGAGGTAGAATAGCAGAGTGGAACTAAAACTGGGGTGTGCCCTCCTGTTCCAGTACGAGGCCTGTACGGGTGCTCACCTTTTCAAACCGCATGACAATATGTGCAAATCCTGAAACCTGCAATTGCAATTTAGAGAACCAGAGGGAAGCAGGTCATTAAGAACTGTACAGCCACAGCTGCTTCGAAATGCCAAGAAAAAACAAACTGCAACACATTAGCAAATCTGACCAAACAGGTAAACTGTAGTTTGTTGATTCGATAAAAAGGGACCAGTATCAGCTATTTTTCCAGATAACATGTTTCATGTAAGCCACAACAAGTGTACGCCGCACACTATAATCATGCAAAAGGACATAAAACAACAGATCAATAAAAACTAACCGGGGGGGGGGGGAAATGTGGTTGTGGTTGGTGAGCATGTTTTGCTTTGTCACCTCTCCTCCCCACAAACAACAGGAGGGGGGGGGGGGGGGGGGGGGGGGAAGTTTTGTATCTTCCAATAAGCACCCTACTGTCCAAAAGGAAGTCAATCGGATTTGTTACCGCAACAAGCAGGTGCTGCTGGCTCATCTTCACGTTTAATCTAATATCCCATTTACACGGCAGCTGCTAATTTGGTTTGCAACTCGTACACACAGCTGCTTTGAATTAAAATACATCACATACACACAGTAGCAATTTGTTTACTCTGCTTTGTAAAACAGTCCAAAAAATATCAAGCAGCACCTGCCAAGTTTCAAACCAGTTCAGAGTTAACATTATTCAACATTATTACAGAACGCTGCACCTCCACCAACCCCAACTGGAGCAGGTCACACGTCGGAGCATAGCAACTGATCAAATTCAATGCCACACAACAGATCACGACCATTTAAATGAGACAAAATACTTCACTAATCATAGCAAGAAAGTGCTGCTTTTACTTTGTATATTCTTCCCTGTCCTTCCAAAACTATACATCAAACTGATCTGGGTTGCTTCTGCCTCAACTTGATTGAAACTAAGGATTCCCCATTCAGACCGGAATTGGGCTACAGCAGGACTGGAAGTAGTTGGAAGCTTTGCTCGGGAGTTGCGAACAACCACCAGATAGGAGACCTCAATTTGTGTTGTGACATCATAATGAGACAAGTTCCCAACCTGGCACCACTTGAAAACTTGACTTCACCAGTGTTACATTTTTTCCAACCTGGCACCGCTTGAAGACACGACAATCTAGATTCTTCAACATAAGCAAATTCAGATCACTTCTCGTAGGAATTCTTGCAATCTTCAGTTACCAATTCTCAAACAACTCCAAAGTGGAACAACTTCAAAAAGTGCACTGAACAAGACATTCTTTGCAATCTACCATCCGTACAAAACACTTTTTTTTTTTAGGAAATTAAATACTAACTTTTAAGCCCTTTGACAATGAATGGGCAGAAATTTAATCCATTATATTTTTTTTAATGAATTTTGTGGCCCTCAAGATAAGCAATGTCAGTATGATGTAGTCCCACTTGTATACGAGGTGCCAGGTGCAGATTACAGTTCTGGCTACTCGGCCTCAACTGGTACACTTCAACCAACACTGGCCGATTGGACCCTCCTGGATCAATGAATGTTTTTCAATTTCCCCCATCCATAAGGTCTCCCTAATTAAGAATGTCAATTTTACTGCCAAGTTGTACGAAAATTTGAACAGTTTTGTGTTGTGTACCAGCCTCTGCAGTGAACTGGGTTGCAACAACCCCAAACTCATTTCCAGTGCAACTCTTGCAGCTTGACAGAAGCACGCAAGTTGGGTTTTATTCCAAAACACGTGCCATAACCCACTATGCCACCCATCGTACAGTTCGAGAACCAGCTCAGATCATCAAAACTCCATTTCCATATTGCACTTCTCCTAATTTGCTCTTGAACTGGTTGAAATAGGTAAGAAATGATCTGGCTAGTATCCACTTGCTTTGTAATGAAACTCAAATAAAGCTCTGGACATTGTGCCTCCAAAATGCACCACATATGACATCACTGCAATGCAGTAAGTGTACTCTGAAAATGTGGGGGTTCTTTTTAATTGTAGGGTGTGCATATCTACTAGCCCAGAATACATCATGCAATAACCCATACATGTTACTTCATTGCATTCTACGGAGATATATTCTAGACTAATGCAAGCTAGAAGATTCACAAGGCTGATACCTGGGATGGCAGGAATGACATATGAGGAGAGATTGGGTCGATTGGGCTTATACTCACTGGAGTATAGAAGAATGAGAGGGGATCTCATCGAAACATATAAAATTCTGACAGGTCTGGACAAACTAGATGCAGGAAGAATGTTCCCGATGGTCAGAGAGTCCAGAACCAGGGGTCATAATCTAAGGATAAGGGGTAAGCCATTTAGGACAGAAATGAGGAAGAATTTCTTCACCCAGAGAGTGGTGAACCTGTGGAATTCTCTACCACAGAAGGTAGTTGAGGCCAAGTCAGTAAATATATTCAAGAATGAGTTAGATATATTTCTTAAAGCTAAAGGTATCAAGGGATATGGGGAGAAGGCAGGTACAGGGTACTGAGTTTGGATGATCAGCCATGATCTCATCGAATGGCGGAGCAGGCTCGAGGGGCCGAATGGCCTACTCCTGCTCCTATCTTCTATGTTTCTATGTTACCAACCTCCCAATTTTTTTTTTATGTTTACAGGCCCAATATACTTCTTCCGGAACACTCTGGGTATTATTGCCTCTGGTGTGCACAAAGTATAAATCCCTTTATAATCATTTTGAAATCTGGCACCATTTTTATTGGATCATGACTGCATGATGCGAATACACCAAGCAATTCCAGGGGCATCAAGATTTACAAGTAAATCCCTACTTTATGGCAAATAATGGATTCTTTAAGAAAGTTAGGTTATACTTAAAATTAATATACCTTCAACTTTTATCTCCTTATATTTTCCCCCAGCCAATTTTCTTCCCTTTCTTCTGAAGTTATTCTTTTCTGGGTTACAGCATCACAGCTGTTGGACACCCTCTGGCATCTCATCCTAATGGCCATTTTTCATGCGTGACCCTAGACAATGAGTGTCGCCAGGCTACTTGATTCAGGGGATCATCATAGGAGTGCCACCCACACATACACTTCCAGCAAGAGTTGCTAGGTATTGATCAGGAATGGAAACCCTGGCCTTTTTTCCCCCCCCCCAAGATAAGTCAATTGCAGCAGTCCCTCCTGCCTCCTGACTGAGCTCCATTAACTCAGCACAGAACGAATGTCAAATGCGGGACCTGCTCAATCTGATATGGGACACTCCCTTAACCGGCTGAGTCACTGGGAGAGTTGGATCTCCTCATCGTCTAAACGGAACATATTGGAATACATTCAATCTCAGCATGTGGTTCATGTTACTTGTTCAGCTCAAGATATCATCCAGGGAACAGTTCATACCCCAAGCACATGCAACTCCCTCAATGGCTTAGTGGCTAAGTGTAAAATGTTCCATTCCTGGTCCGTGTTGAGTTAGCCAATTTCAGGCAGGGCAGCAGTAGGGACATAACAATTTCCTCAGGGACCCTGAATTGGGGAAGAGGGTGAGGAAGAACAAAAAGGATCAGCGACGATTCGTGCTCTTGACCACAATCCAATGACTGGATCGGGCTCAGCAGTTACGTCCCATAGTCAAACAGCCTGCAAGCATTCATTGTCTAGGTACAGGCCCAAAAAAAAATGGCCACTTGGGTGAAGTAATGTAGAGCATCCACCACGTGTGGAACAGTACCCCACCATGAGAACACACCTTCAGCAGAGAGGAAAAAGCAGGAACATAGCTTTTCCAATAAAAAGTACGGGGTTAGTATAAATTTAGTATACTGATTCAATAAGGAACACAATTATATGCCCAAATTTGATCATATTTCTTTTTAGAAAGAATGTAAAATAAAAATGCAAAGTTCAAACACCCTGATAAACAATCAAATGGAAGTTTGGTTAAAATGAGCATATGTTTTCTACACAGCTCTTAACCCCTTCAAATTGAGTTTAAAAAGGCCATCTTTCACAACACGGTAAAAGGTAATTTGATTACACCAGTGAATGGATGAGGTTCTGGGCTGCAGCAAGTATGCAGATAAAACAAAAAACCATCAGGATGTGCTGCATAAGCAGCTCCTTCAGGGAGAATCCTGGATTACCCAGTCTTGAATGCTTCTGTGTTGAAAATCCCCTCTACACACTGGGGACTAGGCAACTGCTTTCTTTATCCTATGTTACAATAGCATGGATGTGTCAAAAATTCCCTTCTTACACATTCAAGGGGCTGAGCAATTTGGGAAAAAGATTTAAGCTCGGGGAGGGGGGGAGCAACATAAGTGCCAGTGTCATTCAAATGTCAAACTTTTTACAAAAAAAAATTGAAGTGAAATGTAAAGTAACTGAGTTTTACTTCAAACATTGTCTCTCCTAAATCTTTAAAAAAGGTAATTTGTGTCCCAATTCCTACTACTAGGTTTTTTTTCCAGTTCCTCTTTAATCATCACCTTGATTGTCCTGCAAGTAATCAATAGGTCCAGCTGTTAAATTATGGAGACCTTAGAATCCCTGCACAAACAGAACCAAAGAAAAAAAGATCCCTTTTATTTAGGATAATCAGAGCAGACAAAGGGAGCAGAATGAATTCTTTTCACCGGCCCCTTGGAGTATTAGAGTGTAAAACAATTGCAGGACCAGAACTATCCTGCGCTTCAGCGAGTTGCCTTGCAATAAAGCACTGCAATTTAGACACTTAGTCACACAGGGAACTTTTGGCAGGATGCTGAACAACAAGAAAAGGTGGCAATGTGGTCAGGAGGTACAGCCCCGACCCCATCACCCGCTTCGCCCACTCTGCATTTCTCAGGTACGTGCAAATTTCATGGGCTTCTGGAGAGAACTTCCAGCACAGAGGTAAAGCTGGCCTGTAAAAAAAAAACCCTCAGACAGCTTTAATCACCTACAGTTTGAACATAAAAGATTGCTGGTAATAGCAATACATAAAAGTAGATGTTAAAGAATTCAATGTTGATGACTACAATGGAATGAAGAGTAACTAAATGCCTTAATGCGAGTTTGATGCTAACCAGTGCAGCAGCCGCAGGTAAAAGGAAACAGAGGAAACAGTTTTGCAGGCAAGACCATTCTTATCAAGACAGTTCTATCATGCATTATAGGAAAAATAAGTCTATTTACAGATCTATATGGCAATGTCCATACCCATAGGTTGCAAAGATGCTCATGCAGCACACAGACGAGCGTCATCAAAACTGGTGCAAGCAAAGCAGAAATGTACAAAGCTGTGGCATTAAACGAATGTGCATGCACTAGTAGTTTATGAGTAGGAAAATGTGTTGAACCTTTATCAGTGAAAAATATTGGAGAGTACTCTATAACAAGAGTAGCTCCAAAATAGGAGTACAGGAAACTTTCGTTTATCCGGCACCGACGGGACCGGCGTGGTGCCGGTTGATCGAAAGTGCCGGATTACAGAGAGGTATACTTACCAAGGTACGAGAGCCCCGTACACGGCCACAGGCTGAACAATTGGGACCCGGAGAGGGAAGGTAAACGAGACTCCGGCTTTTTCCTCCGTGGCGGCGACAGGTCGGAGTCGGAAGAACGTTGACCCCCCTTTCGTGGGGGCGAAAGGTCAGAATCGGGGTCTTGTCTGTATAATAAAACTTACCTGATTTTTGCCGGTTAAGCGAGAATTCCGGATATTAGGGTGCCGGATAAACGAAAGTTTCCTGTAATTAATTAATTCCGACACCACCAACTTTACTTAATCAAAGAAAAAGATCATCTCAACAGGAACATGTCAAAGTGATCCCATCATAGGGGAAAAATGAATTAAACACAGACTGGTTTAAAAAAAAGTGAAGACCTCTTAAGATTGTCAAATACAAAAGAGAACTTTCTTTAAGTTTCTGGTTACACAAGTCAAAACTTCACTTGTCATTATATTTTCCTTTTTTGCAAACTACAATTCTGAAGAATGGAGCATCAAGACAACCTGAAGTCCACAATTTTCAGTTCTTATTCGACAAAAGGCATAAAGTCATTTCCTTCACCAAAAGTACAATTGTGAGTTCGCATTTATCGTTTGCACTGTAGACAGGCTCTAAGTTTGGCAAACGCATAGGTCTGTCTAACTTCTAACTTAATTTTCTGGAGTTTGAAAAAAAAAAGCTAGCATCCTCTCAAATCACAGGCAGAATTATTTAAAAGAAAAATGAAACCCTTCCTCACTCTGAACATATTCCTTATCAGTAGCAAAAGACTTTTCACTTGTGATCTTACTCAGACCTGAAGCAACCCATATGGGCCTTCAATTGTTTAGTTGGTATTTCCCCCAGCAGGGTGCCCCACAAAGAACACAACAGCAGTGAAAAGAACTTCCTATTGTCTCCTCGTTACAAGAAAGAAGGAAAAAAATCCATTAAATGTACAGTCCTCTCTTTACATCTCTAATAATTTCCTAAACATTAGCACTCAAAGTTACTTTAAGGGAATTCAAGAAAGCAAAATTAGCTAAATTCCTCTATGCATGGATGAACAGCAGAAAACAGGGCCTTAAGGGCTTCAGAGCTAGAAACTGTCCCTAAAGACCTGCTGTGATGTCCTTATGTGATAAGGCTCCACAGTAACACTAAAGGCAAGGCATACGATTCCCTGCATTCCTTAAGAACAATTCCTGGCAATCACGAACTTTGTGGAGGAACAACATGAAAGCTATGGACAATGAATAAGGGTCATCTGCTCTTTATCACAGGGCTAAACCTCATCCTGCATAGCCTCTAACCTTTTAACCCAAAGAATTCTTAATTTGCACATGAATAATCAATTTCTCGACCATAGTGCAAGTATCAGCTTCTAGTTTCTAACTTTGGAGTCAGTGGCACCTCCCTGTGTGTTCAGGTCGAACACTTCTTGGATGGACTAAATCAGAGTTTTAAATGCTATACCATGTGTTAAAGGATAACTTCACTGGCAAATGCTTAAAAAAAATAGTATGCTTAAAAAAAAATTCCTGCACCCCACTCTGGCGCAGAATGCATTTTCTTTTTCAAGCTAAACATACTATTTCACTACTTGCTCTAAATGTTTTGTGTATGACTGCAGACTTGAAGATAGTACCTTAATAACTAAACCAATACAGGAGCAAGTCTGGAAATACAGGTCTAAGTAAAGGCATTACATATTAGTACATCAATATATTGTAACATTTGTGACAACGATACTAATGTTATCATCGATCATAAACTAATTGCAAAATACAATATAAAAACTTCATCAATCGGCATATATTAATTTCAAAAATGTGATGAAGCCTTTTTTACTTTTAGCCTAAACAGTGAAAGTAATAGTTATACTTGAAAAATTAATGGCATCCTGCAGTATTATGATCAATAAATATTGTGGCAAGTTTATTTTCCCCCTCCAATACTCGCCAGACGTTGATGATGTTGGGGTAGGGTTCCACAGGTGAAAACAACCCTGCAGCATCTCAATGAAGTGGTCAATCTTCAGGTGAGAGCCTAACAAAGTTAGTAGGATATTCGACTATGAAGGGCATCACAACCAACCCAATCATGTCCTCACCTTTCCACCAGGATTTCTAGACACCCTAGCTGGCACCCTCACCGAGATCAGCTATCTCAGCTAGACCAGGGATCAAACCTGGGGCTTCCCTGTTCTACGTGACAATATTTAGCCACAGATATTGTTTGATAGACTTTTAGGAGTATAATCATAAATTGCCAAAACAAGACATCATTTTCTTTAAACTCATAGGTGACAATAGCTTGTAATAAGCGTCATATTAAATGAACGACTAATATAATTACCTAATTATATCAGCAACAGAGAAATTACTTTCACATCCCAGATAACTGACAAGTGCTAGAGCTGAATTTCAAGAGTTTGAAATTTCAAAAGGAATAAAATCTTCATTATTTTATGATAGATTTTATCTCAGTCGAATAAATGTATGCCAGAAATAAGCTCACATGACTAAAATGCTCAACGTAATGAACTTATACTGAATGAGGCAGATACACAGCTTCAGAAGTCTTTGTATGGCCATGTTCCATTACTCTCCTTGTATTCAAGCAATTTCTGCCTTTAGACTTTTGATTTGCTCAGAAGTACCACACAAGTATCACTGAATAAGAGTGCTGGCGATAACACCACATGACTGGAAACAATGAATGTAATCTGCTTACAATGGATCAAAGTATTGCATCACAGCCCTAAACAATGACTATGTGCCTTGCTTACAAATTACCATTTTGGGTCTCTTTCGGAGAATTAAATATACATCTTTCAGTATAACAGAAAGACCGAAGGGTCTAATAGAGCACATTCAAGGTTTGACTTTGAGATGAAGCAGCTATCTAGAACGGAATAGAAAACTGCTTTGAAAACTGGCAGGCAAACTTGAATGCTATCTACATGTGTAACTAATTTTTGGACAGGATTAAGATTCAATACTTTTTAAATCCCTGGTTATCTGGGGAAGGGAGAAGAAATGTCATTGTTCACTGTTAATAGCAAAATTATAAATGTATCCTTTACACACAGATTGCAACTTAACTAGAAATAGTGAATAGCAGAAATTCCCCCACCCGCCAAGGGTGTCTGCTGCCAATGTGATGGCAAACATCAGATCTCATAAAAGCTTTAATCCTGCTCTACAGTTTGATTTATCAAAATATATTTTTCAGAATGTATGAACAAATACATTTAATTTCAATTTCCATTAAACATGAAAATATGATTGACATCTGACAAGTGATGATTTTTCTCACCTTTATAAGTCACTCATAACCTTTTGCTACAATAGGAAATGGGAACTGCATGTAAAATCTGATGCACAAGCCTCAACCCTATTTAAAGTTGCCATGTTTGTCAAAGCTCTACAAGTCACTCCCCTATACTTACAGATCATAGATACAGATATGTGTACATGTAGCTCAAACACGACACCCTTAATTAGCAAACTTCAAAAATATCCTTTGGTCTTACCTGACTGGAGAGTCTAGAATCCTACTATTTTGAACTATGGTTTGCTAAATATGACATTTATCTTGGGAAAAGTGGCCAGGTTAAATGTACCAAAACAAAATAGTACTTACTGGCCACAGAGAGATGGGATTTCTGACTCAAAATGGCCCCATACTTATTTTGAGCCAAACATTCATAGTAGCCTTCGTCTGATCGCTCTCCTCTACGATGTTCAACCTCAGTGATATAAAGAGATCCATTTGATAAAACATATGTCCGCTCACTATCCACCAATCTCAGTCCATTTTTCAGCCACACAATGGCAATTGGAAGTTCTCCATGAGCCTGGCAATCAAGAACCACAGGGTCTTTCCGCAGAGCAATGACATCCTGGGGCTCCCTCATGAAAAAAAGCTCAGTAAAGCACCAAATACCTGGAAAACACAACACAAATCATTTTAAAGTTAACAAGACCTTGAATATTCATATTTTTAAAAACATCACAAAGTCTTTGATAAATAAAACAATTTTCTCCATACCCAGCAACAAACTGATCATACAGGTGCATGAAGACTGCAAGAGGCAACTAAAGCAATGGAAATTGTTGGGGAGCGTTATACTAAATTATGCATAATTACTACAGACAAATATTTTGCATCAATCTAGATGGTCTGAAGATGAATTTGGGATTGTAGAGGGATTGATTAAACATTCTAAAGTATGTTACGGTATGCTTCACATCAATTTGTTACTCCTGGTCCTCATGTTAAAATGTCAGGGTGAAAGCTTCTATTCAATAGATCCTCACTCCAAACCTGAGAATCTATTATGGTCCATCCTTATATCCTCACTCTCTTAGTTCCTCCAGTTCTGAAACAGGTTACCCAGGATTTTAGTCTTAGCCACTATAATGGTAAGTGAAGGCCATTAGCTCCAACCAACTCATTGCAATCTGCAGTCTAAAATATCAATTTGCATTTTAGGAAAAACTTTGATCCCCATCTTAACCCTGATGGAATCCCATACTCCATAAATTCACTTGCTGAATGATGTTCCTACTGACTACAATACTGGCAAAAATTTCAAAGATTCACTATGATTAGACCCAAGAGTTTTGAAGTCTGCCTACATTACAACCATTATACAAGTGGCACACGTTTTCAGAGTTTCTCCCCTCCCACGCACCCCCCCCCCAACCTCCCCATAAATGAAAGTCAGTTAATGTGATTCATTTGAGGATTTAATATATGCATTTGCCTTACCAAAACATGGATTTGTTTTTGTCCTATGAATGAACTGACACACAGCCGCTGCATACAACAAGTTTTATAAACTTAAGACACTTGTATATATTTCTGCAGTATCGTTCATTGGCATCAATGATGCAACTCTTCAGCTCTTAAGAAGTCTTTCAAGATCCAGAGAGCCACCAGAATCAACAGGTAAAACTTCAACTTTTTAAAAAAACTTCAAATTTTGGAATCAAAATTCTGTAAAATATGTATTTTTTTTTTAATTTGAGAGGAGTGAACGAAGAATTATCTCAAAGATAGCGACGTGTGCGACTATATTTAGAAATCAAAAGTACTTAAACAGCGTCTTTCTGTGCAGGAAAAAAATTTACAAAATCTGGATAGCACCATGTGCTGAATCTCTAAACCGTTACAAGGGGGGAAAAACTAATCCAAGAATACTAATTAATTCAAACAAATCGAGGAGCCACTACACCGAAGTATCGCTGTTAAAAAATCACTGCAGGGGCGCATTACAATGGTGGTAACCTTTTATTGAGCTTTTATATGGAGCAGAAAACTCAATTAAGATCCGAATTAAAAGGAGAGCACTCTTGTAAAAGCGTGTTAGTATTTTGATTCTAAACACCAAGACTTGCTCCAATCTGAAGTTGCAACCGGTTGCCATACAGGGCGGACTTCGCACAAGATGTTTGCTAATTTTACAAGCTTGTCAAAAAGGAGCCTGAACAGGCGAAGTCGTAAAAGTCTGATTTTACGAGAAATCATTAGCAACAGGCTGCCCGTGTGTATCAATAAGCTCTCGCCGCCTTTCCTTTTTTTTATATTAAAAAAAGTTTTGAACTCTTTCTTCTTGCCTGAACTCGACGAACCACGTGTACGAGAAGTGACTGCTTCTAGTTTGGACAATCATATCTCGCTTGAACCACAAACATCCACCAAAAAAAACAGCAGCCGCCCCCCTACAAAAGAGCGACTCTCTAGCTGCCGATACGACTTGAAAGGCTTTCAAACATTTCTTGAGCCTGACAATCAACTCAAGTGTGTTGAGTGATGGGGGGGGGGGGGGGGCAATGTGCATGTGAACGGGCAGTACAATTCATTAAACCGGTGGTTTCAGATTGTTTTAAAGAGTTTCGAAATTGTGGCTCATTCTCTTTCAGTTGTTAATACAACGCACCGTTTGGGGAGAGTGGGGAGAGGGGTGGGAGGGGGACTGACAGTACAAGGCTTCAGTTGCCGTCTAACTTTATGCAGAGATCGATGTGCACGTGGGGGGCGGGGGGGGGGGGTGTCCCAGGAAGAAAAAAAAATCCAAGAGAAGTAACGTATTTTTAATTTGTCGTATATTTGTCAGCATTATGGTGACAGCAGTGGGGATCGGTTAGAGGTCCCGAGTGAATTTGCTGGACGTGATCGAGAAGAGCTCTCATCAATTGATCAATTCTCTGCATCAATACAAATCTGTGCAGATTCTCTCTCTCTCTCGCTCTCTTCCTCCCCTCCCCTCCCCATGACTTGAATTAATCAGTTCAGGTTCTGCGATGTAAATGAATCTTTCCGTTAGGGACAATGTAACGCGACAGGAGATCGCACCAACACTCTTGAAAGAGGGAAAGGGGGGAAAAAAGACTTCTGCTTTTTAAACAAAATCCCTCCTGATTTCAAACTCGGATCAGACGCCTAAATACACTTTAAAAACACACAACAACATCATCTTTCCAGCTAGCAACGGATTCATCCAATTGATGCTTGGCACTAGTTTAAAGCGTGGATTCAAAGGAGCCTCAATGTTTACAAATAACCAGTGCGATGCTCCACACCAATAAAAAAAAGTCACTTCACCAACTCCTTGAAGTTGGGATCAATTCAGGATTATATTTGAAAAACAAAAAATCCCCCCCCCCCCATGCAAAAAAAAGTACTGAATGGTTTATTGAGACGAAAAAAAACCAGCCCGGAGGAAGAGGAGTCAGCGTGGCCAGCGACCCCACGCTGTGTCGGAGGATGGATTCAGTCCCCATCTCACAAAGTGAATGGGAGAAGGAGGAGAGTCAAATAAATAAATACACGTGGGGCTGGGGGGGCGGAAGAGATACATTTTGTTTCTGTGTGGTAACAATTTGTCGCCAGCAAAACAATGTTTCGGCAGCACAACTTTTTTTTGCAACAAAATGTAAAAGGAAGGTGAGCGCGGCGGACAAGACACAAAAAAAAGAAAGGCCGAGTGTGCGGACACTGCCGGCCATTGAGTGGCTGCAGGGAGGACTGACCCCTCAGAATAGCCCGCCAACACATTGCAACACCAGCAACAACAAAAAACACTTTTTATTCCCACTCCTCAACTCCCCGGGAACCGACCCCCTGAATATGTGGGATGTGTTGGAGCAGCAAAGCTCAGGGGCAGTGTCCAGGGTACAATGGGCTGGAGAGCGAGAGGCCGGAGACAAGGGGGAGGAGGAGGGAGGAGGGGGGGGGAAGGACATTGCTCCTCTTCATCCCCCCTACCCCCCCCCAACCCAACATCTCCTTCAAATTTAAAGAAAATTAAACATCACTCACCTGAAATGGGAAGCAGCAAGGCTATCAGTGCAGTCCCGCCACAAGCTCTCCCTTTAAACATGGCCATTTACTCGGCACTTGCCTCTGCTCATGCTCCAGCCCCCGCACTGACCTCCGCTCCGCTCCCTCTGCCCGCAGCCCACCGCGCACTCCTTGCCGGCCGCGCACGCACACGCGCGGCCGCGCTCCGCCCCGCCCAGCCGCGACACAGGACTCGGCGGCTTCATCCGCGGCGGCAGCAGCAGCCGGCCGGCGCACGCGCCCTACTTTCTTTTGCCCAAATGTTCCAGGTGGACAACAAGGGATTGGTGGTTTTTGTTTTATGTGGAGTTAACTTTGAGATTTATTATTTTAAATCTAAAAAGTTGTGTGGTATTGTTTAAGAGTATTTGTACTGTAAACGTTATTGATTATTTGTAAAAAAAAAATGACAAAATCGAAATCCATAAAGCTGTTTTTTAAGGCTTTATTGTTTATTGTGATCAAGGAATGAAAAGGTTTACTATGTAATTGATGAGTTGTATAAGTACTATTATACTTGAATAAAAAGATTAATGACAAAACAAAACAAGGGATTGGCGTGCAACTGGGCAATGGTGGTGGGCAGCACGGCATAGGTTACTGAGTGAGCAAGAACATTGCACGGGGACGGTAAGGCATCGTTGAGAGGGCTTTTGCACAGAAGCAGCTGGGCTTGGAGGGCTTACTCTTCTTCATGTGGCAATTGCCAATTTAAGGGTCAGCATGTACCCCCTTTTTAAAGGGGCACAAACAATACAGACTGTAAATTAACAAAAAAAACAAGGAAAAGGAACCTTAACGAATCAAATTGGAATTTTGTTCCCGGGGGGGTGATGATGCACTCCAGTCCCTCCGGTACCCACGGGTTGCGGAAGGCCTCGAGCGTGCTGGCGGACACCGTGTGCTCCATCTCCAGGGCCACCTGGGCACGAACGTGGCTGCGGAAGAGAGGCGGGCAGTTGGGCCTAACGACCCCTTCGACCGCCCACTGCCTGGACCTGTTTATGGCCAGTTTGGCCAGGCCCAGGAGCAGTCCCACAAGGAGCTCCTCCGACTTGCCCGCTCTCCACCTGCACCAGGTGACCAGAGATCAGGAGCGTGGGACTGAAGTGCAACCCAAAAATCGAGGAGCAGTCCCTTCAAATAGTAGAAGAGTGGCATGGAGGGCCTTAGCATGGAAGGAGCTGGGCATGGAGGGCTTTAGCACAGAAGGAACAGAGAATGGGGGTTAGCATTGGGCAGTGCATGAAGTGAATAGGTCATGAGGGTCAGCAAGAAAGCAGCTGAAAGCAGGATTGAAGCACAGGAGCAGCAGAGTAAATGCAAGAGGGCATCAGGACACCAATCAGGTTAGCAGTGAGCAGGGTCTGTTAAATTATGAGGAGAGATTACACAAACTAGGGTTGTATTCCCTGGAATTTAGAAGGTTAAGGGATGATTTGATCGAAGTTTTCAAGATATTAGGGGAAACAGATAAGGTAGACAGAGGGAAACTATTTCCGTCATTTGGGGATTCTAGGACTAGGGGGCATAGTCTAAAAATTAGAGCCAGACCTTTCAGGAGTGAAATTAGGAAACACTTTTACACACAAAGGGTGGTCATCATCATCATCATCATTTTGTATCTTCTCGCTCTTCCCTTGGAGAACAGTGTGAAGTAGTGGAAGGATTCTCAGGCTGATTTACAGTCTGACAGGCCGCGACGTCAACGCTCCTTCCATGGCCGACAAAGGGTGGTAGAAGTTTGGAACTCTCTCCGCGAACGGCAATTGATGCTCGGTCAATTGATAATTTTAAATCTGAGATTGAGAGAATTTTTTTAACCAAAGGTATTAAGGGATATGGTATATGGAGTTAGGTTGCAGATCAGCCATGATCTGACTGAATGGCGGAACAGGCTCGAGGGTTTGAAATGGCCTCCTCCTGTTCCTATGTTCCTAAAATGGGAGCCACAAGACATGGAGCGCAGCAGACTGGACTGCTCCTCTGATGGCTCAGTGATTAATATTTGGTGTGGTGCTTAGTAATATAGACCAGGAGGGTCCTAGGTTCAATTCCTCCTTCGGCGACCGGTGGGCACCACAGGGCAGAGACTGTCTCATAAATGTCAGTAATGACATTCTAATTTAATTGGTTAGATTACTTTTTGTTGCTTTAATTTAAGCATTAGTTTAATTGAACCACTCATTCATGTATTATGTTAGTGGTGAAAAGAAATACTTGCATTTATATAGCGCCTTTCATGACCACCGGACGTCTCAAAGCGTTTTAAAGCCAATTAAGTACTTTTGAAATGGAGACACTGTTGTAATGTGGGAAACGTGGCAGCCAATTTGCGCACAGCAAGCTCCCACAAACAGCAATGTGATAATGACCAGATCATCTGTTTTTGTTGGTTGAGGGATAAGTATTGGCCAGGACACCGAGGATAACTCCCCTGCTCTTCTTCGAAATAGTGCCATGGGATCTTTTACGTCCACCTGAGAGAGCAGACGGGGCCTCGGTTTAACGTCTCATCTGAAAGACAGCACCTCCGACAGTGCAGCACTCCCTCAACACTGCACTGGAGTGTCAGCCTAGCTTTATGTGCTCAAGTCCCTGGAGTGGGGCCCTAAAAGAGACATTTATTGTGCTGATTCTTGTTTGGTGACACTGGGGAAACTCAGCGTCACCCTTATTGGTCCAATCAAAATCGTCCCAGGTTCGATTCCTAGATGGTGGTGATTTAGCTGCTGCCAGCCAGCAGTGGGGCACTGAAACTGGTCTCCGTCCCCTGATGTAAGGAGGGGGATATCAGGCAGTGTTCTCACTTCTTGCCACCCAGTGATTACTGTAAGGTGAGCCCAGGATTGGGCTCCGCTGTGATGCCCCTGACCGTTGAAGAGCCTGTCAACACTCCCGACTGCCCCCATGCTAATGTCCTTCAAGTCTTGCTCACTGTGGTCCGTACACCACTGCTCCCATTACTGTCACCTTCCATATCCTGGTCTCTACCTGGATATTTGGCTGTTTGGAAAAGTAGTGCTGGAAAACAGGCAACAGACCACAAATACGGAATCAGCGGAGAAGAGGTAAACAGAATTTGCTACATCAGGATACCAGTAGGCTGCAGCAAGCAGAGAATGGCGGTGTGGTATGAGGGTACAGAGACCCAGCAGAGCACTAATATCGAACAGTAGGGCAGTAGTATTAAGATTTGTGTTCATTCAAAATCAAGTGAAAACAGTTGCACAAATTTTATTTCGTTTTTTTGTGAGCTTTTGTGATCATCAAGATGAAGGGTGTCACTGTTGGAGAATGGTTCCATTTTGGAATACCCAGTGTCAGCATCAGGCACTCCCAGGTGAAGTACACCAGGCACAGACATTCTCTGCCTCAATAGCGTGACTTAACCCCAGAAGAGCACTCCTTACTCCAGACGTGTGAATTTTTCCACTTTCTACACCAGCCATCCTTGTGGCCTCTCTGAGTGAGGGTGACAATTTGTGCCAAATTGCAGGCAATTTTGTACTGTGGGTCTGCACCCAGTAGGAACCAGCTTGAGTCTGCCCAGACTTAGTTCACATAGAAAGCTTCATCCCATCAATCAAGGCTGGATTCAAACCCAGACCTCAGAGGTGAAAGGGCTGCATTCCAACCGATTGTGACACACTTTTAATGGATTTAAAATAAAAACATCTACAGAAAATAATGTAATTTGTCTACCAGGAACATACTGGTAGCTTAAAAATAGCATTGAGCCGTGAAGACTGTAAAGGACCTAGATTCAATCCCCAATCTGTGCATAGTAAACTGATAAGGCAAAGTGGCATACGACATTTCAGATGGATTCAACCTCCCTGGGCTAGGTGGGTGGGGGAAAGCAACCAGAGTTTCTACTTCTGTTTGCTATCCAATGACCCATGCCGGAGTTATGTTTCTGAGGACAGGATTAGGCTCAGTGACGCTCCCATTGATCAAATAGCCCACCAACACTCACATAGAAAGTGGCTATTTGATAAGATACTTGGTGAGGTGCCAGTTCCTGTCGCATAGTACCCTAGCATGACTCACCAAGTTCAGGAAAGGAGGGATCGTTTACAGGTCTATGGGGGAAAGAGCAGGGGCTGGGATCAATTGGATAGCTCGACCAAAGACAGGCACAATGGGCTGAATGTCCTTCTGTGCTGTATCATTCTATGATAAGAAGAGATTTTTTTAAAGATAAATCAGTTTTGTTGCAGAATACTTAAGCAATAATTCAACAATTAAAGCTCAATTGCTCAAACCACTTCCATTTTTAGGCAATCTACTATCAAGGTCTTGATTTATAAAATTATTCCACTTCAACTACAATTCACACACGACTGAGTTCATTTCAACTATTTTAAAATGGCATTCACAAAGTTAAATGAACGATACTGTAGAATGTTTCTCTTTGTGGAATAATATAGAATAAACAACAAAAAAAATGTTGTTTCCCGTCAGTAAATGTTCTGTCCAGTGTCGCACTGAGCCATTCCAATCAATAGAGTTCCAGGTCCCTAGTCTGTGTGGAGTTAACTGCCCAGCCAGAATGACAATGGGCATGCTACAATTGGCATTGGTAGCCCTGGGGCAGGATTCTTACTCTTGATTGTTATGCAATGACACCTGCTGGAAAGTGCACGCATGTGGCTATCAGGTGGGGGCAGCATCAGACTTGTTTCTGATGCCTTCTGCAGTCAAATAGCCTACTGACCTTCACCATCTTGGCCAGTGGTTCCCAAACTCGGAGAGTGTCTCCTGGGGGAGTGCGATGAAGTTAATCAGGGAGGGTGCCAGGGCTGGCTTAAATTTCCAGGATATCGGACTTATTTTGCATGATGACATTTCTGTGGTCCAACACTACCAGGACATAATAGCAATGGAAGCTATTTCCTCTCCATTTTTCACACAAAATAGTAGACATCTGGAACTCTCCCCCCGCCTCCCCCCCCCCCCCCCAAAATGCTGTGGGTGCTAGGACAATTGAAGCTTTCAAGACTGAAATGCATAGATTTTTGTTAGGTGAGGATATTGCGGAAATGGATCAAAGGCGAGTAAATGGATTTGAAGTGCAGATCAGCCATGATCTAATGGAATGGGGGAGCAGACTTGCAGGGGCTGAATGGCCTCCCCTGTTCCTAATGTTCCTATGTAGGCCATGGAATTGATGTGAAGAGGCCATATGACCACATGTTATCAACAATGCCCTCGACACTTGGGAACTGTTGAGCCACAGGGAAGGTATTGAAGGTGTCGTCCCATGCAGACATGGCACCTGTCCCTTGCTTGATGCATGGATGGACGGCAGATTGACAGTTTTGGAAATGGAAGGATCCAGTTGCGTAAAACCTTATTGCAGCAGTGACCTTCCCAGCTATAGGAAGAGCTGTCCCTGTTGCCAAAGCCATCAGCAGGTTTTGAGGAGAAGATGGCATATCACCATGGCAGCATGTCCCTACATTACAGCAGTGACTACACTGCAAAAGCACTTCATTGGCTGTAAAGCGCTTTGGGGCGTCCTGAGGTCGTGAAAGGCGCGATAGAAATGCGAGTCTTTTCTTTTTTACTCCCATAGGAGTTTTCATTCTGAGGAGTTTGGTGCAAGTAAATTGCAGCTGCAAGCAAGAGTACTGCAGGAAAAGGAATTGGACTAAAAGTCTTGCAATGCATAAATTCTGCCCTCTCAGCAATAATAATTAATATAGTAAGGACGATTCAGATCAAACTAAGATTTTAGTGAAAAAGTCAAACGTTCCGATCAACATTCAGAACTATAATACAGCTTTAATACAGCTTACATTCTACAGAGCAAACTAGCCAGTCATACGCCCATTTTATATGGGTGAGGGGCCGGCAAGCCTGGTGTGGGACCCACTAATATCATTTCCGTGGGTCCAGTGAGGTTTGTGCTGCTCAGCAGCGCAGCCTCCCAGAAGCTGGCCATTTCTTGCGCCGCAGAATGCAGCGTGCAGCGCATTGGGTGTTCACGCCGTCACGCCCGATATTGGCACCCATCCTGACCACCAGCAAGACTCCGAGCTGCCAGTGGCGCTTCATCCATCAATTAGAGAGCCTGCAATGGGTCAAATGCCCTGTGGAAGAATGCATTCTGCTTGAGTTGGAGGAACTTCTGTCCATTCAACGAACAAGGTTCAGGTTACAGCACTGCAAAAATCAGCCTGATTTGTCCTTTCACAAATGTCTGTACAAGCTCAACCCTCCAACAGGGAGGTAGATTGAAACTCTCTTACCAGTTGAACTCTAACTCTGTTTCAAACCCTCAACTCCTTAGGCGTTTATACCAACATTTCTGCTAACTCCCTCATGTAGAGTCTCCTAGACAAACTCCACAAAATCTCGTCCATATATATCCAATTAACAGTCGGAGAGTGGATGTCACAGATACAATGAAAGCTGTCCACATTTTCTTGTAGGAGATAAGAACAATTTACACATTTGTGTTGAACATACAAAACACTGCAGTGAAAAACACCAGTTATTTTCCATCTCAGGAAAAATGTTGTGAATCAAATCAAGAAAACAAACTAATTTGATATTTACAATCTGATCTTTAAGTAGATTAAACAAGCAACTCAGATTTTACCAGATGGATTTTATCAGCTTGTGAAGTCAAACTCATTTCTTTTAACGTCCTGAGAAAAAATAAGTTTGATACAATTCTCAATTTGACAGCACTTACCTGTAATTAATTGGTGCCAGTTCTCTCTCACTAGTCGTGTCATTGCTTTAAGTACAAAGTAAAGTAGACAGACTATCATGGAAGGAAAACACAAAATGCTGGAAATACACAGCGGACCAGTTAACATCTGTGGAGAGAACAAATAAATTAATGCTTCAGACGCACAGCTCTTCATCAGCCCTTATCTGTCTTCTCCACAGATGCTGATTGACTTGCCGTGTGTTTTCTGCTTTTGTTTCGGATTTCCAACATTTCCAGTTTTTTGTTTGTCATCAGCTTATGATAGAACCTGGATATTCCCCATCCACCAGTTTCTGGCACAGCTACTTGTAGCCTTTCAATTTCAATAAGGGCACTGCAGGCGAGCCATGTTTGTTGATAGAAGCTGAGGGTATTTATTGTTCACACAAACCAATTGTAGTGTGATCTGCTTTTTCCTTTCTCCCCAGGTTCTTCTCCTTTTCTCCCCCTTCTCCTAAAGACAGTGACTCATACTGAGGTACAATTTAAAGGGCATGGCCAGTCCACTGACACCTTGTCCAAATTACCATTCTTCACCTGTGACCTCAGATAATAAGTATCAGCAACCTACCTGACCATAGGAGGCATTACGGGTGAACCTGATGCTGTCTTCACCCAGTATATTAGAAATGCGCACTTTCCGGGATGAGTCACCGGATAACAAACAGGAAACCCTGGCTGACTTTTCTCCTTGTCAGTTATGAGGTCAGTATATGAGACTCCTCCTCTACTGCCTAAGTAAAGATCAGCTAACTCAACACAGACTAAGAATAAACATGAGATCTTCCTGAATATGATCTATTTTCTATTTTATCGTTGCACTCTTTAAATTTTTGTACCATTTTTGCAAGTTTTTTCTTAACGCAACATACAATCTTTTCATCAAACTCAACATACAGTGAGCCATTTCATAAGGAGACAAATATTCCATTTCGGTAATATATACCTGGACTTACATTTTCTCAACCATTTACTATCTTATATTTCCTCTCAGTTCCTTCCTTTCAAGGAGGAATAGCCTATTTCTCCAGTCTTTCCTTGTAACACATACCTCGAGTGACAGGCACTAGTCTTGTGGCTCCTCTCTGGCAACTCCAGGCATCCTAGTGTCTCAGTGACCGGAACTGGAACCAATACTCAAGATGTGGTCTCACCAGTGTACTGTTCATTTTAAGCATGACTTCTTCAAATTTGTAGCTATTTTAGCTATGAGGAAAGATTGGATGGGCTGGGTTTGTTTTCTTTGGTGCAGAGGAGGCTGAGGGGGAGACTTAATTGAGGTGTATAAAATTATGAGGGGCCCAGATAGAGTGAAGAGGAAGGACCTATTTCCCTTAGCAGCGAGGTCAATAACAAGGGGGGCACAGATTTAAAAGTAATTGGTAGAAGGATTAGAGGGGAGTTGAGGAGAACTTCTGTCACCCAGAGGGTGGTGGGGAGTCTGGAACTCACTGCCTGAAAGGGTGGTAGAGGCAGAAACCCTCATTGATTTTAAAAAGTACTTGGATATGCACTTGAAGTGCCATAACCTACAGGGCTACGGACCAAGAGCTGGAAAGTGGGATTAGGCTGGATCACTCTTTTTTGGCCGGCACAAACACGATGGGCCAAATGGCCTCCTTTTGTGCTGTAAATTCCTATGATTCTATGATTGTATTCCAATGTCTTGACTGCATGGTACAGTATTCTATTTGCTTTGTTGATTGGTGCTCTGCAAAGATTGGACATACTAAGCACTGAGTCTTTTAATACTTCTGTTCAAAATTACACTAAAATAAAACTAAATTCATTACAGTTGTCCCTGGATAAGTATGTATCAATCACAGTGATTATTCCAAGAGTTAATTTTCCCTTCAAGTTACAATTTTTGTATAGAAGGCCATCAATAGTGTTATTCTGTTGGTCTGAAGGGCACCACTTCAATAATGCTTCCTTACATATCTTACTAAAAAAAAAATCTTAAAGTGCTCATTACCACCAGGAATATTGAAACCATAAGACAAAAAGATTTGTACACAAACAGGAATTTGTAGTCAATACCAGGTGGCAGAAATGCAAGTTTCCCCCATCACCAGTGATGCCACTTTTGGAATCGTCTATAGAACAAATCTTTTGGTTTGAAAGGTACAGTCATTTTATAGTTTTTCTGTGAGGATCATAGATATTGAAACTTACCAAAATCAACGTCATTGTTAACATGATTGTGGACTGACATATCTGTCACCATCTCTGACACCAAACCAGATTGTTGATTGTGTTCAGGAATTTCTGACTTGCATGCCAGAAATTCCGAATGACACCACCTCTTTATGCAAACCAAATTCTCAATTTTTTTGACCAACTGTGTCAAGAATCAAAAGGTAGAATTTTCCAGCGGTAGTCTCGGCACCCGCCCAATTGTCAACTTATTCTTCCATCTGGTGCGCCTGTTTTCCATTGGCTGCCTAGACAGACCATAGTGGCGTATCATCCGTGAGGCTGGATTTATGAAAAGTAGGGCAGCCGGGGGAAAAGAAGCGTATTCCCAGAAAAAAACAAGTCCCATGATGAGCACAAAACAAAGGGATAGATTTCCAAGTTGCCGCCCGGGTGTGAAGTTGGTATTGCAAATCGGCCAATGGCCGCTTAGCTCTTGCCACTCCTGCCCTGCCCAAAGAGGCATGATTAAAGGAAGACAGAATAATGCTGTAATCCCAGGTGTGCCAGTGCAGCCTTCGGTCGACTGAGGAAGAGAGTGTTTGACCTGATTTATTCAGACACCTGGGAATCCCTGGCCCAAGACCGCACAAGTGGAACACCTCGAGTCTCTTCGCCAGGAGCAAGCGGAAGCCAAGCGCAAACAGCGCAAGGAGCGCACGTCAACCCAAGCACCCCACCCACCTGCCCTTTCAACCACTGTCTGCCCCACCTGTGACAGAGACTGTAGGTCCCGCATTGGACTCATCAGTCACCTGAGAACTCATTTTTAGTGTGGAAGCAAGTCATCCTCGGTTCCGAGGGACTGCCTAAGAAGAAGAAGAAGAGAAGAAGTAATCCCAGGTCACTCATTCACAGTTTTCACAAAAGATGAACAAAAGTTGTGGAATGTAAAGTTCCATATCATGATCTAGGAACTGGCTTTACATCCTTTCAAAGGCACACTGCTTTTACTACCATTTGGAACTCAAATCTGATTTATTCAGTCACTGTAAATCAGTGGCCCTGATTTTACATCGCACGTTACATGGCTTAATACCACTATCATCATAAAACAGTGTATCCTTCCAATTCCCAGGAGCAGCACCACAAAATACAACAAGTTGCATTTACATAGCTCCTTTAACATAGTAAGGCGCTTACAGCAGCATAATCAGACAAAATTTATATAAATATATACACACACTCAGTGAACTTTTGTGCTCATGAAGATAAGGGATAGTGCTGAAGACTGAAACATTTTCTACCTTTGGCTCCCATTGTCATTATCAGGTACTCCCAAATCAGCTTCAGCAGAGCCTGATGTAAACTAAAGCTCCCTCTACTCTGCTTCAACAACAAGCCTCATTCCAAAATTCACAGAAGCGTCCTTTGGCATGAATTGTTGTCATTCCCACACCAGCAATCCGTATGGCCTTTCTGAGTGAGATTACCAACTTGGTGCTGATTTAAACTTATTTCATGTAAGACCCAAACAGTTGGCAGAGAGAGGAGACTTTCATAATATCAGCCTGGGCTGGATTTGAACCCGGGTCGCAGAGGTGAAAGGTCAGTCTGTTAATCCACCGCATCACCCTTTTGTTAATGCAGTTCTACTTTTAAAATCAAGCCAGCACTTTGCTGTCGGATCTGTTGTCCATTTTGGCACAAACCCTGGTGGCATTGAAGATAACAACAGTTAAAGAATTGCCAGGGCAAAATTAAACTCTTTAAACCAAGCTCTTGTTACTGGACGAGTAAAGTAGTGTCCTGGTGACCAGAACTAATTTCCTCATCAGTAAGCCCTCACGCCCGCCCACAGGAAAATGCCACTGCAAATGTTTCCACAGACACAGGTTATAATCACTCTGCCTGCCACACCACTTAATCAACCAAGCATAGCTGCTTCAAAGTTGACTAGGCAATTAAAGTGGAAACATAGGAAAGCACTCTGCACAAGTTTCAGGATTCTTAATTAACATTTGATAACAACGAACAATGAAAACATACAGCAGCTGGACGACAACCGACAAGATTTAAAAGGGAACCCATCCAAGCTTTAAAACCTGGCGTATCCCCCTAAGTAACCATGTGCACTGCTGTATCCTGGCTCCTTCAAGAGGCAGGTGGTCGAAGGGGAATAAATGTTGTTCTACCTTGGATAAGTTCTGGCAACCCCACCACTTGAGAATGGTACATTTATTGTCTACACTCAAGTGGAGTAGACTGTGGTTTACTACTGAATTAAAACAGAGAAAGAGAGAGAGAGAAAGTCAATGGAAACAGCTGCCCTCAGCAGTGATGCGGTATTAGGTGAACTGAAATCCTGTAACATTTGAATATATTCAATTACCCATCACAAGTAATATCTTATTTTATGGAAAAATTTTTGAGTAAGTTCCCTGAAAAAGAGTCTATTAAATATCCCATAATATTTTTGTCGGCAGTTGGCCATTTAAAAAATTTAAACTTCTTAAAAAAAAACTAAATGTTTTCTTCAACTTAAGTTCCAAACCAGTTATGCCATGTTTGTATAATTTGACTTATTTGCTTTTACGGTTATGCCCAGGTGATATACAATATCAATATTTTAAATAAACTGAGGTGAACTTATCTCTTCACACAAATCTAAACAAAATGACAATCAGGTAAATTGTGGAGCGATCTTGCTCGAATGATATATACTGTGGTGTAATTTGTTTAACGCTGGGCTGGAAAGTAAAGGTTAATTATTTCACATAATTTGACCATGAGAGTTTTCAATTAGCATCACACCATCAGTTTTGCATATCCTAAAGAAGAATGAGATAAGCTTGGATCAAAAGTAATTTTAGCGTTAACACATGATTGAGTAGCTTGGACGTCTTCAGAAGGTGCAGTGTTATCAGTGTTGGCATGAAAAGCTGCAATTGGACAAGGGGCCCCAGCAAAGATTTAACAGGAGTAATTAAAATGCTTTGTCCACTGGTACTAGATTTAGCCATTTTAGCATTACTTACAATTGAAGGGATTGTGGAACTGATACTTTGCAATATAAATTCACACTATAAACTATACCTAACGGAGGTTAGCATTGGATTATGAAGATTTCTCCTGTGATATGCATGGGGTTGGAGTGATAATTCTACTTCTAGAAAGAAAGACTTGCATTTATATAGCGCCTTTCACGACCACCGGACGTCTCAAAGCGCTTTACAGCCAATGAAGTATTTTTTCAAGTGTAGTCACGGTTGTAATGTAGGAAACGCGGCACCCAATTTGCGCACAACAAGCTCCCACAAACAGCAATGTGATAATGACCAGATAATCTGTTTTAGTGATGTTGATTGGGGGATAAATATTGGCCAGGACACCAGGGATAACTCCACTGCTCTTCTTCGAAATAGTGCCATGGGATCTTTTACGTCCACCTGAGAGAGCAGACGGGGCCTCGGTATAACAGTGTCAGCTGTGGCTCAGTGGGTAGCACTCTTGCCTCTGAGTTGAAGGTTGTGGGTTCAAGTCCCACTCCACAGTCTTGCACACAAAAATCGAGGCTGACACTCCAGTGCAGTACTGAGGGAGGTGCCGTCTTTCGGATGAGACGATAAACTGAGGCACCGTCTGATCTCTCAGGTGGATGTAAAAGATCCCACGACACTATTTCGAAGAAGAGCAGGGGAGTTCTCCCCGGTGTCCTGGCCAATATCTATCCCTCAATCAACATCACAAAAACAGATTATCTGGTCATTATCACATTGCTGTTTGTGGGAGCTTGCTGAGTGCAAATTGGCTGCCGCGTTTCCCACATTACAACAGTGACTACACTTCAAAAAGTACTTCTGGAACTGATACTTTGCAATATAAATTCACACCATAAACTATACCTAGCGGAGGTTAGCATTGGATTATGAAGGCGCTATATAAATGCAAGTCTGTCTTTCACATTTCATCCAAAAGACGGCACCTCCAACAGTGTAGCACTCCCTCAGCCTAGCTTTATGTGCTCAAGTCTCTGGAGTGGGACTTGAACCTACAACTTTCCTGACTCTGAGGTGAGGGTGCTACCAACAGAGCCACAGTTGACAAGAACTGTCTAGGGCTTGAGAGGTTATACACGACATTTGTCTTTAGCAGTCAATGCGTTTTCTAATTCCCTCTTTCCAGTTAGCTTTCTGCATCCATACCATTCTCCTCGGACTCCAACATTAAGAATCACAAATTCCCCCTCACTTCAGACTGACACAGAAGCGCCACATTTTTAGTGTACCGGATGAGATAGTTCATGTTGCTACTCTAACTACAGAGAGTAACAAACACAGCACTTACTGGGGAGGGTCAGTTCAAAATGACAAATTCTCATGAACTCATGGGGCTGCACATCACAAATTAACCCCATATGAATGAAGTACAAGCCCCATGTGATCATATTAACCACTTTTTATTAGATTTTTGGCTACAACAGTGAGTCTAAGACCTCCCAGAAGACTAATTAGCTAATAATACTATAATAATGTGATACCCAGAACTCTGATCATGGAAAGCTTCATTCAGATTGTGTCCCCAAAATATAGTCATTCTCACTGATAATTTAGCCCACAGTGGCTTGAAAACCTGATTACAGATTTGAAATGTAAAGGTTGAGACTAACCTGTGAGTTTTTCCTTCTCTCCCTCCTTCCACCCCCCAAATAGAGGACTCTGCTATTTTGAAATGTTCAGTCTAGTAGCTCGAGGTGAGAGCTAGTAAGTACACTCACTATGGAGTATCAAACTTAAATAAAAGCTCAGACTGGAATTCAAGACTGTGCCTTCTAAATGGGAATCAAGGAATAAATATGGTACAACTACCAGGCTATCCATTTGAAATAGTTATGGCAGACATTGCTTAAGGTCAAATCAGGTGTAAAATAAATCTTTTCTATATACAAAACCATTCGATATGTTTTCTAAAATAGTGCAATAGTACATATTATTGCTGTCTAACTGGGCAATTGAATTGGATAGAGAGTGCTGCCTTAATTGCCCTGTAGGTGATGTTTCTGATTTCACAAGGGGGGATATGTTTGGGGGGGTTGTGTGTGAAGGGCATGGAGAAGAAGGAGAATTAGATGAATAGTCTCCTACTAAGCAACCCTAGAACATAAGAACATAAGAAATAGGAGCAGGAGTAGGCCATTCGGCCCTTCGAGCCTGCTCCGCCATTCAATGAGATCATGGCTGATCTTCTGCCTCAACTCCATTCACCGGCCCTATCGCCATACCCCTTGATGCCCTTACTAGTCAGAAATCTATCGACTTCTGTTTTGAATATACCCAATGACCGAGCCTCCACAGCCCTCTGGGGCTTTGATCATCCCAATTTTTAGTGGGAATAAATTGTGGCTCATTCAAGATTGATGTCTGGCAACACAAAAGCAGTGGAGGGACCGAGAATGGTGGTGGTGAGGTAGAGCTGGGTATGATGGTGAGACAGCAGGTGGAAATAGAGAATTCCAAAGATTCACCACCCTCTGTGTGAAGAAATTTCTTCTCATCTCAGTCCTGAATGGCCTACCCTTTATCCTGAGGCTGTGGCCCCTGGTTCTAGACTCCCCAGCCAAGGGAAACATTCTCCCAGCATCCACCCTATCAAGCCATGTAATAATTTTGTATGCTTGAATGAGAAGCAGCCATGACACGGACCTGAGAGAGCAAGATGTCCGTCTCTTTGCCTAACCAGACTGCCTGGCACAGCAAGAACATTAACTCTGTCCCCTTGGGAGTCATTTTCCGAGAATGCACTGGTGGTGAAGAATCTCACCGTCGGCAGCTCGTACCAGGAAACCACGAGCAAACGCCACAATCTTCTGGTGTGCGCTGCCGATGGCGAGGTTCTCTGCCACCAGTGCAAACTCAAAAATAACTCCCCTTGTCTATGAAGATGAGTTTGTGTAGCTTTTCCTTAGCACGAGGTAGAACGACAGTAACTTATATTTTGTGATGTATTCTGAATGATTAAAGAAGCTCACTGGCACTGTTTAAACTTAAAGTTTGGATTAAGCTGCTGATAAGCGCAGCACATGGCGACTTTATGAGTAGCTGTTACAGTAATCATCTGGAAACTTCCTTCAGTCAGGCAAGTTGAGAGAGGAAGAAGACTTGCACTTTAAAACATTCCACTAATTAAAATTAAATTTCACGCCATATGTCATTGTAAAACATGCCATCCTCTGACTTTCACGAGCAACACCATGGATAGCAGACTTGTGCCCAGTGTATGTGCTCATCACACTTCAGGCATCACACTTTTGTATAATACCCCACACTGATACCTCCAGAGTTCCTCAAGGATCCATACTTGGCCCCTTCCTCTTTCTTTTCCACCTGCTGTCTCATCATCATACCCAACTCTACCTCACCACCACCATTCTCAGTCCCTCCACTGCTTTTGTGTTGCCAGACATCAATCTTGAATGAGCCACAGTTTATTCCCACTAAAAATTGGGAAGATCAAAGCTATCGTCTTTGGCCCCACCACAAGCTCCGTACCCTTGCCATTCATTCCATCCCTCTCTCTGGCCACTATCTCAGACTGAACTAGACTGTTCACAGCCTTGGTGTCCCAATCGACCCTGGGCTGAGCTTCCAATCCCATGTTCTCTCCACCACAAAGAGTCCCTACTTCCATCTCCATAGCAATGCCTGCCTATGTCCCTACTCAGCCCATTTGCCGCTGGAACCCTCATCAATGCCTTTGTCACCTCCAGACTTGACTATTCCAATGCTCTCCTGACCAGCCTCCTATCCTCCACCCTTTGTTAAGTTTAGCTCATCCAAAACTCTGTTGCCTGTATCCTATCCTACACCAAGTCCCGCTCACACATCAGCCCTGTCCTCATGGACCTACATTGGCTGCCGCTCTCCTAACCTCTCAAATTTAAATTGTTGGCCTCATGTTTAAATTGCTTCATGGCCTCGTCCCTCCCTATCTCTGTAACCTCCTCCAGGTCTACCACCCCAATTAAAGGCTCCGTTCCTCTGACTCTGACCTCTTGTACATCTCCCCCCCTTCACCCCACCATTGACAGCCGTGCCTTCAGCCGCCTTTGGCCCTGCACTCTGGAATTCCCTCTCCAAACCACTCCGTCTCTCCACCTCCCTCTCCTCCTTTAAGAGGCTCGTTAAAAGTCCACCTCTTTGACCAAGCTTTTAATCACCCGTCCTAACATATCCTTTTATGTCTCGGTGTCCTCTTTCTAATTGCGCCACTGTGACGCGCTTTGGGAAGTTTTTCTATGTTAAAGGCGTTACATAAATGCAAGTTGTTGTTGAGGAAGCCATCAGTTGTAAGTGTGAACGAAGCTGATGACTCATGCAGTTGGATGCCTGCCGACTCCATCCATTTGAGATGCATGAAAACATTTAGATGAGCACCATGCCAACATTTTCAGTTGTAAGGGGTTGCTGAAAAACTTTTCATTCAGAACAGGCAATGGCTGCTGAGGTGGATTTGGCAATGATAAAAAATGATAACTTTTTTCTGGAAACTGTTCTTCTAGCAGAAAGATCAGAATTACCGTGGATACTATAAAGGGAATGTATGGATATGACTTCTTCAAGCTCAACATTTAGCTAAGCAGGCTAAATGCCAAGACTGTTTGCGGATTACCCTTTGCACCTGCTTTCTGAGTGATTTTTTTCAGTTACGTATGTGTTAATATGTAGTTGCACTGATTGGCACTTCTTGAAGATACTGAAAGCAAAGAAAGAAATAACTTACATTTGTATAGCACCTTTCATGACCTCAGGACATCCCAAAGGGCTTTATAGTCACTAAAGTACTTTTGGAGTGTAGTCACTGTTGTAATGTAGGAAACGCGGCAGCCAATTTCAGCACAGCAAGCTCCCACAAACAGCAATGAAATAATGACCAAATAATCTGTTTTAATGATGTTGGTTGAGGGATAAATATTGGCCAGGACACCGGGGAGAATTCCCCTGCTGTTCTTTGAATAGTGCAACGAGATCGTTTATGTCCACCTGAGAGGATGGACGTGGTCTCGTTTTAACATCTCACCCAAAAGACGGCACCTCTGATTGAAGGCCGATAAATCCCCATGGCCTGATAATCTACATCCTAGGGTACTTAAGGAAGTGGCCCTAGAAATAGTAGATGCATTGCTGGTCATCTTCCAAAATTCTATAGACTCTGGAACAGTTCCCATGGATTGGAGGGTAGCTAATGTAACCCCATTATTTAAAAAAGGTGGTAGAGAGAAAACGGGGAATTATAGACTGGTAAGCCTGACATCGGTAGTGGGGAAAATGCTAGAGTCCATTATAAAAGATGTAATAGCAGAGCACTTGGAAAACAGTGACAGGATCGGACAAAGTCAACATGGATTTACAAAAGGTAAATCATGCTTGACTAATCTACTGGAATTTTTTGAGGATGTAACTGGTAGAATAGATAAGGGAGAACCAGTGGATGTGGTGTATTTGGACTTTCAGAAGGCTTTCGATAAGGTCCCGCATAAGAGATTAGCGTGCAAAGTTAAAGCACATGGGATTGGGGGTAAGGTACTGACTTGGATAGAAAACTGGTTGGCAGACAGGAAGCAAAGAGTTGGAATAAACGGGTCTTTTTCCGAGTGGCAGGCAGTGACTAGTGGGGTACCGCAGGGATCGGTGCTAGGACCCCAGTTATTCACAATATATAATGGCCCAAAAATTAGTGCCGCTACGCGAGAGTACACACTGCGTACTCTTGCGTATTCTGTCTCCAATTGCCGGTTTTCTGCATGCACTGCGCATGCGCTGAAAACCGGCACTTGGTGAATGGAAAAGGGGGCGGGTCCTAGGTGAACCGCGTGCGCGCTACAGGCTGCGCGCACGCTGTGCACTTAGTGGTTTCAACGCGCAGGTAAGTACGGAAGATTCTACACATAAAAAAAGGAGGAGTAAGACCCACTTTTAACAAGGTAAGTAGTGAATTAAGTATTATTTTGAATTTTTTTTAACAGGTATATCTTTTTTAGAGACTTTAAAGACAGGTAAGTTTATTTTTATAACTTTTTAAAAGATTTTAAATTTTTTCAAAAATTTAATTTTTTATTTAAAATGGTTAATTTATTTAACTATACTTATTTTATTAATGTGATGGTTTTTTTTTTAAATTTAATTGAGGTTTAGCGGTTCTTTTGGGGGGCTATAGTATTCATAACTTTCACAGCACTTATGTGAAAGTTATGAATGGAAGATGGTGTGCTGCCATTGGCTCTAACTGAGTCACGTGATCCCACAGCTCGCACGAATTAACTACGCCGGTGGGATACGCAAGCCCAGCACAGCAGCTGTCCAGAACATCAAGTTCGTGCGAGCTGGAACTGAAAAAGCCAACGCGCAGTGAGAGATCGCGGGGAGGCCTTACCCTCGCACGAAGGCTTCCTCACGAATTTTTGGGCCATTAATGATCTAGATGAGGGAACTAGATGTAATATCTCCAAGTTTGCAGACGACACAAAGCTGGGTGGGCGTGTGTGCTGTGAGGAGGATGCAGAGAAACTCCAGTATGATTTGGACAGGTTGGGTGATTGGGCAGATGCATGGCAGATGCAGTATAATGTGGATAAATGCGAGGTTATCCACTTTGGTGGCAAAAACAGGAAGGCAGATTATTATCTGAACGGCAATAGATTGAGAAAAGGGGAAGTGCAGCGAGACCTGGGTATCCTTGTGCACCAGTTGCTGAAGGTAAGCATGCAGGTGCAGCAGGCGGTTAAGAAGGCTAATGGTATGTTGGCCTTCATAGCGAGAGGATTCGAGTACAGGAGCAAGGCTGTCTTGCTGCAGTTGTACAGGGCCTTGGTGAGACCACACCTTGAGTATTGTGTGCAGTTTTGGCCGCCTTATCTGAGGAAGGATGTTCTTGCCATGGAGGGAGTGTAGCGAAGATTCACCAGACTGATACCTGGGATGGCAGGAATGACGTATGAAGAGAGATTGGGTCGATTAGGCTTATATTCGCTAGAGTTTAGAAGAATGAGAGGGGATCTCATTGAAACTTATAAAATTCTAACAGGACTAGACAGACTAGATGCAGGAAGGCTGTTCCCGATGGCAGGGGAGTCCAGAACCAGGAGTCACAGTCTAAGGATAAGGGGTAAGACATTTAGGACTGAGATGAGGACGAATTTCTTCACCCAGAGAGTGGTGAACCTGTGGAATTCTCTACCATAGAAGGCAGTTGAGGCTAATTCATTAAATATATTCAAGAAGGAGTTAGATATATTTCTTAAGGCTAAGGGGATCAAGGGATATGGGGAGAAAGCAGGGACAGGGTACTGAATTTGGATGATCAGCCATGATCGCATTGAATGGTGGAGCAGGCTCAAGGGGCCGAATGGCCTACTCCTGCTCCTATCTTCTATGTTTCTATGTTTCCATGACAGTAGTGCTCCCTGAGTAGTGCACTGAAGTGTCAGCCTAGATTCTGTGCTCAAGTGTCTGGAGTGGGACTTGAACCCACGACCTTCTGACTCCCTTCTGAGGGAGAGTGCTACCACTGAACCAAGGCCGACACCTCTGGTGATTAAGGTTATGGGCCCTGCAGGAAATGTGAGCAAAACTAAAGAGCACAGTTGCCATCACCTTCTTCCTGATAGCAGCATGCTTCTTCCTTATTTGGAGAAAAGAAAGACTTCTATTTATATAGCTCCTTTTCACGACTTCAGGACATCCCAAAGCACTTCACAGCCAATGAAGCACTCTTGAAGTGGAGTCACTGTTGTAATGCGGGAAATGCAGCAGTCAATTTGCACACAGCAAGCTCCCACAAACAGCACCTGAGTGATTGCATTGATTCAGCCAGTTACCTAGAATCATAGAATCATAGAAAGTTACAGCACGGAAAGAGACCATTTCGGCCCATCGTGTCCGCGCTGGCCAACAAAGAGCTATCCAGCCTAATCCCACTTCCCAGCTCTTGGTCCGTAGCCCTGCAGGTTACAGCATCCCAAGTGCACATCCAAGTACTTTTTAAATGTGGTTAGGGTTCCTGCCTCTACCACCCTTTCAGTCAGTGAGTTCCAGACCCCCACAACCCTCTGGGTGAAGACATTTCCCATCAAATCCCTTCTAAACCTTCCACCAATTACTTTAAATCTGTGCCCCCTGGTTTTTGACCCCTCTGCTAAGGAAAATAGGTCCTTTCTATCCACTTTATCTATGCCCCTCATAATTTTATACACCTCAATAAGGTTTCCCCTCAGCCTCCTCTGTTCCAAGGAAAACAGACCCAACTTATCCAGTCTTTCCTCATAGCTAAGATTCTCTACTCCCGGCAACATCCTTGTAAATCTCCTCTGTACCCTCTTTAGTGCAATCACATCTTTCCTGTAATGTGGTGACCAGAACTGCACACAGTACTCTAGCTGAGGCCTAACTAGTGTTTTATACAGTTGAAGCATAACCCCCCTGCTCTTGTATTCTATGTATCCAATTTACTTCACCTGAGGAAGGAGTGATAGCTCCGAAAGCTTGTGATTTCAAATAAAACTGTTGGACTATAACCTGGTGTTGTGCGACCTCTCAATCTTGTATTCTATGCCATGGCTAATAAAGGCAAGCATTCCGTATGCCTTCTTAACCATCTTATCTACCTGACCTGCTACCTTCAGGGATCTGTGGACATGCACTCCAAGGTCCCTTTGTTCCTCTACACTACTCAGTGTCCTACCATTTAATGTGTATTCCCTTTCCTTTTTAGCCCTCCCCAAATGCATTACCTCACACTTCTCCGGATTGAATTCCATTTGCCACTGTTCTGCCCACCTGATCAATTTATTGATATCTTCCTGCAGTCTACAGCTTCCTTCTTCAGTATCAACCACACAGCCGATTTTAGTATCATCTGCAAACTTCCTAATCATACCCCCTGTATTCAAGTCTAGATCATTGATATATACCACAGAAAGCAAGGGACCTAGTACTGAGCCCTACGGAACCCCACTGGAAACAGCCTTCCAGTCACAAAAACACCCATCAACCATTACCCTCTGCTACCTGTCTCCGAGCCAGTTTTGAATCCAACTTGATACTTTGCCCTGGATCCCATGGGCTTTTAACTTTGTGACCAGTCTGCCATGTGGAACCTTATCAAAAGCCTTGCTAAAGTCCATATACACTACATCAAACGCATTACCCTCATCTACCCTCCTTGTTAACTCCTCAAAAAATTCAATCAAGTTTGTCAGACACGACCTTCCCTTAACAAATCCGTGCTGACTATCCTTGATTAATCCGTGTCTTTCTAAATGAAGATTTATCCTGTCCTTCAGAATTCTTTCCAATAATTTTCCCACCACTGAGATTAGGCTGACTGGCCTGTAATTACTCGGTCTATCCTTTTCTCCCTTTTTAAACAAGGGTACCACATTAGCAGTCCTCCAGTCCTCTGGCACCACACCTGAAGCCAGAGAGGATTGAAAATGATGGTCAGGGTCTCTGCTATTTCCTCTTTTGCTTCGCTTAACAGCCTGGGATACATTTCATCCGGGCCTGGGATTTATCCACTTTTAAAGCTGCTAAACCCCTTAATACTTCCTCTCTTACTATGTTTATTTCATCTAATATTTCACATTCCTCCTCCCTGATAGCAATGTCTGCTTCGCCCCTCTCCTTTGTGAAAACAGACGCAAAGTATTCATTAAGAACCCGATTGACATCTCCTGCCTCCACACACAGATTACCCTCATGATCTCTAATAGGCCCGACCCTTTCTTTAGTTATCCTCTTACTCTTAATATATTTATAAAACATCTTTGGGTTTTCCTTGATTTTACTTGCCAAGAATTTTTCATGCTCTCTCTTTGCTTTCCTAATATCCTTTTTAATTGCACCCCTGCACTTTCTGTACTCCTCTAAAGATTTTGGAGTATTTAGCCCTCGGTATCTGTCATACGCCTCCCTTTTTTTCTTTATCCTACCCTGTATGTCTCTAGACATCTCCTTCTCCTCCCACCATTCAACTCACACCACCTATGCTTTCAGTGCAGGGTGGACTTCAGTCCCACATAAAGCCACCCTCCTTTGGTCCACCTTCTACATCAGGATTTCCAACCATTCAGCATCAAAAGTACCAGCGCTACCAAATGACTTCACTTTAATCAACTTTTCTATCACCACCATACTTGCCCTTTAATGACAAGCTCATGACGTAGCCTTTTAAGGGCTGGTGCTGTGCCATATTTTCTGCTCCCCAGCCAACTGTGGCATGGGACCAGTTGCCTGGGCAAGCTTTTCATGTGCCAGTAATCTATTCAAATTATGGGAAGGGATTCGCCGCCCCAAAATTCAACATGTCTTGCCCTTGAGCTGCTGGTGGAGGCAATCCTGTGCCATAGCTCAGCTTATGTCCATTTTTGCCAAACTTGGAAAATCGGGTTGTAGTTTTTGTGCCATTCTGTTTTAGATTCTGAGATCCCTAATGGGTCTGAAGATCCTTGTTTTTAAACAATTAATCCAATTTTTTTTTATGCCTGAGCCTGAACATAATAAAATAGCTAACGTTTGAGATCTTGCTTTGGAGGAACCTCACAGGCACAATGCCTCTGAATTTTTTGAGAATGAAGCCTAGAAATAATTGAACCAACCTTTGTGATGATCTCATTCATCCATATGTCTCTGCTGATCTGCATTTACTGAGATCAAGGGTACGAGTCTTCCTTGTGGGCCTCCCTGGGAGGCAGTCTGAGAATGGCACCGAGTCACAATGGCTCGATGTGGCCTATTCCAATTGGCTTCTAGTAGATTTTACACCCCAAGGTACCTGAGGATGGGGAAGGTAGAGTAGATTCTACCATCACTGATGGAATGATCCTACACAGAATGCTACAGTATTAGAGGTTCTGAGCTGATCTACAAGATCTTAGATATCTTCAATAAAGGAAGTGTGAAACCAGTACTGGGGAATTACGTTGCATTGCACAGGAGTTGCTTATAGTCTGTTCCTACAGTCCAAACTACCATAGGATGAGCTAATTTTTACTTGCAATATGGGAAACACAATGAGAATACATTAAATCTGTCAAACTCAAGGAGACAGTTACCCAAACTGACTGGCACTTTCTAGAATGAGAATTTTATTTCCTAGTTACATAAGTGACAGTGTTTGGAGAGCTATTCCATTGTGATTTGAAAGTTAGTGGTTTTGAGGGTCGGGCAAAACTGAACTTCACTCCAAAGCTGCAGATTAATTTTTTTAATAAGTTTTATTGGTGCTTCTAACACAGCTTCCATGGCCATTCATAGAAACATAGGGGTAAAAATTCAGTTGGTTGCGCCTCCCGTTAGCGCCTTAAATGGGCGCTAATGGGGCGTTAAGGCGCTAACGCCCGGGCGCAGCGCTGTTTGCGCCGCTCGAGAACTTAACTTGAGATTGTGCGGCGGCGCTAAAACTTACCGCTGCGACCACCTGCGCGCGCAGATTGTGACGTCAGTCCGTGGTGCAACGCCCTTGGGGCGCCCCGGAGCGGAAATTGAGTGGCGCCCCCTGCCTTACCGCCTGGTGCTTCCAACGACCGGAAGACTGGAACGTTATCAATCGGTCTGGGGCTGGGGGGGGCGCTATTTAAAGGGGGCCTCTTCCTGTCTTTTTCTGTGGTCGACATTTATGCACCACTCGTTCTGAGAGAGAGAGAGAGATTCGGAGAGAGAGAGAGAGAGAGACTTCTACATTGACTCAACGCTTTGTGAGGTAGTTTTGCCTAGTTCATCCTAACTTTGCTGCTACTTTCGTTGCTGTACCTCATTACTTTTCTGGCAAAGAGAAGATGGGGGCTGCAATGATTGGGGGCGTCGTCCTGCTCCAGCTCAATCGGAGCAGAGTGAGACGCAGACAGAGAGTGGCAATGATGGCCAGACGGAGGAGGCCCATCAGGCGCATGTACAGGAGAGCTTACCCTCCCAGGGTATATCGTGAACAGCTCTCCTACATCCACATGTCCGAGGAGCTGTGTTTGCGAAGGCTGCGATTCAGCAAGGAGGTGGTCACTGAGCTCTGCCACCTGCTGCAGCCAGATCTGCAGCCTCAGCTGAGGTCCAGGACGTCTCTGTCGGTGGCAGTGAAGGTCACAGTGGCCTTGAACTTCTACGCCACTGGCTCATTCCAAGCTGCTGTTGGGGACCTCGCCAATATCTCCCAGTTTGCGGTGCATCGCTGCATCCGGCAGGTCACCAATGCCCTCTTCACAAGGAGACGAGACTTCATCTCCTTCCCTATGACCCCAGACAAGCAGCATGACCGTGCTATGGGCTTTGCGAGGGTAGCGGGCTTCCCCATGGTGCAGGGCGCCATTGACTGCACGCATGTGGCTTTGCGTGCTCCGCGAGAGAATGCAGAGGAGTTCCGGAACAGAAAGGGGTTCCATTCCTTGAATGTGCAGTTGGTCTGTGACCACAGACAGGTGATTCTCGCTGTCAATGCCCACTATCCGGGCAGCTGCCACGATGCTTTCATCCTGCGCCAGAGTACTGTGGCAGAAATTTTCGAGGCACCGCATCAGCCAGTTGGTTGGCTTCTGGGGGACAAGGGGTACGCATTGAGCACCTGGCTGATGACACCGCTCCGTGCGCCAAACACCCCTGCTGAGCTGCGGTACCAGGAAAGCCAACAAGCAACGAGGAACATTATTGAGCGCACAATCGGCGTGCTCAAACAACGATTCCGCTGTCTGGACCATTCCGGAGGAGCCCTGCAGTACTCGCCTGAGCAAGTTTCCAAATTCGTAGTGGTGTGCTGCATGTTGCACAACATGGCAATCCTCAGGACGCAGCCAATGCCACCAGGCCTTGCAGCACCACAAGAGGAGGAGGAGGAAGAGGAGGAACAGGCCGAGGACGATGATCAGCAGCAGCACCAAGGCAGGAGGGCGGCCCACAATGGTCAAACTGCAAGGGCCGTCCGTCAACGACTAATAGCAAGCCGCTTCTAGGACCCCTGCCAGTGCTACAAACACGAATCAACCCAGCACGCAACCCCTAAGCCGGCCAAGGCACCAATAATTCCAACCACCAGCCATGTATATTTTGAATACAGAAACTTATTTATTGTACAAACTCTGTGTGTGTCAATTCCTCATGACAAACTCATAGAAATAAACACAAAAAAACAGTCAATAACATAACTGGTTCTCACAACCTGGAGATAATGTCCAAAACACTAAACAAAAGTTGGGCCATGAACCTCGGCCTTTAATAAAAAAATGACCAGCATTTTGGCACACCTCCTACTTTTTGCCCTTCGAGGGTGATCTCCTTCCCTTGCGCACTTCCCCCCTTCTAACCCTACTGCTCCTCCGTAATGGGACCTCAGTGGCTGCAGCAAGGCTGGTGGAAGGCTGCTGCTTGTCAGACCCTGACAGTGCAGATGCCCCTGAAGGACGGCCTCGACCACTTCTGGGCCTGGAGGGCCCGGCTGCAGACTGCACCAACTCTGCATGGGCGGCAGCAGTCTGTCCTACAGGCGGTGGCAAGTGCAGTGGAGAAGTGACAGTGTTGGCAGCAGGAATGCTGTCATCGTGAGAGAGGACAGCAACTCCCTGCTCGCCCGACACACTGGCACTCCCACGGGGCAGCACTTCAGCATCCGGAGCAATTTGCCTGAGAACAGATTGCTGGCCTGCTGCGGCGCGGTGACAGCCCCGGGGACATGTGCACGAACCATCGAGGATGGCAGCAGTCAGTGCTCGCGTGGCCTCAATCTGAGTCTGCATGAGAGCAGGCTCAGATGGGTTCCTGGCAGCCAGTGACTGAATTGCAGCAGTAAGCTTTAGTGTGGCATCCGCCTGTGCTACAGCGAAGTGCTCCACACTCCTTGCCAGTGCCTCAATGCATTCGGGCACCCTTCCCACTGCACCCATGAGCTCAGTGTGCATGACCACCGCCTGGCTGTTCATTTCTGCAATCAGCCGCTCCTCCTCTGCGTCCATTGCATTAGGAGTGTCTGGCATACTCTCCCTCTGGGGAGAAGGCTCCCGTTCTTCCCTCCCCCCCCCATGGCGTTGCTGCAGCCCGCTGGGTCCTGGAACTTCACCATCATCAGCCCCTTCCCCCCTGCTCCCCCGTTCTTCCCTCCCCCCCCCATGGCGTTGCTGCAGCCCGCTGGGTCCTGGAACTTCACCATCATCAGCCCCTTCCCCCCTGCTCCCCTCCGGGGAAGGCGTGTTCCCAGTGTGGCCATGGGCTTCCTCGGGAGAGGGTGGCACTGATGCTCCGGCTTCCTCTTCCTCCTCAGCTGCAGCATCACTCCCAGTGGCAGCTTCAGGGACCATCTCCTCAGCTGGTGAATCACCATCTGAAAGCAGGGAGGTACAAGAGTGGCTTTAGCGTGAGGACAGGGTGGCAGTAAGGGAGGAATAAGTGCAGCGAGTTAGCAAGTTGGATTGAAAGTGTCAAAGGCTGGTATTGTGAGGGACAAGTGGAAGGACAGAGGACAAAAAGGTGATGACCTTACCATTGCTGTCCACAACGGGGTCGGCGTCTCCAGTGGCGACGGGACCGATCACCCGGCTTGCCACAATCCTGTGGACGCGCTCCTCCAGATCGCTGAGGGGTTGCAGCTGAAGCCGCCCTCCACCCGTCCGTTGCTGCTGTCTCCGATTATGAGCCAGCTTAGCCTGCAAGAAAAAGGACAGCATCTGAGTCAATATACAGCCATGGTCTTGCCTGATGTGCCTCCCATAGGTGAATAGCCCTTACTGTATGCAGCCATGGTCTTGCCTGATGTGCCTCCCATAGGTGAATAGCCCTTACAATATGCAGCCATGGTCTTGCCTGATGTGCCTCCCATAGGTGAATAGCCCTTACAATATGCAGCCATGGTCTTGCCTGATGTGCCTCCCATAGGTGAATAGCCCTTACTGTATGCAGCCATGGTCTTGCCTGATGTGCCTCCCATAGGTGAATAGCCCTTACTGTATGCAAAGTGTGGAATGTGTGTGTGTGTTTGATGAAAGGGCCATAGGTGTTGGATGAGTGTTGTGCATTGGGGTTTTAAGACCCTCTGGCCATAGAGTGAGGTTGAGATGGAGGGATGGAGAGGTATTGAGAAAAAGCCACTCACCCTGACGACCCGAGTGAGGTCGTTGAACTTTTTGCGGCACTGGACATGGGTCCTGGGCACCATGCTCCTGGAGGAGACGCTCTGAGCCACCTCCTTCCACACTCTTCTGAACTCGCGTGGCAAAGGCCTCCTGCCACTCTCTGGGAACAGCATGCATCGTCTGCGCTCCACTGCGTCAACCAGAGCATCCAAGGCCCGCTCGGTGAAGCGATGAGCGCGTTCTCTCACCCTCTCCATGCTTGGCAGCAAAATGGATTACAGGTCTCTCCAGGCTGAGATTCAAGGCTGCAATGAGCAGGGTGTGGCTGGGGAGCAAGTGCCCCCCCCCGCTTTAAGAAGTGTCCGGCGCCAGTGTGTCTGTGTTCCATCGCTAACTGGCAGCAGCTGCGCTGCGCTCGTGCGCTGAGTTAGCGCCTCACTCCTAGGCCTTTGCGCCTTAAGAGAGGTGTGCAGCGCCTAATTTAGCGCTCCACTCACCTCCCGGGGCGGTAAAAGTGAAGTTTCCTGTCAGTGCCGATAATTAGCGCCAGGCGCTAATATTTGCGCGCGGACGATATTTGCGCCCCAAATGGGGCGCGACCTAATTTCTACCCCATAGAATCTAGGAGCAGGAGTAGGCCATTCGGCCCGTCGAGCCTGCTCCACCATTCAATACGATCATGGCTGATCATCCAAATCCAGTACCCTGTCCCTGCTTTAATCCCCACAGTACACATATCCCACACTACCCCCGTAACCCCACGTATTTAATTCCCCCTAACATATCCCATCCTATCCCCATAACCCCATCACCCCACATATTTAATCCCCCCCTAACACCAAGGGTCAATTTATCATAGCCAAATCAACCTAACCCGCACATTTTTGGACTGTGGGAGGAAACCGGAGCACCCGGAGGAAACCCACGCAGACACGGGGAGAATGTGCAAACTCCACACAGACAGTCACCCGAGGTCAGATTCGAACCCAGGTCTCTGGCGCTGTGAGGCACCAGTGCTAACCACTATGCCACCGTGTTGCCCTTCAAGAGTCTATCAATTAATGGGTAACACTTTTCAACCTGAAAATGAAGTAGCATCTTGAACATGTGGTTTGGGATGGAGGTGACAATCAACATGGTCAATAATGTTCATTGTCTGGATTACAACACAGCAAGTGTATTACAGATTCATAATGATAACTATTTCCGTTTGATGGAGCAATAATATTTAGTGTCGCTAGTCAATGGGTTACTTTCGATGGATGAATCTTTTGTTTTTTAAAATGTTCTCCTCTTGACGAGGGTACAGCTGCACAGGTGCGATCAGTCTCCGGGCACCTCATCAAGCAGGCCGTTTTCATCTGACTTCGTCAACCAGCGTTTTGACAGTTTGAGGGCATGAAAGCTGAGCCTACTTCTGTCCTCACCCAACATCCAAGTGCGGATTTTCCAGCAGGGGTAATGGGATAGCAAGCAGGACAGGCATAGAATATAAGCCGAGGCATAGAATACAAGAGCAGGGAGGTTATGCTTGAACTGTATAAAACACTAGTTAGGCCACAGCTAGAGTACTGCGTGCAGTTCTGGTCACCACATTACAGGAAGGATGTGATTGCACTAGAGGGGGTGCAGAGGAGATTTATGAAGATGTTGCCTGGGCTGGGGAATTTTAGCTATAAGGAAAGATTGGATAGGCTGGGGTTGTTTTCTTTGGAACAGAGGAGGCTGAGGGGAGACCTAATTGAGGTGTATAAAATTATGAGGGGCCTAGATAAAGTGGATAGGAAGGACCTATTTCCCTTAGCAGAAGGGTCAATAACCAGGGGGCATAGATTTAAAGTAATTGGTCGGAGGTTGAGAGGGGAGTTGAGGTGAGATTTTTTCACCCAGAGGGTGGTGGGTCTGGACCTCACTGCCTGAAAGGGTGGTAGAGGCAGAGACCCTCATCACATTTAAAAAGTACTTGGATATTCACTTGAAGTGTCGTAACCTACAAGACTGCGGACCAAGAGCTGGAAAGTGGAATTAGGGTGGATAGCTCTTTGTCGGCCGGCACGGACAAGATGGGCCGAATGGCCTCCTTCTGTGCCGTACATTTCTATGATTCTATGACAGGGGACGGACCCCAGTCCCTACCCCAGGACACTGAAGCCAATTGTAGCCGTTGCTGCCCAGGTTGGATCAACTAACCCAGCAGCACAGACTGGAGACTGAGCCCAGGACCTCCTGGTGTGTGTAACTTAATGTCACACTGAGTGATGTATTTGCCCACTAAGTCATGGGGGGAACTCGATAATTAAACACTTTTTAATGGGATTCTTTCTCATTCCCAATTATGTGCGCTAAAGGAATTTTCGCATGATGTAAGGCTCCTTGAATACTTTAGCCTGCTTAAATGTATTCAAAATAGGCAACAGACTGATTTAAAAGCTTTTGTGCAATTAGTGCAGTCCCATGTTCCGCCTTTTCGATTAACAATTGGGTCTTCTGCACAAACTGGAGTTTTCAGCAAAGTTTGGCCCTGCTTCCATACTTTAACTGAAATGGATTTATCTTAAACTTTTTGCAGTGATTGATGAGGTGTCAACATGTGATGGTAAAACCAGCTATTGCTATTTAATTTTAATGTGGAAAACCCATTTGTGAGACCCCATAAGCCAACCAATGCTTCAAGTGCAATTTTATTGTTCATTTATAATAACCCATTTCTGCCTTAACCATGTATAAGTAAAGCTTTTTGTACATTGGACCTGAATGGATTCCTGGTTTTCACAGAGTATAGAAGTGCCTTTGTTTCTATTTATAGATCGCCACTTCACTTGTCTTCTCCTGAGCTCGAGTGGCTCCTGCTGGCCACTTTCTATTTTTGGACGTAAACTAAAAGTCTATTCATTCTTAATAAAAGTTCACTTGTTGGCAACAGATCCATTTTTCTCCCAGCTGCAGATGCGTATCTCCAGGGCTTTTCACTAACGCAGCACAAGAATAAGTGAGTAAAAGCATTTAACGTACTGGCGTGAAAAAAAACAATAGCTAACCGAATATGCAGATTTGAAGCACGCACTTACTCAAAATAATGCTCAAGTTCTGGCAATTACCCAAACTAGTGTCTGTTTGTCCCTTGTATAAAGGGGCTCCCACGCTGATTAAACACTTCAGTCCAGAGGCCACAGCATTTAATCAAGGTGCAGAAGCTGCTGATTAATAGGGATACTCGAAACAGAAGTTATCAAAACTGTGGTTAGGTTTCTTTGTTTTCAACTTCGAAAAAAAAATAGCAAAGTTTCTACTTTAAAAAAAATCCAGGTGAAAACTTAGTGGCAGGAAGATGTTGCACCTTCTCGATACAATATATTCCCAAAAAAGGTCTCAGTAAAAGCTTTTGCTAATTAAATGGTTTGAAATAGTTTTATAATGTTATAGTCAAGTTACAGTTACACACACACATTCTTCTCTTCTTCAGAACCGAGGATGACTTGCTGCCACATTAAAAATGAGTTCTCAGGTGACTGATGAGTCCAATGCGGGACCTACAGTCTCTGTCACAGGTGGGGCAGACGGTGGTTGAAGGGGCGGGCGGGTGGGGTGCTTGGGTTGACGTGCGCTCCTTCCGCTGTTTGCGCTTGGCTTCCGCTTGCTCCCAGCGAAGAGACTCGAGGTGTTCGGCGCCTTCCTGGATGCTTCTCCTCCACTTTGTGCGGTCTTGGGCCAGGGATTCCCAGGTGTCGGTGGGGATGTTGCACATTTTCAAGGAGGCTTTGAGGGTGTCCTCAAAGGCACACACACATATATAAATATACACACTGGACACCATCTTCTTGTGCAGTTAAAAGAGTCAAATGGCATGAGATGTACAGGATTGGGGGATTTTAAAACCTTGCACAGATTGGATAAGTCTGTTAATCTGACGGAAAATTAATAAAAACTAATTAAGAGTAGTTAAAAGTTCTGAGAATTTTCAGAGAAAATGTTTTAAATCTATTAAACACTAGTGGACCTCTCGTGGCAATGTTCTCCACAACTCTCTGCAGCTTTTAGAAACATAGAAACATAGAAAAATAGGAGCAGGAGTAGGCCATTCGGCCCTTCGAGCCTGCTCCGCCATTCAATATGATCATGGCTGATCCTCTATCTCAATACCATATTCCCGCTCTCTCCCCATACCCCTTGATGCCTTTTGTGTCTAGAAATCTATCTATGTCCTTCTTAAATATATTCAGTGACTTGGCCTCCACAGCCTTCTGTGGTAGAGAATTCCACAGGTTCACCACCCTCTGAGTGAAGAAATTTCTCCTCATCTCAGTCCTAAATGTCCTACCCCGTATCCTGAGACTGTGACCCCTCGTTCTCGACCCCCCAGCCAGGGGAAACATCCTCCCTTCATCCTGTCAGAATTTTATACGTTTCAATGAGATCCCCTCTCATTCTTCTAAACTCTAGTGAATACAGGCCTAGTCGACCCAATCTCTCCTCATACGACAGTCCTGCCATCCCAGGAATCAGTCTGGTGAACCTTCACCGCACTCCCTCTATGGCAAGTATATCCTTTCTTAGGTAAGGAGACCAAAACTGCACACAGTACTCCAGGTGTGGTCTCACCAAGGCCCTGTATAACTGTAGTAAGACAGTAAGGGAATTCTGAAGGGGGAGGGCGAACAGTCAGAGGTCGTGGTTCACATTGGTACCAACGACATGGGTAGAAAGAGGGATGAGATCCTGCAACAAGAATTTAGGGAGCTAGGTAGCAGATTAAAAAGCAGGACCTCAAAGGTTGTAATCTCTGGATTACTCCCGGTGCCACGTGCTAGTGAGTATAGGAATAGGAGGATAGAGCAGATGAATGCGTGGCTAAAGAGTTGGTGCAGGAGGGAGGGCTTTAGTTTCCTGGATCACTGGGTCTGCTTCTGGGGAAGGTGGGACCTGTACAAGTCGGACGGGTTGCACCTGAACCAGAATGGGACCAACATCCTTGCGGGGAGGTTTGCTAGTACTGTTGGGGGGGTTTAAACTAACTTGGCAGGGGGATGGGATACGGAGTGGAGCTATAGTAGGGGGTGATGCACAGCCAAATATAGAGGAAAAACAAGTCAGCCTGGAAGGCAGAGCAAATATGTAACGGCACAAAGGAGTATGGCAAGGCTGGATGGCATTTATTTTAATGCAAGGAGTCTTGCGAGTAAGGCAGATGAATTGAAGGTGTTGATGAACACATGGGAGTATGATATTGTTGCTATCACAGAGACATGGTTGAGGGAGGGGCAGGACTGGCAGCTCAATATTCCAGGGTATAGAATCTTCAGGCGAGACAGAGGGGGGTGTAAAAGAGGAGGGGGTGTCGCAATATTAATCAAGGAGTCAATTACTGCTGTAAGGAGGGATGATATCTTAGCAGATTCCTCTAATGAGGCCATATGGGTAGAAGTTAAAAACAAAAAGGGGGCAAGCACTTTGCTGGGAGTGGACTATAGGCCCCCAAACAGTCAGGGGGAGATAGAGGAACAGATATGTAGGCAAATCTCAGAGAAGTGTAGAAATAATAGGGTAATAATAGTAGGGGATTTCAACTTCCCCAATATTAACTGGGATAGTCAGAGTGTGAAAGGCTTAGAGGGTGCGGAATTCTTAAAGTGCATCCAGGAGAGCTTTTTGAGCCAGCATGTAGAAAGTCCTACAAGAGAGGGGGCGGTACTGGACCTAATTCTAGGGAATGTAACTGGGCAAGTGGTCAAAGTGTTAGTAGGAGAGCATTTTGGTGACAGTGACCATAATTCGGTGAGATTTAAGGTAGTCATGGAAAAGGACAAAGATGGACCGGAGATAAAGGTTCTAAATTGGGGGAAGGCCGATTTTAATATGATAAGGCAGGATCTGGCCAAAGTGGACTGGGATCAGCTACTTGTAGGAAAATCCACATCAGAGCAGTGGGAGTCTTTCAGAAAGGAAATAGAGAGAGTACAACGGCAACATGTTCCCGTAAAGGTCAAAGGTGGGACCAACAAGCCCAGGGAACCCTGGATGTCAAGGGATATATGAGAATGGATTAGGAAAAAAAGGGAGGCTTTTGGCAGATACAAAGGACTAAAAACAGTGGAAGCCCTAGAGGAGTATAGAAAGTGCAGGGGGGTACTTAAAAAAGAAATTAGGAGAGCGAAGAGGGGGCATGAAATAACACTGGCGGGCAAAATAAAGGAAAATCCCAAGGTGTTTTATAAGTATATTAAGGGCAAGAGGATAGCCAGGGAAAGAGTAGGGCCCATTAGGGACCAAAGTGGCAATCTGTGTGTAGAGCCAAAAGATGTAGGTGGGGTTTTAAATGAATATTTTGCATCTGTGTTCACTATGGAGAAGGACGATGTAGGCATAGAAATCAGGCAGGGGGATTGTGATATACTTGAACAAATTAGTATTGAGAGGGAGGAGGTACTAGCGGTTTTAGCAGGCTTAAAAGTGGATAAATCCCCAGGCCCAGACGAGATGTATCCCAGGCTGCTGTGTGAGACAAGGGAGGAGATTGCAGGGGCTCTGACACAAATTTTCAGAACCTCTCTGGCCATAGGGGAGGTGCCAGAGGACTGGAGAACAGCTAACGTAGTACCATTATTCAAGAAGGGTAGTAGGGATAAACCAGGGAATTACAGGCCAGTGAGCCTAACATCAGTGGTAGGGAAATTATTGGAAAAAATTCTGAGGGACAGAATTAGTCTCCACTTGGAGAGGCAAGGATTAATCAAGGATAGTCAGCATGGCTTTGTCAGGGGAGATCATGTCTGACCAATTTGATTGAATTTTTGAGGGGGTGACTAGGTGTATGGATGAGGGTAGTGCAGTTGATGTGGTCTACATGGACTTCAGTAAGGCTTTTGACAAAGTCCCGCATGGGAGACTGGTCAAGAAGGTAAAAGCCCATGGGATCCAGGGCAACTTGGCACATTGGATCCAAAATTGGCTTAGTGGCAGGAGGCAGAGGGTGATGGTCGAAGGTTGTTTTTGTGACTGGAAGCCTGTGTCCAGTGGTGTACTGCAGGGATCAGTGCTGGGTCCTTTGCTGTTTGTAGTGTACATTAATGATTTAGATATGAATGTAGGAGGTATGATCAGTAAGTTTGCAAATGACACGAAAATTGGTGGGGTGGTAAATAGCGAGGAGGGAAGCCTCAGGCTACAGGACGATATAGACAGGTTGGTCAGATGGGCAGAACAGTGGCAAATGCAATTTAACCCTGAAAAGTGTGAGGTGATGCATTTTGGGAGGACTAACAAGGCAAGGGAATATACAATGAATGGTAGGACCCTAGGAAGGACAGAGGATCAGAGGGACCTTGGCGTGCATATACATAGATCCCTGAAGGCAGCAAGACAGGTAGATAAGGTGGTTAAAAAGGCATATGGGATACTTGCCTTCATTAGCTGAGGCATAGAATATAAGAGCAGGGAGGTTATGATGGAGCTGTACAAAACGCTAGTTAGGCCACAGCTGGAATACTGTGTGCAGTTCTGGTCGCCACACTATAGGAAGGATGTGATTGCATTGGAGAGGGTGCATAGGAGATTCACCAGGATGTTACCTGGGCTGCAGCGCTTCAGCTATGAAGAGAGACTGGACAGGCTGGGGTTGTTTTCCTTAGAGCAGAGAAGGCTGAGGGGGGACCGGATTGAGGTGTACAAAATTATGAGGGGCATAGATAGGGTAGATAGAAAGGAACTTTTCCCCTTAGTAGAGGGGTCAATAACCAGGGGGCATAGTTTCAAGGTAAGGGGCAGGAGGTTTAGAGGGGATTTGAGGAAAAACCTTTTCACCCAGAGGGTGGTTGGAATCTGGAACTCACTGCCTGAAAGGGTGGTAGAGGCAGGAACCCTCACAACATTCAAGAAGCATTTAGATGAGCACTTGAAACGCCATAGCATACAAGGCTATGGACCAAGTGCTGGAAAATGGGATTAAAATAGACAGGGCTTGATGGCCGGCGCGGACACAATGGGCCGAAGGGCCTCTTTCTGTGCTGTATGACTCTATGGGGTAAAAATTAGGTCGCGCCCCATTTGGGGCGCAAATATCATCTGGACGCAAATATTAGCGCCTGGCGCTAATTATCGCACTGACTGGAAACTTCACTTTTACCGCCCCGGGAGGTGAGTGGAGCGCTAAATCAGGCGCTGCACACCTGTCTTAAGGCGCAAAGGCCAAGGAGTGAGGCGCTAACTCAGCGCGCGAGCGCAGCGCAGCTGCTGCCAGTTAGCGAGGGAACACAGACACACTGGTGCCGGCCACTTCTTAAAGCGGGGGGGGCCAACTTGCTCCCCAGCCACACCCTGCTCATTGCAGCCTTGAATCTCGGCCTGGAGAGACCTGTGAATCCATTTTGCTGCCAAGCATGGAGAGGGTGAGAGAACGCGCTCATCGCTTCACCGAGCGGGCCTTGGATGCTCTGGTTGGCGCGGTGGAGCGCAGAAGATGTATGCTCTTCCCTGAGAGTGGCAGGAGGCTTTTGCCACGCGAGTTCAGAAGAGTGTGGAGGGAGGTGGCTCAGAGCGTCTCCTCCAGGAGCATGGTGCCCAGGACCCATGTCCAGTGCCGCAAAAAGTTCAACGACCTCACTCGGGTCGTCAGGGTGAGTGGCTTTTTCTCAATACCTCTCCATCCCTCCATCTCAACCTCACTCTATGGCCAGAGGGTCTTAAAACCCCAATGCACAACACTCATCCAACACCTATGGCCCTTTCATGAAACACACACACACATTCCACACTTTGCATACAGTAAGGGCTATTCACCTATGGGAGGCACATCAGGCAAGACCATGGCTGCATACAGTAAGGGCTATTCACCTATGGGAGGCACATCAGGCAAGACCATGGCTGTATATTTACTCAGATGCTGTCCTTTTTCTTACAGGCCAAGCTGGCGCATAATAGGAGACAGCAGCAACGGACAGGTGGAGGGCGGCCTCAGCTGCAACCCCTCAGCGATCTTGAGGAGCGCGTCCACAGGATTGTGGCAAGCCGGGTGATCGGTCCCGTCGCCACTGGAGACGCCGACCCCGTTCTGGACAGCAATGGTAAGGTCATCACCTTTTTGTCCTCTGTCCTTCCACTTGTCCCTCACAACACCAGCCTTTGACACTTTCAATCCAACTTGCTAACTCGCTGCACTTATTCCTCCCTTACTGCCACCCTGTCCTCACGCTAAAGCCACTCTTGTACCTCCCTGCTTTCAGATGGTGATTCACCAGCTGAGGAGACGGGCCCTGAAGCTGCCACTGGGAGTGATGCTGCAGCTGAGGAGGAAGAGGAAGCCGGAGCATCAGTGCCACCCTCTCCCGAGGAAGCCCATGCCCACACTGGGAACACGCCTTCCCTGGAGGGGAGCAGGGGGGAAGGGTCTGATGAGGGTGAAGCTCCAGGACCCAGCGGGCTGCAGCAACGCCATGGGGGGGGGCGGTAGGGAAGAACGGGGGCCTTCTCCCCAGAGGGAGAGTATGCCAGACACTCCTACTGCAATGGACGCAGAGGAGGAGCGGCTGATCGCAGAAATGAACACCCAGGCGGTGGGCATGCACACTGAGCTCATGGGTGCAGTGGGAAGGGTGCCCGAATGCATTGAGTCACTGGCAAGGAGTGTGGAGCACTTCGCTGTAGCACAGGCGGATGCCACACTAACGCTTAGTGCTGCAATTCAGTCACTGGCTGCCATGATCCCATCTCTGACTGCTCTCATACAGACTCAGATTGAGGCCACGCGAGCACAGACTGCTGCCAACCTCGATGGTTCGTGCACATGTCCCCGGGGCTGTCACCGCGCCGCAGCAGGCCAGCAATCTGTTCTCCGGCAGATTGCTCCGGATGCTGAAGTGCTGCCCCGTGGGAGTGCCAGTGTGTCGGGCGAGCAGGGAGTTGCTGTCCTCTCTCACGATGACAGCATTCCTGCTGCCAACACTGTCACTTCTCCACTGCACTTGCCACCGCCTGTAGGACAGACTGCTGCCGCCCATGCAGAGTTGGTGCAGTCTGCAGCCGGGCCCTCCAGGCCCAGAACTGGTCGAGGCCGTCCTTCAGGGGCATCTGCAGTGTCAGGGTCTGACGAGCAGCAGCCTTCCACCAGCCTTGCTGCAGCCACTGAGGTCCCATTACGGAGGAGCAGTAGGGTTAGAAGGGGGGAAGTGCGCAAGGGAAGGAGATCACCCTCGAAGGGCAAAAAGTAGGAGGTGTGACAAAATGCTGGTCATTTTTTTATTAAAGGTCGAGGTTCATGGTCCAACCTTTGTTAAGTGTTTTGGACATTATCTCCAGGTTGTGAGAACCAGTTATGTTATTGACTGTTTTTTTGTGTTTATTTCTATGAGTTTGTCATGAGGAATTGACACACACAGAGTTTGTAAAATAAATAAGTTTCTGTATTCAAAATATACATGGTTGGTGGTTGGAATTATTGGTGCCTTGGCCGGCTTAGGGGTTGCGTGCTGGGTTCATTAATGTTGTTAGCAATGGCAGGGGCCCTAGAAGCGGCTTGCTATTAGCCGTTGACGGACGGCCCTTGCAGTTTGACCATTGTGGGCCGCCCTCCCGCCTTGGTGCTGCTGATGATCATCGTCCTCGTCCTCTTCCTCCTCTTCCTCCTCCTCCTCTGGTGGTGCTCCAAGGCCTGGTGGCATTGGCTGGGTCCTGACGATTGCCATGTTATGCAACATGCAGCACACGACTACGAAGTTCGATACTCGCTCAGGCGAGTACTGCAGGGCTCCTCCAGAATGGTCCAGACAGCGGAACCGTTGCTTCAGCACGCCGATTGTGCGCTCAATAATGTTCCTGGTAGCTTGATGGCTCTCATTGTACCGCAGCTCAGCAGGGGTGTTGGGCGTACGAGCGGTGTCATCAGCCAGGTGCTCAATGCATACTCCTTGTCCCCGAGAAGCCAACCAACTGGCTGATGCGGTGCCTCGAAAAGTTCTGCCACAGTAGTCTGGCGCAGGATAAAAGCATCGTGGCAGCTGCCAGGATACTGGGCATTGACAGCGAGTATCAGCTGTCTGTGGTCACAGACCAACTGGACATTCAAGGAATGGAACCCCTTTCTGTTCCTGAATTCCTCGGCATTCTCATGCGGAGCACGCAAAGCCACATGCGTGCAGTCAATGGCGCCCTGCACCATGGGGAAGCCCGCTACCCTCGCAAAGCCCAGAGCGCGGTCACGCTGCTTGTCTGGGGTCATGGGGAAAGAGATGAACTCTCGTCTCCTTTTGAAGAGGGCATTTGTGACCTGCCGGATGCAGCAATGCACCGCGAACTGGGAGATATTGGCGAGGTCCCCAGCAGCAGCTTGAAATGAGCCAGTAGCGTAAAAGTTCAAAGCCACTGTGACCTTCACTGCCACCGACAGAGACGTCCTGGACCTCAGTTGAGGCTGCAGATCTGGCTGCAGCAGGTGGCAGAGCTCAGTGACCACCTCCTTGCTGAATCGCAGCCTTCGCAAACACAGCTCCTCGGACATATGGATGTAGGAGAGCTGTTCACGATATACCCTGGGAGGGTAAGCTCTCCTGTACATACGCCTGATGGCCCTCCTCCGTCTGGCCATCATTGCCACTCTCTCTCTGCGTCTCTGTATCCTCCGATTCAGCTGGAGCAGGACGACGCCCCCAATCAGTGCAGCCCCCATATTCTCTTTGCAAGCAAAGTAATGAAGGACAGCAACTAAAGTAGCAGCAAAGTTAGGATCAATAGGCAAAACTACCTCACAAAGCGTTGAGTCAATGTAGAAGTCTCTCTTTCTCTCTCTCCGAATCTCTCTCTCTCTCTCTCTCTCAGAACGAGTGGTGCAAAAATGTCGACCACAGAAAAAGACAGGAAGAGGCCCCCTTTAAATAGCGCCCCCCCCCAGCCCCACAGCGATTGATAGCGTTCCAGTCTTCCGGTCGTTGGAAGCGCCAGGCGGTAAGGCAGGGGGCGCCACTCAATTTCCGCTCCGGGGCGCCACAAGGGCATTGCACCATGGAATGACGTCACAATCTGCGCGCGCAGGTGGTCGCAGCGGTAAGTTTTAGCGCCGCCGCACAATCTCTAGTTAAGTTCCCGAGCGGTGCAAACATCGCTGCGCCCGGGCGTTAGCGGCTTTGCGCCCCATTAGCGCTCTCTTAAGGCGCTAACGGGAGGCGCAACCAACTGAATTTTTACCCCTATGACTCTATCTATGACTCTATCCTTGCTCCTGTACTCAAATCCTCTTGCAATGAAGGCCAACATACCATTTGCCTTCCTAACTGCTTGCTGCACCTGCATGTTTGCTTTCAGTGACTGGTGTACAAGGACACCCAGGTCCCTTTGTACATCAACATTTCCCAATCTATCACCATTTAAATAATGTTTTTCCTACCGAAGTGGATAACTTCACATTTATCCACATTATACTGCATCTGCCATGTATTTGCCCACTCACTCAACTTGTCTAAATCACCTTGAAGCCTCTTTGCATCTCCTCACAACTCACCCTCCCACCTAGTTTCGTGTCGTCAGCAAACCTGGAAATATTACATTTGGTTCCCTTATCCAAATCATTGATATTATATTGTGAATAGATATATATATTGATATAGATTTTCTCTCTCTCTCTCTGCTGATTGTATGCTCTTCTCTTCTGGTTCTTGTTCATTTCTGGATCTCTCTCTCCTCATTTCCTAGTTTGTCTCTTTCTCTTCTTATTAACTGTTGTGTGTGTGCGTGCCTTTTTTGAATGGTCGGTGCTTGGTTGGATGGTGGGCAAGGCAGCATTTTGTGCTGGGAGCCTGAGCTTTTGAGCTGTAGCTCATGGAAGGGGGGAGGGATCCAGCCCATAGGCCGCGTTTTTGTCGAGGTGAATGCAGGGCGACTGTCGGGGAGGGATGTAGCAAGGGGCAGGTGGAAGATTGAAAGGGCAACGGAATGGCCACTCAGAGCAGGAGGTGGTAGAAGGGGGAGGAAAAAGGGACAATTAAAACTTGAGCAATCTATTAAATAACAGGCAATTCCCCAGTGTTGTGGGGTAGTCCTTTAGGGAACACCGGCCCCCTCTCCCACTTCAAAAGCCAGGTTCTGGTGAAGGTCAGGAACTGGCTTTTGAAGTGTGGCCTGGGCAGTGAGGGGAGTGTCGAGGTGCAGTAGAAACAGGTAGAGCAGGGCCGGAGGAGCAGGGGACAGATGGAAGCAGGGGCAAGAGCGGTCATCAAGCAGAGGTGGCTGGACTGGGGCCAGAGGGGCACATTCCAAGCAGGAAGCCAACGGGACTGGAGAATGTTTTTAAAAAAAAATACATAAAAATAAAAATCAATTTGAATTAAAATCGAGGAATATTTTTTGGAAAGGCGGACTTGGGTGACTTGTGCTAGACTGCGACAACTGGTGGAAGGCTCACAACTACATGCCAAAGCATTGTAATGATTTCCAGTATTGCAAGGAGCGTCACAGCCAGTGATCAGATAATATTCTATAATTAGAGCACCACCTACAGCCATTACAGGGAAATGTTTCAGGTAAGTGTGGATATTTTAACGTGGAAATCTCCACAGGACTCAATGGAAAGACGTTGAAAGGCGTGGACGAGCACAAGGATGAACTGGAGAGACAGTGCAATTAAAGTGTGCCACCTTTACATAGTTTTCATTATAAATGCGAGCGCAGGAATTTATAATGCAAAAGGTTGACAGAAGTTGTGCACAGACACGAGATTTTTAATATATCTAGAATTTTATATCCACAGATCTCCAGTGACATAGCTCCGGGTGGTTCAGAGGATAAGGTCGTACTGGGGAGAAGGGCAAACCAGCAACAGTGCAGTGGTCGGGGTGGAGGGGGGAAATGGGGTTCAGCAGTAAAGCAGGGAGGGACAATCCTGGGGTTTGATATTATGAAATTGCTCGCACTGTCGCAATCAATCTTTATATAATTAATTGTTTTCACATTCAAAGTTTAAACAATAGCAAGCAGAGGTACTGTAAATTATCATTGTCTCTTTAAGCTAAACCAAGAATTTAAAATGATCAGTCTTTGGTATGATTCTCATCCTTGTTTTCCAATCCCCCCCATGGCCTCACCCCTCCCTATCTCTGTTACCTCCTCCAGCCCCACAACCAATGATCCCTGTCATTTTATTTTGGTGCGCGGTCCCTTTAATGGGCTGCGCAGCCTATGCAAATTTTCACACATGCACGGTTTCTTCCAATGAAAAGCCGGAGAGCAGCCTGCACGGGACCTCCAGACTGCTACGTGGCTTAGCAGGAACATTGCCTACAACCTTCCGCGATCCGGGCAACACGGTGGCATAGTGGTTAGCACTGTTGCCTCACAGCGCTAGAGGACCCGGGTTTGAATCTGGCCTCGGGTGACTGTCTGTGTGGAGTTTGCACATTCTCCCCGTGTCTGCGTGGGTTTCCTCCGGGTGCTCCAGTTTCCTCCCACAGTCCAAAGATGTGCGGGTTAGGTTGATTTGGCTATGATAAATTGACCCTTAGTGTTAGGGGATTAAATACGTGGGGTTATGGGGATAAATTGACCCTTAGTGTTAGGGGGATTAAATACGTGGGGTTACGGGGATAAATTGACCCTTAGTGTTAGGGGGATTAAATACGTGGGGTTACGGGGATAAATTGACCCTTAGTGTTAGGGGGATTAAATACGTGGGGTTACGGGGATAGGGTGGGATATGTGTCGGTGCAAGCTCGATGGGCCGAAATGGCCTCTATCTGCATTGTGGGGATTCTGTGATTCTGAGATCTTTACGCTCCTCTAATTTTGGTCTCTTCCGCGTCCCCGAATTTCTTTGCTCCATCATTGGTGGCCGTGCCTTCAGCTGCCAATGGCCTAAGCTCTGGAATTCCCTCCCTAAGCCTTTCCACCTCTCTATCTTTCTCTCCTCATTTCAGACGCTCCTTAAAACCTGCCTCTTTGACCAAGCTTTTGGTCACCTGTCCTAATATCTCCTTATGTGGCTCGGTGTCAAATTTTGTTTTATAACGCTCCTGTGAAGCACCTTGGGACGTTTTACTATGTTAAAGGCGCTATAGAAATGCAAGTTATTGTTGTTGTTGTTGAATCTTCCCCCCCCCCCCCCATATTCATTGAAAGTAGATAATCCTACTTCTACAAATCTCCTTTCCTTCTGTTCGATCTCTCAATCTGGTGTGCTTGAAACTCTAGTATTGTATGTAACTGCACTGATGTCAACCCAAGATTTTCTGCTGCTGTCTCTATCAAAGAGCTCAGAAATGAATCCACAATAAAACCCTGTAATTTATGCAGGCTCGGATCAGGTGGCTAACAAGACTACTGTGAGAGGAAAAATCTAAATTTGGATCGTCTATTTCAGCGGTTCCCAATCTCTTCCTTTATGCGGACCACTACATCGTCATCAAAAGCTTTTGCGGACCACTAGCCATTTAAAACATTTTTAACATCGCCTATGGCTGCCTATTACATTATCATAATTTTTTTTTTCACGGACCACCTGCAGTGGTCCGCGGACCACCGGTTGGGAACCACTGGTCTACTTGTTGAAAGAGCTTGTATTTATATAGTTCCTTTCATAAACTCAGAAAGTCCAAAAGGCCTTTACAGCCAATGAGGTATTTTTGAAGTGCAGTCACTGTTGTAATGTAGGAGAATTGCAATTGTAATTGTACGGAGAATAAATTGCATTCCAAAAATGAGTAAGATTATACCCACCATCTTTGGCAGTAGATGACCGGCCAGAAAATGAAAAGTCTCATTTGGATCCTTAAGTGGATATTAAATGGCGACTGCCACCTTGTGGACACTTTCACTCACTGCATCTTGAAAAGCCCATTTAAACTCTGGTTTTGATTTAAAAAGGATTGGCTTCAAAAAACACAGAATCCTTGTACCATAATGTTTATTCTTTCATTCATCACACATCATTCAGAAACAATATTTTATTGTGCTATTTTTATGCAATTGTACTGTGTAATATTAACTAGTGCAGGAATACATATCAGAGCTATACTTGGGAGCTGAAAAATTTCAAGTTCCATTGGCATAAATGAGAATTATTTTTTTTTAAAAAGGTAAATACTGCAGATGCCGGACATCAAACGGAAACAGAAAATGCTGGAAATACAAACAGGAGAGAACATCGGTGGAGAGAACAAACAAGTTAATGCTTCAGGTATGCAGTTCAGCTCTGAACCTGAACCATTGGATGCTGAGTCTTCGAGTATATTCAAGGCTGTGAGAAATAGATTTTTGGACTCTAGGGGAATCAAGGGATACGGGGATCGGGCGGGAAAGTGGAGCTGAGGTCGAAGATCAGCCATGATCTTATTGAATGGCGGAGCAGGCTCGAGGGGCTGTATGGCCTGCTCCTGCTCCGATTTCTTATGTTCTTATGTTCATTAACGTGCTTATTTCGTTCTATTTCTTTTCTTCCTCAGGGTTTCTGTTACACGTTCAATTATTTTCCTGCCAAATGTTGTAAACTGTCTGGAGGAATCCAGCCCCGAGAAGATTCTCTTTTATCCAGTGAGCTCTGGGTAAGAGTCCACAGTGTTATGAGAACTATTAATCGTAGCACTTAACACCTCCCCTCCCCCGCCACCACAAGAAAAATTATCCTTTTATAAACTAATGGGACATACATTCTGTTAGTGACAAAACTCAGTGAATATTTTTGCCCTAGAGCCTTTTTATTGCTATACACACACACTCACGGAGAAAAGCTTCCCCCGTTCACACAAATCAGGCTATTTGTGAAAACACAAAACAGCTTCGAAAGGAGTGTCAAATTACCAGAGATGGGACAGAAAGAGAATGGAACATTTGAGAGCCCAACTGGGCAGAAGAGAACATTTAAAAGGGAGTCAGATTCTACTGAAATGCCTCAATACTATAAATGGAGATATCGCTATGCTTAACATCTTTGAGTTGTTGCCCATTTTGTGCTTTAAACCACTGTTCAGAAGCAGACTGCAAATGCAGCCCTTTGTGCAGAACTTCTCTCCCTCCTGTCACATTACAAATGGGGGGAGTTAATTACTCACAACCTCTGACCCTATCTGCGAGGTGGAATGTCACAATGGGGAGGTGGTTCTGAAATCTGCGCACAGACCAGTCGAAGCTCCAGCAGATGAGGAGCCACGGGGTTAGTTCCTTCCAAGCAGCCGAGAGAAGACTGCACTGCGGAGAATCGGGGGGGACAAGAGCCAAAGTTTTATAAAGTTCAGTGCTGCAGTACATCAGCGTCGGGCCAACCTCGGGTCGCCAAGCCTCCAGGACTGTCCTGGAGTCTCCAGGAATTAAAGGTTAATCTCCTGGACACGGCAGCGAGCAACCCAAGAGAAAAATCATAGGGGCATTAAAAAGTGGTGTGCTTTTTTTCATTTTCTTTTGAACACTTTCATTTATTAGTTATAAAAATATTGGAGAGGGAGGAAAAAAACTGTTTGGCTGGGCTGGAGTCGGGAGGACATGTGAGGAAACCTCCAGGAATATGCCCAACTGGATCAACAAGATAGAATTCCTCTAACTTAGATGAAAGCGCAATCGCACTGCAAACTTTTTAATTTCCATTTTGAGTTCTAACCACTCAAACTGAAGTTCTGAATTTTGGACACGTTCATAGTTCAGATTTTACCCTCTAATAACTCACTGTTGTATTGGTGTATATGTTTTATACATATATACATGTGGACATACATGTACATCCTGCTATGAAAGCAGTTTTAAAAAAAAGTTTGGGAGAATTCTTGTGCTCAAAGTGAAGGTTGTTAGCACTGTGAAAATGGAACTTTTGAAATTTCAAGCACTCAGCATCAAATGCTTCCAATTCAGTTAAATAACAGGACATAAAGTCCCTCTACTCAGCCCCAGCATCTCAACCTCCCCTCCACTGTGCCAGTGTAAAATTTCCACTTCCAGTATCAGCCACCCCTGTCGTGTCCCTGAATGGAAAGGCTAATTAGTGCTAAATAAGGGACCGTTTTGTGCCAGTGGCTCATGGCCAATACAAACTAGGTTGAGATTTCAGTGTAAGAAACTGAACGAGAGAAAAGAAACCTTCATTCCTCAATCACAGCTGGATTTAAACCCCAAGGAGAAAGTGTAAGTGCTACAACCTCACTGCATCACCAGTTCGTTAAAAAAACAAATCACCTTTTCATCTGTTGATCATTGCAACATCAAAGGCAGATAGAAAATTACTGTAGTGTGTGAAGGTTAGGGAGAGTAGCAGCCATATTCCAATGAATGCAAGATTTGATGTTTGTAAACTAAACAGCTTGGCTCAGTTGGTAGCACTCTCACCTTTGAGTCAGAGGATCACGGGTTCAAGCTTCACTCCAGGACTTGCACATAATCTAGATCGACACTTCAGCGCAGTACTGCATTGTCAAGAGATAGCGGGGGCTAAATTGGAGAGCCTTTGGAAACGGGCGCGGGATCACGATCCGCGATTAACCCGCACCCATTGATTGAAATACAGGCAGCACGCCAACTTCGTGCTGCCCGCTCATTACAATGATTTCTGCTTGCAGCCAGCGCTAATTGTGCTGTTCATTGGCTGCACGCATCAGCAGGGGGCCCAAAATCGTAACTTCCTGGCATCACTTAAAGCTAGCCTGCACCTCTTAAAGGGGAGGTGCATTGTGGCTGGAGCAGGTGCTGAAAGTCGTGCAGGAAGTGAATCTATGTTGGGGTTAAAGCAAAATGTATTCACAATTGAAAGGTGGTTAAAATGCTAAAGGATTAAGCATTGAAATCATTTCCCCCAAGGCAATAAGCAATTTGTTAGCTTGTCTCAGTAATCAGTAAGCGCTCATTGTATTGGGAAGTCCCTGATCCCAGGTGCTCGGCAGGAGTCGTCTGCCATAGGCCCTCCCCTCTAGTTGTAAACACAGAAATAAAAATAAGTACAGAAGCTGCCAGGGATGGCAGTTGATTAGGATGCATGAGAGCAGTTAGAAGTTTACCAGTTTAAATCAAGCAAGACAATCCAGTGGTGTGGGGAAGCAAAGTATGTTTTTTTTTTGTATTATTACTCAAAGACAAGTTGCACTGATTGACTGAAATACAATTGTAACTGTTGCTCGGTGCGTTCATTTGCTGTCTGTGAAATAAAGCTGTTTTAACAATTTTTATTTAGCTTTCATCTTACCAAGTGTTTTCTTGGTCGGCATTCAAAAAGAATAGAGAGGCATGTGTGGGCCTCTGGGAAAGACACGAATATCCAGTTCAGATCACAAGGGGGTACTATTGTAACATCCTTTGGTTATGCCAACATATAGTTAGATATTGGGCAGTATGGGCTCATCCCTAAACGTATGACGCTCAAACTGCCTATGAGAGTGACTAGCACCACTGTACCCGAGAGAATATTTACAGAGATGCGAACTTGTAACAGAGATCTTGGGCACCTTTGTAACAACAGTGACTGCACTTCAAAAAGTGATTTGTTGGATGTAAAGCAGTTTGAGACGTCCTTAGGACATGACACGGTGTTCTATAAATACAAGTTCTTTATTTAACATACTGCCGACTAGATTCAGACCATCAGCATATAATTCATAGAAACATAGAAAAATAGGTGTAGGCCATTCGGCCCTTCGAGCCTGCTCCGCCATTCAATATGATCATGGCTGATCCTCTATCTCAATACCATATTCCCGCTCTCTCCCCATACCTCTTAATGCCTTTTGTGTCTAGAAATCTATCTATCTCCTTCTTAAATATATTCAGTGACTTGGCCTCCACAGCCTTCTGTGGCAGAAAATTCCACAGGTTCACCACCCTCTGAGTGAAGAAATATCTCATCTCAGTCCTAAATGTCCTACCCCGTATCCTGAGACTGTGACCCCTCGTTCTCGACCCCCCAGCCAGGGGAAACATCCTCCCTGCATCCAGTCTGTCTAACCCTGTCAGAATTTTATACGTTTCAATGAGATCCCCTCTCATTCTTCTAAACTCTAGTGAATACAGGCCTAGTTGACCCAATCTCTCCTCATACGACAGTCCTGCCATCCCAGGAATCAGTCTGATGAACCTTCGCTGCACTCCCTCTATGGCAAGTATATCCTTTCTTAGGTAAGGAGACCAAAACTGCACACAGTACTCCAGGTGTGGTCTCACCAAGGCCCTGTATAACTGTAGTATGACATCCTTGCTCCTGTACTCAAATCCTCTTGCAATGAAGGCCAAAATACCATTTGCCTTCCTAACTGCTTGCTGCACCTGCATGTTTGCTTTCAGTGACTGGTGTACAAGGACACCCAGGTCCCTTTGTACATCAACATTTCCCAATCTATCACCATTTAAATAATACTCTGCTTTTCTGTTTTTCCTACCGAAGTGGATAACTTCACATTTATCCACATTATACTGCATCTGCCATGTATTTGCCCACTCACTCAACTTGTCTAAATCACCTTGAAGCCTCTTTGCATCCTCCTCACAACTCACAATCCCACCTAGTTTCGTGTCGTCAGCAAACCTGAAAATATTACATTTGGTTCCCTCATCCAAATCATCGATATATATTGTGAATAGCAGGGGCCCAAGCACTGATCCCTGCGGTACCCTCGTCACCGCCTGCCACCCCGAAAGACCCATTTATTCCTACTCTGTTTCCTGTCTGTTAACCAATTTTCAATCCATGCCAGTATATTACCCCCAATCCCATGTGCTTTAATTTTGCACACTAACCTCTTATGTGGGACTTTATCAAAAACCTTCTGAAAATCCAAATACACCACATCCACTGGTTCTCCCTTATCTATTCTACCAGTTACGTCCTCAAAAAACTCCAGTAACATACTGCCGACTAGATTCAGACCATCAGCATTTAATTCATTTGTATCTTAAAACCGCTGTTTCAATAAAAACAGGAAAAGTTAATGAGGCTGCACTATATAAAGGCTGTTAAATCTGTCACTTACATCATTTTCCCAAATACTTAAGCTGCTAAAACAACCTACAAGTAATCAGACAAGAGAATCCACATTGAGAAGTTTTATTAAAAATTAAAATTTTGTACATTCGATACAGTAATCACAAGTATTGGTAATAATCTTGGGCATTATTCTGTAATTTTTTTTAAGGGAATTCTACCGAAATGATAAATCTCAATAATTTGCTCACAAACAGAATTCTCTCCCATCTGGTCTGAACGATGCTGCTGTGAGAAGCCATCAGTCTCAAATTCTAAGGACGGTGGGATGGCAAAAGTGTCACTGCTTCTCCTTCCTGCAGTGCCTTCTGGATCGTATGAAGTTATCATTGTCGCTCTGCAGCTGTGTGATACAACTTGTTTCAAATCAAAATATTGTACAAAGTTCCGTGGGAAAACTGCAGAGCACAAGATGGTCACAATAAGCGAGGAGCTTCAGGAAGGAGCAGCATTTCTGGAGTGTAAATTTTGAAATGTCTGAGACACAGGTGGGAGTCGACAATTCACTGCACCGGAGTGAGGGTGCTAAGTATATGGAGAGAGGAATAGAAATCTGGATGGTGGGCTGCACAAAGTCCCCCTCCCACCTTGCACTCTGGTTTAAAAAAAAAATCTAACAGGTCAGTTGTCTTGGTATCACGGGATTGAGGGAAGAACCTAAAGGTTAGGAAAAAGTAAAACACTGTGCATTTTAAAATGAGGGAAGCAGAGAATTAAAAAATCTGAACACAGGAGGATTTCTCCACAAGACCACAGCACATTTCAAAAACACGTGTTTTGGGCAGGAGAGAGGGAAAGGGCTGCAGCAAACTATTGAGACTCATTCTTCAAAACGCAGTAGCATTTCCCTTTGAATACTGTGCAAGAGAGCATGGATTTAAATCAGTTACACCGTCTTAGTACAGACTGTTTGACCTTTTAAAAAGTAGAAAGTTGAAGGATACAACGCAGTATATAATTAAAAAATCAATCCTGTGTAATTTCCCCATCAGGACCAATCAGTCTGATCACTGAACGGGGAATTGCAGCGCAGTCACAGCAGTCAATGCATTTTATCCAAATGGTGTTTGATTGATTTTCCCGAAGTTACGGTCCATTCTACAGCAACACTATGGGAATTTAACACAAATTCAAGAGATCCAATTTAGATCTTAAATAAAACTGTAAACTCATCGGGTAAAAAGCCGACATTTAAAGAGAACTGGAACCAAGTTAAAAGTGACGATGAAAAACTTTTATAAATGAATTGGTACAAAAAACGCGATATAAAGAATGCATTAATTTCTTGTGCTAATCAGACAGCAAGTTTGAACCGCTGAAAGAATAATTCATTCCGCTTGCTTAAAAAAAATACAAGACCCCCTGGATGGCCTTTGGCTGAAGGCACTGGCTGGTTAGCATGAAGCCAGAGAGGCCCAAAGGTCTCAAGATCGACTCCCAGAGGGTGGGCTGATCCCAGCTAGAACAGCACAGCCGCTGAAGTGTACAATTCCCCACAACACCCGCAGGCGAGACAAAGAGGACAGCCAGGATATCCAGTGCCTCCTGCTGGACACAATGGGTGGCAGGGGGGGAAACCAGAATCAGGCTCAGCTACCATCTTCTCCACGGCTCGATAGCCCGTCAACACTCACTGCCCAAAGCTCGCACAGTAAGAATGGTTGATTTTGCCGAGATGGCAGCGGGCTCCCAACTCTCTGTGGAGCTGTGACCCCAAGAGTCAGGACCTTGAGGGGACCCACAGATGATGCTGATCAAGTTTAGCCTCAAAAAGAAAGGTGAGTGACACACATTGTACTTTTACTTCTGAGGCCGAGATTGAAATCCAGTCCAGGTTCTAAGGATCCTATATTAAATGAGTCTGAACAGTTTCATTTTTAAATAGTAGGTCTCCCCATCCCCGTTATCTTCTCTACCTGTCGAGTCCCTCTCTGGCATAGTGTCCCATGGCTAATGGCCACCCTCCAGAACCTTGTCCAAATGGCCATTATTCACGGTAAGCCTGGACAGCAAGTGTCGGCAAGCTATCCAATCATGAAGGACGTCACGGCTAAGCCAGTCCCATTTTCCTTTCGCAGTGAGTCACCCCACCTTATTGGGCCCATTGGACAGCCAGTGGGATGAAGCCCACTTTCTGCATTGTCTCCAACAGAGGACCATTGGAGCTGCGGAATCTGCCGTCTTTATACCGGTGAATGCTGGTGACCACAGGAATACTGTGCATGGCATCAGCTGCACTTTATCAAGGCCAAATCATCATTAGAAGCCATAAGGATGGCTGCTACAGAAAATGAAAATTGCCGTACTAATGAACTTAGAGGTAAGTGTAGCAATACTTGGAGGAGCAGGTGACTTTGCACCTATGGTTCCCAAAGCTTTCCACCACTGTGGTTTTCCTCACCTGATATCTGGGTTTGTTGTAAACAAATTGAGAGAGATTGATTGCCATATTTTGTCAACATTATTGTTGTATCGTGCAACTACCAGGATGGTAAGAAGGTGAACTAGATGGAGCTGGTCTTTTTTCGTCTAGCAATCCCTATGTAAGGCACTTTGTTGGAGCAGTGCAGCACTGGAGGGAGCTTCACTCTGCATCTAATCTGGTTGGTAGGTCATCCAGGAGTACTCAATGCTGATCGGTGCAAAAAAAGTGGAAAAATGTTTTCTCCATTCCTCGGCTTGATGAGCACAATTCAAAAATCATCGTAACAAAAACTAATTAGGAATGAATCTACTAAATTTACTAAACTTATTTCTTTCCCTGACCACATTTTAATTTTATTAAAAAAAACTGTGCTCTGAATCACCATCTAGTGAGATGGCAGTGCCACAGTCACTTCTGTGCCAATGGGAGACGTGGGCAGTGAGTGGCAATGGGAGATGTGGGCAGTGAGTGGCAATGGGAGATGTGGGCAGTGAGTGCAAAGCAATGGCGCTCTGTTGGTTGGTCATATAGTATGGTAAGGTGGCTCTGGTGGTCCCAGTGCGGGCAATCACTCCAGGTTTGATCTGCACATGATTTACATTGGGGGTGGGGGGCTGGGAAATGGAGATTTAATTTGTAGCAAAAGGAAGAGGAATATATGGAGAACCTCAGTGTGTTTTTAATTGATGGTAAGTCCCCCATTTTATTTAAAATAAAATCATGCAGTCCAGAGTATTCCTTCAATAGATGCTTTTGATTTCACATCTCCTCTGTAGCTTTGCATTAACACATTACTTATTCCATAAACAAGACGTAAAACTTCTTAATTATGGTCACGGGGACTAATACTTATTTAAATTGTTAATGCAACATACTTTAGGATTTCCCTCATTCTCAAAAGAACAGTGTGTAAATTTCAAAGTTTAACTTCACTGCCCCATCAGTTTCAAGCATTTGCTATTATACATTGTATTGATTTAAATAAAGCTAACTAAAGCTGGAAATTAAGTTGGATATTTAGGTTTCAGACTGTTTGTGGTAATAATTTACACCTCCTGCAACCCCTCAATAACCATAATTAACCATAGCAACATATATAATACGCATGGTCTTATGACACATACCCTCTCAACAGTAAGGAGTGAACTCTAACACACTGTATGGCTCCATGGGCTGGCATAATGGAAAGGGTCTGTTGCTCTATGTCCACTGAAAGAATGCAGTCAGGAATTAGACGACATTTCTCTTCCCCCACCCTTTTTCCCTCCCCTCCCATACCCAACACATCGCAGCAAAATTTGGTTGTTTAATACCCTTAGGTCAATGAGATAAACGAATCTCCTGCAACATCAGTTAATAGAGGAAGTTTGCTGGATTAAGGATGGTTAAACATTTCTTTATCACTAGCAGCGTGCCCTGGAATGATGGGACGCAACAAACCCCCACAAAACAAGCTCCCAGTTGTGGCTGTGCAAAGAAAAGGGCCAACTGAAGGCAAGGTGCTTTAACAATAGCCAATGAAGCAATGAGTGGAGTCATTATCTCATGCACTCTTCAGTGGCAAGTTTATGTACAGCAATAGCAGAAAAGCCTGACTGCAGGTCACCTACCCATCGTGTTGGCACTGGAATAGTTTTTTTTTGTTTTATCAGACTGTGTTAAACACACAGTTAACAACAATGACACTAAAAGCTGTGTGCAGAGGTGCAATGACAGAAATGCCCCAAAAACAATTAGTACAGAGAGAGAAAATAGAAAAAAGTTGTTAAATTTTGCAATAACACAAAGGATGCTTTTCAAAAGCTTTCTGAACTTCAAAAATCTTCCCTATATAAACCAAACAGCAACTTCCATGAAAACAGTGTTTTATTATAAATAGACTTCGTACACCAACTTCCCCAGTGTTGCACACAAAATCTCTCTTCCAGATGAATTTCATTCATTTCATTATAAGTGCACTATGTATTTACAAAATTGTTTCCATCTGTTTTCTTGTTTCAAAATCTATTCTAAATTATAACCTTAAATATGAAAGATAACATTGCATGCATCATCTTTTTAATATAATAACTATAAAAGTTAGTGGATTATTTTCATAAGATATTTACAAATCTGAAGTGAATATATATTGTGCAGGACACAAATATAATTTAAGGAACATGTACAATTTGGAATCACTATGGTTTGTAATATATACACACATCCTATAATAATTGCCATATACTCCAAGCTATATTTGAAGAGGGATAACTTTAACAGTCATTAGTTTTACTACATGAGGAGAGTCCCTTTGAAAAAGTCTGTAATTAAGACCAATTGTTACAACTCTTTGCAGCCTGAACTGGCAGCGACTACACCAGGATTCACATCTTTAACATAATGGCGGTACTTAAACCACCATTTGTCAAAAATTCCAATTTGTCAGTATGGATATTCCTTCAGGTAATCAGCTCGACACAGACACTTCAAACCATGTAAGAAAATTCAAGTCCAGGCAATGGATTTGACCTACTGTAAACCAATACATCATTAGTTCTAAAGTGTAGACTTCATTGTATTTTCACTGCCCAGCTAAATTAAGCTTCATGCTTTTATTTTTTTGAGACTCGGAAAATGTCAAGCATATTTATTGTTTTGCCATAAATGTAAGTTGCGTTTTTGACAAAGTCCAATTTACAGGTTCCAACTTTCACGATAAAAAAATACACCATCTCAGAACACTGAGACTTTCCATTCACCGAAACAAACTAGCTTCTTCGATTTGTTGGAGTCTAAAAAAAATTGTTTGACAACTTAATTTTTATAATAACATAGTCACAAGAGGAAACTTTAAAAAAAGTGTATTATGTTATAATGTCGTGCTCCACTATGTAAACATAGCACACCTAGCATATCTTCAGCAGCCTCATTCCTTTCTCTTTGTACCAATACAGACAAGCCACCATCATTATGTAAGCCTGCAAGCATAGTTCTAAAACCAACACCTGTGGAGTATTAAGTACAGCATCTGGAATCCACGAAATGCAAGATTAATGGTCAAGTGGAAAATACAAGATCATTTCTGAAAGCATCAACAATTATAGTCATATTAATCACATTTTGAGAAGGTGCAAGTATAACAATTCAAAAAGATTTCACAAATAAACACACGGTTCAACTAGAACCTTGTAGCTTGTGACAAAATTAAATTTCAAAGCATCAATTTGGCACTAGAGCTTCATATATGCAGTCTGCCTTCCATGCAGTAGGTTTACCTTCTTTTATATTCACATTTCAGTAATCTGCCCATTCATTTTACAGAGTTAAGTTTTCAGTAGTTTATTGAAGCTGTGTGAGCAAAGGTCATCAATTTTATTCCACACATGAAATTATTAGGTAAACTTAACATTTATGCTACATTATAGGTTACCTAAAACCTAGGTCACTAAGCTAAGTATGGCACTAAAGTGACAACAGCAGTGATTCAACACCTGCAACTAGCCCAACATGGCACATAGACTGGAGAAAAAGGGCACCACCTAACTGTACAGGAGTGACAGTGACAGGTGGGCCAGCTTGTCGAATCTTACATCCACCTTCCTAATAACAGACATGTGATAATGGGTGCTGGACAGAATAGATCCTGAACATCAAGCATCAGAAGCCTGCATTGTGAGGTCACTGAATTGAACGGGACTTTTGAGTTACTGCCTGCATTTAAACCACGTAATTAACCATATTTTAACAGCTGGTGTGGCAAGTATGTCAAGGCAAATCAGCCATATTCAACCAGTTTACAAAAAAACGGGCACGGCTTCTCATCAGAGCCCCAAAGACGAGAGCTCAGGGAATTGATGTTAATAATTACTGAATACTTAGTCTGTTAGTTATTTATTAGCTTAATAAAAAGTGACACGTTTTTCCGACACAAGACTTAACCCGGAAACTCAATTTCTGGATAGTTTGCTTCATATTTTAGCACATTCGCTGCACGATGTGATAAACCTATATTAGCCAGCTGTGGTCACTCAATCGACGCCGTCAAAACCTTCAGTGTTCTCGATTGCCAGGTGAAACTTCTCTCGTAATTCTTCAAACGATTCGTAAGGCGGCAGATCCAGGCGATTGAAACTGAAAGAAGATTTAACAATTTGCTTTTTATATTGCGTTAACCAACTTGCAGTTTGTTTTTTATGTAATCATTGTGGAACTCTATATTCCAGAATTAACAACTTGATCTAGTGGTTTTTTTTTTTAAACTGAAGTTGATGAACCAACAACAGGTACAAAAGTGAACGTTACCATGTGTGGGCTCTGGGTAATTTTTCAGGTGTTCCCCACTGCTCAATAGTAAATAACTGTGGTCCATTTGATCCTAGGAGTAAAAGACAAGAACAAAGCTTGAAAAAAAAAAACCACACACACAAATCAGCAGCATAATCACGGATGTATTTTTGGATTTATTCAATTCCTGAAGAAATTCCATCTAGATTTTTGAAAGAGAAAGAAAACAAACTTATATAATATATATATATTTATTAAAAAAGTGAACTTTCATGTTCAAACCTGCTTACCGTACAGTTCAGCAAATCCATTCATGGGTACCCGGGAGGTGCCAGTCACAAATTGCAGGAATCGAATGCGCTTTTCTGAATCCATCAACAGCACAGTCTGTACACAAGGAACGAAAAATGATTTTATTTTAGTTTTCGCAAGTGCTCGTCATTTTATAACACTGGATTACGACTGGAGAGTAAAGACACTTCTCATCTTCGTCCTGCATACACAGGAACATTTTTACAAAAACTAAAATGTTCACCGTTCTCTCTCCTCTTTCATTCCCTCCTCTACTTCCCCAATAAGAGCTTCTAGCCTTTTTTGGCAATGCTGGGGCCAGTGGATAGGAAGGCCAGCAGATAAGGAACCATTTGCTTCTTCCTCCTCCCTTTTTGTTCTAGGTAACCCAAGGAGTTTAAAAAAAAAAAATCTACTTCTAAAGGGTAGTTTTCGAAACAAAATATATGTGTCTTCCAGCAATAACATCAGTACATTTATGCTAGAAAGCTAAAATATGAGGGAAAAATACGACCCAACGTTTAAACAGTTAGACTGCAGTGACAAGCTATAGGTCTTATTTAAACATCAGGAATTATACCCCTCGCATTGGGTTTTCCAGTCTCGCATTACCTTCCAAAACCACTGTATGACGGGGTGGTTCGCATTGTAACCATTTTTGTACTTTGTATTCTCCCTCCAGTCGTTCACATCTACATCCCCGAGTCCGCACATTAACAGCTGGAAACCAAGATACAAATAGCATCAAAACACACAGAACAAAACACAGCATGAAAATGTATTTGCACTCGAAAGGAAAAAAATGCATAGGTTACCTCCAATTCATTCTCATCAAATATTTTTATGAGGTCCTGTGGTATCAGTTCAAAGAAACCCTGAAAATAGAAACAGCAGGATTTTGCTGTTACCATATGTGGCAAAAGTGGTACCAGCGCTGCTTACTCGAGCATTAATTAAGTCATCTAGACAACAAATCACTTCAAAGTTCGATTTACCTAATTTTCTAATGAAGTTAATGTGCTTTGAAACTCAAAATAGCTAGCGGCAAACCTGTATCATGGCCCCCAAGGCATCAAGTGATTATTTTAAGTACTTAACACAAAGCACTTAAAAGCTTTAACAAAAACCAATAAATTAAGTCAGTGTGTGGACATGTGCACCTTCTACAGTGACTCTGAATAATTATTTCACAACAAAAGGTTAAACACAAACTTAAAAGCCAGTTATTTCATTCAGTGGAAACATCAGTGATATATTTTTCGTAATTAATACATTGATTACACAAAAATGTACACGAATACAAGCATCTTTTTAAAACAATGACTACACATACAAGCTTTTGATACCTATAGATGTGTCAATAAGGTACGGTCCATCTTATTGGACAAGAATAATTGGAGTGCAGAGATCAATATATTGGCCCGGATTTTGCGGTAAAAGTAATGGTGGGGCTATCAGCGCTCACCATTATTAAAGTGTAAATCGGACAGCAACTTCCGGCGACCGCACATGTGCAGTTAAATGTGGAGATCAGGAAGCTGCTGTCCGAGTTGCCCTTCTCCTCCAGAAGCTTCGCTAGAATGGTATTTCGCCGAGAGACTCAGCATTGAAACACATGAAGGGCACGAGGTTGCGATACTTACCCACTAGTTACCTACTGAACAGGTCAGAAAAAGTTGGGGCCTGTCCATTCCAGTGTAAGTAAATCTTTAACAGCGTAATAAGTCTTAGTTATTGCCAAACAACCTCTTTGGCACTGAAAATTTACTTTTACAAGTGTGGAGTCTCATTCCTTCAGAATTTAATTATTGTTGGAGATTAACTTTTTTAAAACTTTTTCTTTGTCTCTTTTATCTCTCTCCTTTAAGCCCATCTTTGTTTCCCTCGCTTTATTTCGCTTTCTCTACATGATTTGGCACTAATAAAATAATCTAACTTACACTTTCTGGTTCAGACTGTGCGCCTCGTTAAGAATTCTTCAATCTGATTGGCTAAGGAGACACACCATTGCTTGCCCTATTCACACAGGTCCCAGATTCCCTGTAGAGGGCGCTGCGCCGAAATGGATTTCTAATCCCCGCAAGTTCCAGTGCGAAAGCCCCACAGAAAGTCTGTGAGCAAGTGTAGGTGTAAATGAACGGCTGGCGCCATTCGTTCGCCGCTGACCGCAAAATCTGAGCCATTAAGATTAGCGGGAGAAGAATTCCCACGACCTTGCACCATTTAACACAATGTTCAGCTTGAATCAGAATCTAAACTGGCAGGATGTTCAGTGGTGACACTCTTGCCTTTCCTTTCGTTCTCATTTTAAGTCGCATCTGGATAGTTTGAATCTTAAGGAGTTTCAGCACCAAGATTAACCCCATTAGGTAACATCTTAAATTCAATAGACCTAGGCACAATCTTAAGTAATTTGAAAGTGAATATTTTCTCTCGTTACCTCTTTAAAAGAATTCATTTGCTCCTGGATTCGATTGACGAACCTCCACTGCATCACAAGGCTAAAAAAAAGTGAAATAGTGTTAATAGACCCCACACCGCAGGTTTCTAAACTCAGTACACAATTTAGTTAGACGAGTATTTGCGGACTGGGTGCAAACTGTATTAGAATATTTTCCTCTCGCCTCTGGGACCAGAGTTTGAATTCAGTCTAAACTGATGGGACAAAAAAACTCTCTCTCTGCAGTCTCAAAGTCCCAAGTTAAATATACCTGCACAGCCTCGACCCAGTTATAAGTAGGCACCAGTTACTAGCACATAATCCAACAATAGTTAGGCATCTCACTCAGATAAGTCACAAAGATAACTGATGTTGGAACTGGACCAATTTACACTGGTGCGGCAGGGGAGGGTGGAGGGAGACCATTGCTGGACTTCAGGTTTACTGTTGGAAAAATTAAAGCGAGCTTTACTCTGCAACTATTTCATGGTCTATTTTGTTTGGGAGTGCTTAGTGCTGGCTGCGGGTGTCCAAAGTAGAGAAGTTCCTCAGAAGGATAACATTCATCTTCATGAATGTAAAAATATTCAGCAAAAATTTGATATGAATATTTTAAACTAAGTTTAAAATATCAACCTTCAACTATAAATAATGTTACACAAATAAGTAAATACAAATGTAAAGGACATGACCCCAGAAAGTCCAAAACACTTACTGAATATATTCTTTCTTGTTCTTGTTTGTAACTAATATTTCTGATCCATCAGGTTTTAGCTCATGTTGTTGAGTCTGGTGGAAGGGAAAATAAATTCAACACGTTTAACATGAACTACAAAACCACTAGAGGGCAGTTGCGCCTACAAAGGGCACATTTACTGTATAACAAGTCACACAATGACATCTTTCAAATGGCACGCAAGACCTTTCAACCAGTAGCATGAATTTCAATACAGTCCCGTCCAACATTTTAACCCTTCGACTGCGGACACATCCAAAGCGATCAAGCTCAGTTAATTTCCAGCTCTTGTACTGCAATACCACAAGTATTATCACAGTAATAAAGCTATTTAAACATCAAGGAAAAACTTTGAAGAATCTGAGTTTAACTGGCTTTGGAAGTCACTTTCCCAACCAATTAAATTCAAGTCTTAGAAGATTGCATCACATATGTAACCAGAAAAATCTTTTGATGTGTTTTATTTTTGGACCAATCCAGGAAGAGATTGCAAACGAGTACATCAGCTAGCAACTCTACACCAGCTCAACGGGTTAAATTTAACACCTTTTCAAGCAACAAGTTAATCTTGTGCCAGTGTCCAATGAGGCCGGTTGCTAAGAATTATGTTACTATGTACTTTCTGTTACTCACATAATTATGGTTTAAAAGTCTATTCCCTATTGCTAAGGTGTCAAAAATCTCCTTGGAATTTACTGTGACTGCTGCTCGTGTGATGTCATAAGAAAAGCAACGATATCTTGAAAAATTTAATGCCTGTTTTTCCAAATCCTCAAAGTCAAAAGGTTCAGCAATTTCAAACTTGGCCGTTTGTTTTTCTACATCTAACAAATCACAAAGTATTATCCAAATATTATGGCAGTCACTGGTCTAGATTGCAGACACATATTACGCCGGGACATGGAGCACTGTAAAGTGCCTTATCAAATAACTAACATCGGAAGTTGTCAAGTTCAATGAAACCATATTTGACAGCTCTTCTATTCATCTTGCTGAGGAGGTGAACAACAAAGGCACAAGTACAATAAAGCGCTCAGAAATGCTGGATGTTAGATGTCCTGCTCTGTTACCATTTGTCACGCAACATAATGGCTGTCATGGGAGCCTTAGTCTGCAGTATCTGTACAGCGAAAGTCAGACTTAGACAGTCAATTACTGCACTGCAAGCACTGAGATAACACTTGAAGAAGAATACTATAATTCACAAACTGGTACCACTGCCATATGCAAACTCCATCTATTTTAAAGATGCTAAGTAGTGCTAAACATGGCACTTTGCTTAAAATTAAGGTTTGTGCCCTTCAATACAATGCAAGGTTAGATCATGTCCTGTACAAACAGGATGCAAAATTCAATCTGGAAATCAAAAAAGCAGTACTGTAGATGTGTATATAAATGGAGCTCATGAAGGTCAATACAGCAAGTGACAATGTAACAGGTGGAGCTGAATGCTGCCGTACTGTACTTAAAGTTGACTTAATTGCAGCAGTTCTGGTCCAGCTACAAATTATGAATGCAGTTTATAGGGTGGATGTTTGTACTCAAAACAGTCGCCAATCCAAAGCAATAGTTTCAACATAAGCTAATTTAATTATAATCAGCACACGAATGCATACCAACCTGACCAAAAAGCTCCTCATCAACTACGAATCGAAGGTCCAAATCAGTTGGATCATTTTCAAGAATCCACTTCAGTGAATTGTAATACTCACTGTCCTGTAATGTTAAAAAGTACTTGTTAAAAATTCATTGTTCAGTTATAACTTCTCATTTATAAACCTCTTTCTAAATGAATTGCAGCATGAAGTGAAAGATGCTGTGCCATTTATATTTTACAAACTCTCAATTCTGAAAAACAGAAGGGTCTCTTTTCCCAGATTACTTCAAAGATTATTTTTTGAGAAAAAATACTCGGTCACGTCTAGCATTTCAAAACTAGGGCTCCATTCCAACTCCCATGTCCAATTTCCAAGAGGCTAATATTGGATTCAAAATTGTTTTTGCTTTTTTTTTGCTGCTTGAGGTTTTTTAGTGTTCTTTGGAAACTGGGTTTGCTGAATGGGTTCGTCTAACTGAGCTGTATCCAGGCTCAAATATGTTTGGCTCACGATTAAGGTAAAAATATGAGCCAAGGACAAATGTGGGAAAAAGGCTAGATCCATGTACATGTCAAATAGCAGAGTTTGCGCTTTTAGAAGGACTTCAGATAATGCAAATATTTGTGAAGAACGGTGTATTGGAAGAGCAAGAGGAATTTTCTTCTCTTGCAGTGTAGTGGTAGGATTATTGAAAATCGTTTTCTTTGGCTGAAAATTTACAGCGCAAGGGACTGAAATGGAAATTTATGATGGACTAGCTGGGGAATAGAGAGACTCAACAGCACAGGTTTTGTAAGAACAGAACAGAGCAAAGATTTATGAGAATTCAATCCTGCTACAGAAGAATCCTCAGTTGTGGCAACAGAACAATAGCTATTCATGGGTACGTACATCCATCAGAAGTATATACCTCAGTACTGATATGAAACAGTTGTACATCATGAATGATGTGTTTGATGGTGGAGACATAATTGTAAGTGTACTCTCTGATTAAAAACCTCCAAGTAGCCACTGAGCATATTTACGGTCTGTAACTCCTATACTACGAATTCCTTAGGATTTTGACTTCCTCCTTTAGTACCTGTTTGCTGGTGTAATACTGGAAGACTTTTTGGCATCTTTCACTATCCCCCTATACAGGTGTCGTTTTGCACCCCTAATCTCTGTCCTGTGGTCCCCCACTCCCTTCTCTAAGCTTTATAAATCTTCCTTTTGCTTGTGGATCTCCCTTGTAAATGTTCCTGTTGCTCCACTTTGAGAGTTATTTACTTTGCCCCTGCTGCAATTGGGTCGACTTGTTCTCCGGTCCTCACATACTTGTAAATTGGAATGTGACTTGAAGTTTCATGGATGCAAGTTCTTTCTATGAAGCTTTAAATATACAAAATAAAACAAATTTCTTCAGCTAATTGCAATATGACACTTGCTTCGCCATCTCTTATCCCTCAACCAACACTTAAAACAGATGATTTGGTCATTTATTTAATTGCGGTTTGTGGGAGCTTGCTGTGCACAAATTGGCTGCCGCGTTTCCTACACTACAGCAGTGGTCGCACCTCAAAAAGTACATCATTGGCTGCAAAGGGCTTTGGGAGGTCCTGAAGTCGTGAAAGGCGCTATATAAAATAGAATATAGCTTTCACAGTGAGACCAGTCAATTTCCTATGCTCCCTGGGTAATGCAAAATAATAGACGCAACCTTACTGGCTACCTAGGTGTCGGCCCACTTTCAAGCTAAATTATTCCAAGGTTAGCTGCTTCAAACCATCATTTACAAGCTGCCAGGGCACTTTCACCCATTCTATCTCAGAGACAAAGACTTGTTCGACACCTGACTCAAATCTGAGATCAAGGGTTTGCCCTGCCAGGTGGTGATCAATCACCGAGTTCTCTGGCTTGGGCTTATCCTCAAGAACTGTGGGCAAATTACATTATCTTTCATTGTTCAATTAATCCAGAATGGCTACCTGTCAACATTGAATGAAAACCATCTTCGTTGATAACCGAAGATGTTTGTCAATGGCCATTACAACTGACTGACCTCCTGGAGTCTTCCCATTGTATCAAAGCTACAGCAACTCGCACAAATAAAACCAGCATTATTGCCAGGACCTCTCAGCTGCAGCAACTTCTCTGTGTAGCTAATTAGCATTTCAAATTTCCACAGCCATCCCTCAAGTTTGAGCTTACACAGCTATTTGCCCATTGTGGGCATCACGGTGAAACCCAATTCTGCCTTCACTTAACATCGGTGCAGACACACACTTTCCAGCACATGCTACTGGATAGCGATCAGAAGCAGGAGTCTGGCAGTTCCTCCCCACATCACCACCTAGACAAGTGCAGTGAGGCCAACCACAGCACTCAACAACAACAACTTGTATTTATATAGCGCCTTTAACGTAGTAAAACGTCCCAAGGTGCTGCACAGGAGTATTATATGACAACAAATTTGACACCGAGCCACATAAGGATAAATTAGGGCAGGTGACCAAAAGCTTGGTCAAAGAGGTAGGTTTAAGGAGCGTCTTAAAGGAGGAAAGAGAGGTAGAGAGGTGGAGAGGTTTAGGCAGGGAATTCCAGAGCTTAGGGCCTAGGCAACAGAAGGCACGGCCACCAAAGGTTGAGCGATTATAATCGGATGCTCAAGAGGGCAGAATTAGAGGAGCGCAGATATCTCGGAGGGGTTGTGGGGCTGAAGGAGATTACAGAGATAGGGAGGGGCGAGGCCATGGAGGGATTTGAAAACAAGGATGAGAATTTTGAAATCGAGGCGCTGCTTAACCGGACGCCAATGTAGGTCAGCAAGCACAGGGGAGATGGGCGCACGGGACTTGGTGCGAGTTAGGACACGGGCAGCCGAGTTTTGGATGACCTCAAGTTTACACAGTTCACTCCAACTGCTGCCCTGACAGAGATGAGTTATCTTCCTGGTCTACGACTCACTCCCACACAGGACGGTGCAGCTACCAAAGGGACTATTCCGTATGTCTACGGCATGAAACACTTACCACTGACTCCATATCTTGCAGTGTTATTGGCTTCTGAAGCATCATCTTATACAAGGGTCTGATAAAGAATCCTGCATAATGAAGAACAGAAAATCTCACTGAATTCATGCAACTGTAGATAATTTGTATAGGACACCACCATCAGTAAATCACCCCAACTACAATACTTAGCACAACGTTCCTGCCTTGTACGTAATTTATGAAGTTTCCAAAAAATTCCCAGATTTAAAAATAAATGCACTAAACCATAACTTCAAGGTAAATCTATGTACCTACCATCTAACAATTTCCCATGGTAAACTGCCATTCCAGCTACACGACCTATGAACTTAAAGTAGGATACATGCTCCTCATTGCACAGACCAGAGTTTGGATTTATCTGTAAGGTGTAATTGTCCCTAAAAGGAGAAAGAAGGATATTGGATTGGATTAGATGATTCGAGTCCAATAACCTGTCACACGTTACAAGCAGTGGGCAAATCCCACTAATGGAAAAGCACGCTAAATTTTAATCAGAAAACGTTAAAATCGAACAGAAGGAAGGAAGTTTTCATCAACACTGAACCACTACATTACACAATCTGCAACCACCTTTTTTTATCTCTACATTAATGCTGTCTCACTGTGACAGTTTCCTAGAAGTAAAGGGCATTAAGGGTTACGGGGAGCGGGCAGGAATTTGGACATGAGTCTAGGTTCGGATCGGTCATGGCCCTGTGGGTAGTGGAGCGGGCCCAGGGACTGTGTAGCCTGATTCTGCTCCTATTTCGTGTGTGCAATTCTGTTAGATGCAGGAGATGGTTCTGTGATAGATAGTAGATTGGCGGTTAGGATCAGATCAGCCATGATCTTATTGAATGGCGGAGCAGGCTCGAGGGGCCGATTGGCCTACTCCTGCTCCTATTTCTTATGTTCTTATGTTCTTATGTTAAGAACACTGCAAAAACCCACTACATATATACTGAAGGGATGATGCAATTGTGCAACAGTAATAAAAGGTTCAAAATTCCAGCACTCTTAAGCTTAAGCATTCTGACACGAATACAATGGAGTGGTTTCAAGGTGGAAAGTATTTACTTACGTGGCAGAATATTCGAACAATCCATAATAAGGATTGAACATCTCCTTGGAGAGGAGAAAAAACCACTCCCTGGCAACGCCGCCATAATCCAATCCTTTTTCAGAATCAAACTCAATCCACAGTCTGGCTTTAAGGAACTCGACTCTCTTCACAGACGTTATTTTTCTGTAGGAATCTTCCAAGATTGTGTTACGACGTAGCTTCATTTCAAATCTATTTGGACCGTCAGTCTGCCAAAGGAAAAAAAATCAAAAATGAGAGGGGGAGCGGGGAGGATATTTACAATTTAATGACAACCTGGTTTTGTAGATATGCATACAGCCAGGAAAGAGAGAAGACAGTAATTCCAAATATAAATTTTTACATAAAAAAATGAATATCTTACATTTAAATAGTGCGATTTATGCCCTCAGGACATTCCATAGCAATTTACACAAACAAATTACTTTTTGAAGTGCAGTCACTGTTATTTTTGTAGGCAGTCAATTTGTGCGTAGCAAAGGTCCCACAAACAGGAACAAGATGAGTGACCAGTTGTTCTGTTTTAGTGGTCCTGTTTCAGGGAAAAATATTGACCAGAACACCAAGAACTCCCTGCTCTTCTTCAAAACAGCTTTTACAGCCACCTGATCAAGTAGATGAGGCCTCATCCGACAGACTGATAAGAGGCATGTACATGCATTCTCAGCCTGTAGTGTGATTTCACCTAACTAAGTTAGGTGGCTCTGAGTGGTACTCAGGCTGGTTTGAAGTCACATCACCCACTGTTTGGAATGGAGCTGGTCTGTGACACTCCCTCGCAATCGAGGTCACTGGAGCAGCCTGGCATATAGGAAGACCCTACTTAAGGGTGTCCATATCAGCAGCAAAAGTTCATCTTTTCAAAAAAGAAAACATCAATCAAATTTAAGGCAACTTTAAAACAATGTTCTTCGAGCACTCCCTTAGAATTTGCTTCTGCTTTAACTTCTGGCTGCAATGGAAGAACTTCAGAGTTAATTGAAAGCTACCGTTAGTAAAGACCAAATGATGAAAATAGTTTACAGAATGTTATACTGTAAATAGAGACTATATGGTTAAATGTGACTCATTATTCAATCATTTGTTTTATTGGTAAATCATGCCACCAATATAAAGCTGTAAATTAATGCTGCAGTGTCTCATTTGGCTTATATTTTAGAACATACATTTTTCTAAAGTGTAATCCCTGTGGCTAATCTCAAAAATAGATTGCATTCTATTTTTAGTTAGTCCGGTAAGTTTGTTGACCTTTGATGTCCAGCGATGTAGACCACCCTGTATAGGTGTGATTAACAGTACTTGGTTTCGGGACATCCTGAGGTTGTGTAAGGCGCTATATAAATGGAAGATGTTTCTCTCGTGACTCCCAATCGTTCTGGCCCTCATGGACATCAGCAGCTAGACATAACTACTCCCAGAATACTTCTGTATTCTGTGCCAGCACCAATGGAACCGAACACACTGAAGCCACAGAGGAAAACATTCTCCACCGTTATTTGATTGAGGTTGAAGATCAGCCATGATCTTATTGAATGGCGGAGCAGGCTCGAAGGGCCAAATGGCCTACTCCTGCTCCTAATTCTTATGTTCTTATGTAATACTCACAGGCTTCCGCAGCTTTTTCCTGAAATAATCATACTTCTGTTTGTAATCTCTTGAGTAAGGCACAGCCTGTAATTTAAAACAGGATCAAAGTCAGCACATTCCAGATTTTTTTATATACACTTTTGATCAACGTGCCAATTTAATTTAATAGTCTACTTTATTTACATTATACAAGCAACGGTGGTGCTTGTAAACTCAGTAACGTGGAGCTCCAACACAGACAGGTTCAAAGATTGAAACAGAGTATTGGAGTATTGTGTCCCGTTCTGGTCACCACACTTTAGTAAGGATGTGAAGGCCCTTGAGAGGGTGCAGATGAGATTTACCAGAATGGTTCCGGGGATGAGGGATCTTAGCTACAAAGACAGGTTGGAGAAGCTGGATTTGTTTTCATTAGAGCAAAGGAGGTTGAGGGATGATTTGATAGAGGTGCACAGATTATGACGGGTTTGGATAGGCTAGATGGGGAAAGGCTGTTCCCACTAGTTGATGGTACAAGGACTAGGGGACACAGATTTAAGGTTTTGGGCAAGAGATACAGGGGGAACCTTTTTTACACAGCGAGTGGTGAGGACCTGGAACTCGCTGCCGACGGAAGTGGTGGAAGCGGACACACTCAATGTTTTCAAGGGGAGACTGGATAGGCACTTGAGGGAAATAAACTTGTAGGGCTACGGGGATAGAGCTGGGGAATGGGACTGATTGGATTGCTCTACAGAGAGCTGGCACGGACTCGATGGGCCGAATGGCCTCCTTCTGTGCCGTTATGACTCTATGAGAACGTAAAATTCTAAACTCTGAAATTGTAAATTCTTTACTTACCGGTCCAGTGATGGCTACATTCTGTAAGCGAGGATCCTCCCACTGGGTAACTTTGGTATCTGCCAGGAAACATTTTACATTTATTTTCCTTTTATTTATCTGAAGAAAATTTTATAGACATGAAAGCAAGTGTAGGCTACAAATATATTCAATGTTTATAGTTGATGCCAACAATAACACTTTATAAATGTCATACTCACTATGGTCTATATAGAAAACTCTACCATCGGAGTGGACTCTCTCCTCCCAGCCAGGCTGTAGCAAAATACAATTTTTAAAAAAGCACTTTACAGAAAAAGTTGACCAAATGATGAAAATAAAATTTCAATGCTGTTTGTACCGATATACCAAGGGAAAACAGGACACGAACAGCAATAATATTTCTTTTCAAAAATAAAGAAACAGTTTAAGTTTATGTACAGTAAATTTGGGAGAAGAAAAAAAAAGAGATTAACTTACAGGAAGTGGTCCTAGGTCTGAAGGATCCAATGATGGTCGGTGTCTCATTTGAACTGGAATTTTCAATCTTGGGTCCTCCTGGTTATAAAGATTAAAGCACAGAATTACCGAACAATTAATAAATACTCAACTGAATTAGCAGATACAAGAAAAAGCTATTTCAGCCTTTCTGTCTAATCCACATGATTAAATTAATGACAAGCATACATTTTATAACTTGCTTCTTCCTACTACCATTTCAGTTGCGATTTGATAGATAAATCCAGATTGACATTGAGCATCACACCAACTTGCATACGCTCCTACAGTTTAAAAAGAACACTTAAAGTGAACTGACCCTCACTGGCTCTCATGAACCTCCTTCAAACCCACCTCTTCCCCTCCTAATCTCCTTTGGCTCCCTATCCATTTTTTCCTCTCGCACTTCTCATTAAAAGGTACTATAATAAATGCAAATTCTTACTGCCTTGATCACATTTTGTAATTTATTCCTTTTATCATACAAATTTGGGAGATGCTCAACTCATTTTCGTTAGACCTATATTTCAATCGCTTATCTTAAACTATGATTTATCGACAGTCATAACACAATCCAGTTTATTCATTTTGCCCCATAATTTTATGTACTTTTATCATTTTCTCTTAAACCTAATTTTCAGAGAGGAATAATCTGAGTTCACTCAATTAATCCCTATGGGAATGTAGCGCCGTACTTTCCTTTCCTTGCATGCTTTCCACAGCTTTAAGCAGAGACCCAAATGAAACAGGATTCTAATTCTGACCAATGCTTCAGGATTTCAGAAGTATTTCATTCGGATTTTCCTCTGTAGTTCCTTGCTACACACCCCAAAAAAATGATACTTGCAGCATCACAATGCTTCGAACCATAATTAACAGCACTGAGCCGTACAGATCACGGTGGTTCATGGTTCAATTCTCCCAATCTGTGCTGAGTTAGCTGATCGGGGGAGCTATAATTTGCCTCAGTGTCCTCACCAGGTTCATCTATCCAAGTAGCAGAAGTGTAGATAGGAGTTTGGGATACCATACATGTTTTGGTTTGTAATTTACTAATAAAATGTCATATCTCTATTGAATTCAGTACATAATTAAACACTACTTAAAATAATTAATTTTCAATGGGCGTTAATACTCATTACTGATAATGTCCTTCCCATTCAGCAGAGCAGAACAATGACAAATCAATATTGACCCAATACAACGGGGTGGGGGGGGGGGGGGGAAAGAGAAGAAAATCAAACAAAGCCAAGACTTCTCATTTTATCCTGGAGGAAGGGGGCGTCAAAGATCTATTACATGTGAGGATTTGCAGCAATAGTGAGCACTGTCAAATGTGCTTCATTAAGTTAAGGACTGGGATTCAAATTTTCAGTTGTGATCTGAAGGGCGAGTGTGGCGTAGCGTCCGAGTCTGGGGCCAAGCCTGTTGAGGGGCCCTGGAATTCTGGAGCAGCCCCACAAGATCACATTTAATTCAAAGTGGGCAGAACCCCATAGTTTATACCAAAAGTCTCAGATCTGGTAGCTTACAGCAGTTTGATGCAATTCTGCTGTTCGGAAATCAAGGGGTTGGCCATTTTAATTATTATTTACATTTAAATATCTGCTGAATTCAGCTGGAAATACAAATTAAAGCCAAACTATAAGTGGAGCATTAGTTAATCTGCATTCAGTAGACCTATATATGAAGTTATTTCAATGCATGGACTACTTAGCAAACACATCAACCATAAGTACTACACAAGTATTATAAAACCCCCATGTCTTTATACTTCATTATACAAATGAAGAATTAACAACACTTATTTAAACGTCTCCTTACCCATGTTGTAGTTTTGCTGTTGTGATCAATGAAAAAAGATCTACCATTGGTTACGGATCGGATTTCCCAGCCTGGAGGGAGAAAACCCACTTCATATTTCCGTTGATTGCTCGGGGAGGTTTGTGGAGAATCTTGAGGAGAGATTGGAGGAGGAAGATATGCTGTGGGACTCCGACAGGGCTTTGGTTGTACTGCTTCACTAGTGGTCTGTGCGCAAAAATAAAACAGACACATAAAATAGACAAACTGCAGTTACTTAGGCATCATGGTTTTGGTTTATTTTGTAGTAAGCTCGTTAACTAAATTTTGGGGCTGATACTTATAAAGGCAAGTTTCTGCAATTTGTATCAAATATGGTGCACTGGATGCTAAATAGGTGGATTGATGGGACGACTGAGGTTTCAGAAAGCAATTTTGCAACCCTCAGTCTACACCAAGCCTCTCAATGGTGTTGATAATGGACAAGATTGGCTTGGAGGACATTTACAGGCCTATCAAAGGGAACAGCTCTCGAGGAAGAGGCCAACAAAAGTAAGAGAGCAAAACAATGCTGAGAGACAACGGTAACCATCAAAAAAAAGGAATAGATCACTAACGTAGTGGCAGAAATGACAAAAGAAAACAATTTGATCCGGATAAAAAAGGAATCCATTGGGAAGCACTCAAGAGTAGCGAAACCGAGGTAGGTGAGGAAAGGGCTGGAGTGCAAGATTCAGCAAATTGCCCCCTCAGGTTCCACGAGAGTATCAGATTCATGTATAATCCGATTTTCTGTAATACAACTTGCCTGCATAACAGGTCGTGTCCAACTGGTGGTTCGGTTATTGTGGTTGACATAGTAAGCTCTTCCTTTGTCATCCTTCTTTTCTTCCCAGCCTGGTGGTAATCCCGTTGAAGTGGGTAAAATCTAGCACAGGCAACCGATAAAATTAAATTAGTAAATGAAGACTAACAACAAGGAAGAGTCATTGGAGGTAGAAAGTTTTGTAGAAATTAAACATAACAAAAAATAACTCTACATTTTGATTTGATGAGACGCTTTTAAAACATTAAAATTCTCTTTGAAAACAGGATTTATTCCAAAAAACAAAACAAGAATTCTGTAGGATTTCTAAATGTGAACAGCCACCATGGTACAGTTACATCAGGAAGGCACAAGGGAGAGCCTTTTCCTCTGGTGGGAGAGTCCAGAACAAGGGGGCATAACCTTAAAGTTAGAGCTAGGCTGTTCAGGGGTGATGTCAGAAAGCACTTCTTCACACAGTGGATAGTGGAAATCTGGAACTCTCCCCACAAAAAGCTGTTGAGCCTCGGTCAATTGAAAAATTTCAAAACTAGGATTGACAGATTTTGTTCGGCAAGGTTATTAAGAGTTACGGAAGCAAGGCGGGTAGGTAGAGTTAAGATATCGATCAGCCATGATCTAATTGAATGGCGGAACAGGCTTAAGGGGCTGAATGACCTACTCCTGTTCCTATGTTATGCATTCATTTGATGCAAGCTCTTGGATGTACAAAATTGTCTCTCAGGGAGGGCAGAATGATCTTGGTTTACACAGTTTTCCTGGCCACAAATAGAAAACATAAGTTGCAATTCAAGTGGGGCGAGTACAATGATGTTGGCCATCTTCTCTTTACCTTCAATAATGCACAGCTATTTTGGATGGTTTGCCAGCTAGCAGCTTGGATGAGAAATAGCAAAATTCATCCAATAAGAGGTCAGCAAAACTAACGAGCAATCTTCGGGTTTAGACTCAACATTCTGGTCAGTAACTGGTTTTAAATTAGCCATCTGAGATATGGACCTCATCCGTGGACACCAACAAAAGAATATTTCAAAATCCAATTGGAAGGCAGAGAAACCCAACCAAGATATTGGTCCTTCAACTTTATTCCATGTGGAGCTTTCTTCCAGTGCTCTTCTGCACCTCACTGGGAATTCTCTGCGGGCACAGAGGAAAGTGAAGAAGCTTTCCTAGACCGTGTGCCTCGCCGAGCAATCTGATTAAGCCCTACTCATCTGAAACCTTTGGACACAGTTACTCAATGGAGTTTCTCTAGCAGCCTTGATATGGACGTAGCAGCTAGGGTTGTTTTCTTTCTCCCCCCGCCCCCAACCATCACTCAGGTGTGTGCATAAACCATCCTGTGGCACAAAAGGAGTCTGTGCCCATCTTTCCCGCAATGCCATGTTTCAACCTCATCAATCGGGTTTCAGCCACTGCCACAACATTGAAACGGCCCTCATCAAAGTCACAAATAATATCCCATGTGACCGCGGTGCACTCTCTCTCCTCATCCTTATCAACCTGTCTGCAGCCTTTGATACGAGTGACTGCACCGTCCTCCTCCAACGCCACTCCTCCATTGTCCAGCTGAGTGGGACGGTCCTCACCTGGTTTCTATCTTATCTGTCCAGTCATAGCAAGAGAATCTCCTGCAATGGCTTCGCTTCTCACACCGTTACCTCTGGAGCCCCTCAAGGATTTATCCTTGGCCATAAACTATTTCTCATCTACGTGTTGCCCCTCAGCGACATCATCTGAAAATACATCAGATTCCACATGCACGCTGACGACACCCAGCTGTATTCTACCTCACCACCACCTTTTTCAACCCCTCCACTGCCTCTGATTTGCCATGACGCTTGCCCAACATCCAGTATTGCAAGAGCAGAAATTTCCTCCAAATAAATATTGAGAAGCCATTGTTTACAATCCCCATCACAAACTCCGTTCCCTAGCCACCGACTCCATCTGTCTCCCTGGCCACTGTCTGAGGCTGAACCAGACTGTTAGCAACCTCGGCATCCTATTTGACCCTGAACTGAGCTGCCGATCCCATGTCTTCCCCATCACCAAAACCACCGAGTTCCACCTCCGTAATATTGCCCGTCTCCGCATCTGCCCATCAGCTGCTGAAGCCCTCATCCATGCCATTGTTACCTCCAGACCCAACTGCTCCAATGTTCTCCTGGCCGGCCTCCCACTTTCCACCCTCCATAAACTTCAGCTCATCCAAAACTCTGATGCCCTTATCCTACCTCGTACCAAGTCTCTTTCACCCATCACCCCTGTGCTCACTGAACTACATTGACTCCCGATCTGGCAACACCTTAAATTTAAAATTCTCATCCTTGTGTTCAGACTCCTCCATGGCCTCTCCCCTCCCCATCTCTGTAATCTCCTCCAGCCCTACAACTCTCCGAGATCTCTGCACTCCTCCAATTCTGGCCTCTTGAGCATCCCTGATTTCCATCACCCCACCATTGGTGGCCCTAAGTTTTGGAATTCCCTCCCTAAACCTCTCCACCACTTTACCTCTCCTTAAAACCTGGCTCTGTGTCAAATTTTTGTTTGACAACAATCCTGTGAAGCGCCTTGGGACGTTTTATTACGTTATTGGGGCTATATAAATGCAAGTTATTGTTTCTAAGATAGCTTTATACGGTTATACTTGCAGATTCACCATGGCATCACTCGTGAGATAGTCTGGGATCTGGCACCTGGTTTATAATGTTTGGCACCTAACCTGGCTTGTTCCTTTAATGCCATTGTTGAAGTATTTCAATTAAGCCTTTGAGGAAGTGGTATAAACAGGTTAGAAGATGTCCTGTGGTATTGCTCACTGGAAGTCAGATCATACACTGCTGACAGGAGTGTTATGCCATGGAATGCACACTTTTATTCTGCTGAAATGCAGTTGTTTTTAAAAGGTAACAAAGTCTAACAATTAGGAAACACAGGCCAGTTAGTTATCAGTTGCTTTTTGGTCAGGGAGCTTTAGAACCAGAATGTGAGGTCATTGGAGGACTGTCTTCCACCAAATTAGGTTGTCACGATGAGTCCTTCTGCCGAGCTTGGAGCAGGCTCCAGTGTTCTGGAAATCATCCAATTTCAACAGCAAATGTAAGTGCCGTGAGCGTCAGTCACTGGGAAGGGTAACTAATGATAAACACAAATCTGACCATTTTTCTGCTGGCTCTGAAGAGAATTAAAGAGGAGATCTAACCAAAGCTAAATCTTGTCCATCCAATCTCAAAAATGCTAAACAGTGAAGCATGTCTAGGTTACAGCTGCAGGGATGATGACTTTAGTGACTATAATTTTTTTAAAGTGTAAAAGACTGATTTGACTGGACAAAAATAAATCATTCATGTACAGTCACAATTACTGCCAATGACAGAAGAGAAAGAACAAGTATGGGCAGCATGAGATCTTGTAGACAAGAATGGTGACAAGTACCTGAACAGGATGGCTCCAGATAGCATAAAATTCTGAAAGGAATGTCCTTAGGGTGTTTTCTCCCATTGAATAACAGAATATTCACCTATATGATAAGCACCATAGGACATTTGACAAATTTTAACAAGAAAAATGACAAAAAAAAAAACTTACAACTGGCAGCACGGGCTGTTCTTCCAGAATAGTTTGTGAACTCCCCCGTCTACTGGAATGACTCTTGAGAAAGTAAAACAAAACACGTAACATATCAAAATAATCTGCATGGGGATTAAGATTTTACAAATAACATTACTTAGTATAATTGAATATTGGAAGGGCCAAGGTATAGGTGGAGATGTGACCAGACTGAATGAGTGAACATATGACAGTAAGTAAGAGACCAAAATATAGTCCTATTGACATCACACTAAACCAAATTATTTTGATTAAATCTGTGGGTATTGCAATACTGAACAACATTAAAGGGTGCTGTACATTTAACCCAAAGTTTTAAATGCTTCACAGTGTACAGTGTGTACCATCTACAAGATGCACTGCAGCAACTCGCCAAGGCTTCTTCGGCAGCACCTCCCAAACCCGCGACCTCTTCCACCTAGAAGGACAAGGGCAGCAGGCGCATGGGAACACCACCACCTCCAAGTTCCCCTCCAAGTCACACACCATCCTGACTTAGAAGTATATCGCCGATCATCATCGCTGGGTCAAAATCTTGGAACTCCCTGCCTAACAGCACTGTGGGAGTACCTTCACCACACGGACTGCAGCGGTTCACGAAGGCGGCTCACCACCACCTTCTCGAGGGCAATTAGGGATGGGCAATAAATGCTGGCCTTGCCAGCGACGCCCACATCCCATATACGAATAAAAAAAAAAGAAACTGTACACCAAGACTCACCTGGCTAATGGCTGCTCAAATCCGACAAAATGGATAGGCAGCATTCATTTAATTCAAATGAGTAAACTCTTATTATTATACAGGAAGACACTGGGGATTTGAACACGATGCTTGAGGAATGTAAACGCACAAACTTTTTAATTACAGGAAAACTATAGCCAAATATTAACATATATAGTCCAAAAATGTGCGGGTTAGGTTGATTTGGCTATGATAAATTGACCCTTAGTGTTAGGGGGGTATTAAATATGTGGGGTTATGGGGATAGGATGGGATATGTTAGGGGGAATTAAATACGTGGGGTTACGGGGGTAGGGTGGGATATGTGTACTGTGGGGATTAAAGCAGGGACAGGGTACTGGATTTGGATGATCAGCCATGATCGTATTGAATGGTGGAGCAGGCTCGACGGGCCGAATGGCCTACTCCTGCTCCTAGATTCTATGTTTCTATGTTTCTATGTAACATGGATTTCAATGACAAAGAAGAGGCTTAAAAACCTGCCATTCTACTCACCGAGCAGGAACTGCGTCGATCTGCAGCTGTAAACCCAGAAGCCTGAAACCGCCTGTTAAGTTCCTCTGCAAGTTGATTTTGCAAGTCGAAACCTGCGCTCTGTCCTGTAGGTGTGTGGGGAGGTGGGGGTGACTGAGGGTTGCAGCTACTGAATGCAGTTTCATCATCAGTTAGAATCTCCCAGCTCTGCTAAAACAGGTTTTTAAAAAAAAAAACAAGTTACATTGATCAAAAATGGCAAGTCATTTTAATGCAAAAACGAGCCAATTGGTAATACTACAAAAAGTATTGAGAGATTAAAATTAGGTTTGGCTCCATAATGACATTTGTGCTCATTATATACTGAAGTTTAAAAGTTACAACTGACGCCCGTTTAAGATATTGCATAATTTTACCAAGTCTTCATTTTAGTTTATTTTTAAAACATGTAATAGAATAATATTCTTGCGCAGATTTTTTTTTTTTAAAGTGAAAAGCATCGAAACTCACATCCGGAGAATCTCTGTTGTTTTCAGGAGTTTCTGTTTCTTCTGATATCTGTCTGCGTGTACTATACACACGCTGTGCCTCCAGCTGGATGTTATTTCGACAATGATTTATGTCAGATGCACAGTCCCTGTAGGGGAATTATGGACAACTTCTTGTAAAGCAAAGGTTATGGTTGTACTTTTCCCCCCCCCCCAAACATTGCAAGCACACATCGTTTCCCTTTTAATTCCAAAGCTTTCACACATTTTGGGGTTTCATCAATTTTTTGACTCTGATAAAAGCCAAAACATAACTTTTCAATCAGAATTGATACTCAAGAGTTTCTTGTATCATCAGAAATCGAGCGTAACATCCCTTTGCTCAACTTTATAAGCTGGCCCCTTGGGCATTTAATCTTCTGTTCTGCCAAAATAACCTGAGCTGCATAGATCTTTGTGCAGACAATACAACTCTTAAATCAGCCGACAGGAGCCAGACTTTTGCAGTGCGGATTCGGTCTTACCAATTTGATCTTCCACCCTTCATCTTCCAACTCTCAATGGAGCATTCCAGCACCATGTGGAGATGGCATGTAACACGAAAGCAGCGGAAAAACAAAATCAGTGCGGCTAAACTCAAAAGGCAGTGATTTCAAACTTCAAACTAGGGCCCTTTGCATGAAAGTCTGAGAATCCACCACTGTAGCTATTGGTCTCCAATTGCTCAGTGAAAATGTGCCATGCGGTGTGAGACTGAGCCATTGTGGTCAGAAATCTCTCAATTTACTCCTGAGCTCAGTTAACTTATCTCGGGCAGGGAGGCAGCTGGGGTACAACAGCTGACCTCTGCCTACCCACGCTGGGAGAGTGAGGTGGAGAGAAGTCAGCCAGAGTTCTTGCTCATGATCACTATCAAGTGACCCCCTGCTGGAAAGTATGTGTGTACACTGGATAGGGACAGAAGTGGGCTCAGGTGTGAATCTTTCTCTCCCCAAAAGGAGGGCAGCATGCCAATACGCACCTGTCTGGCTCACGGGTAGATTGGCCACTTGGGTAAGGTAACAAAGGGTTCCAGACACCAAGTGAAACCACATGCCTAACATGAGTCACTACTTTCAGAAGAGAACTGGAGAAAAATAAAGGCAAATATATATATTTAATTGTCATTAAAAGCATTTGAAGGCAATTAGATGGTACAGTGAGCTAGGCACTGCCTTTTCACCTCTAGCGCCAGGGTTCAATTCAGTAGAGACTAAATGGGAAGGAAAGCTTTGGTCTGTTGGCTGTAAGGATCATGTGAAATGAGTTTAGGCAGACACTATTTCCAAGTAAGAAATAGTACACGTTGCAAAGCAGTCCCTCATCGGGCAGGAACTGGCGATCATAATTCAGCTGCTATTATATTACTGTATTGCTACGTTAGTGCAGCCAGCTCCCCGCACACTGGTCTCATGTTGCGGGCAGCAACTTGCTGCATTTACTGAGGCCAGCCACCAGGAGGATCTGGCAAAAGACTGGCACTCCTGGCCACCGACCTTAATGAAGCTGGCAACACTGCATTGGGGTTGCAATCAGCTGCTCGTCGGGAGCTGGTAGCACCAGCGAGCCAGTATAACAATAAAAAAGCAACTGGAGAACACATGATGGTTGGTGTAGCAAATGAAATCTGGCCCATCTCAATCCTAAGTCCAGTATATGAATCAACAAAACTACCCTTTGAAATAACAGCAGAAAATGCTGGAAACACTCAGCAGGCCAGGCAGCATCCGTGGAGAGAGAAACAGAGTTAACGTTTCAGGTCTGGGACCCTTCTTCAGAAATGGAAAAGGCTAGAGATGTAACAGATATTAAGCAGGTGCAGAGGCAGGGAGGGGAGGATCTGAAGGAACAGTCTGTGCTAGTGTAGGAGGCAGGAAAGATTAAATGTTGCAAATGGGGATGGCAGAATCATACAGCCTGAAAAATGGGGGCAGGGGTTATAGTCTGAATGTTGTCTCAATGTAGAGTCCAGAAGGCTGTAAAGTGCCTAATCGAAAGATGAGGTGCTGTTCCTCGAGCTTACGTTGAGCTTCATTGGAACAGTGTAAGAGGCCGAGGACAGAGAGGTCAGAGCGGGAGTGGAGCGGAGAATTAAAGTGACAGGCGACCGGAAGCTCGGGGTCACCCTTACGGACTGAATGGAGGTGTTCCACAAAGCGGTCACCCAATCTGCGTTTGGTCTCCCCAATGTAGAGGAGACCGCATAGCTACCCTTTGATTTGGTATAGACAGCACAAATACTAAAGTTCCACTGAGTAATTGGATAAAGAAAGGCAGTACAGTAAATTTACAACGCCAGCAGGTTACTGAAGTTTACCTCCTCAGCCACCAATATTTTAAAATACCCAACTGATGATCTTCCATTCTTCTAACCAATACCCTGTTCCATAGTGGAAGAGGCCATTCTGTTATTATTTAGCTTGTAAATTAATTTGAACAAATTACCAAACTAAGTCAAACAAGAGCTTCTCCCTCTCAAACATGGTTTTACTAAACCAGTATCTTCCTGCTGGCACACATCCTAAAAATAGGTGAACAGCTCCTTCACTGCATCTGATAATTTTTACGATTTTTCTTCCCCCTTGTTTTCATTTCACCTGTAAAGCTTGATAGTGAGTGGCAAATCAAATGTTCCTGAGTTTAGGTACATTGTAAAGCCAATGAAGGAACACATTGTCAAGGGTGAAAAGTTTAGGAAAGAAGCAGTAATGTTTAAGTGGCACAATGTTTAGCTTTTATAAGGCTGAGGAGTTCCAGATACAAGTGTGAGACAATACATTTGGGGAGGACAAACAAGAAATAAGAATATACACTCGATGGAAAGAGTGTGGGTGATCAACGAGATCTAGGGGTTCAAATATATAATTTCCTAAAAGTAAGAGAGGAGGTAGACAAAGCCATAAGAAGGCCAATGGCACTTTGGGTCTTAGAAATAGGGGCACAGAGTACACAAGTAAAAAAAGTCACAGTTATGAATACTGTATGCTGTTTTGTGCACCCTTAATGTCCTTCCTATGATGGGGCACACAATTTACCAGGATGATGACAGAGATGGGAAACGTGAATTATTATGAGGAAAGACTTGGAGATATTGGGACTATTTTCAACTGAGCAGAGAAAGCAAAGAGGAAATGTAATTAACTTTTTTTTCCAATTATAAAGGGTTTTATAGAATGAATAGGGAAATACTATTTCCTCTGGTTGGAGAGGTCATCAAGAGATTGAGGGGAGATTAGGAGACTTTTTTTTTTAAATGCAGAGGATTATTGAAGCCTGGAATGCTTTGCCACAGGAAGCAGTTGAGGGAGAGATCATTTGAAGGGAATACAGGAAACTCTCTTTTAACCGGCACCCAAATAACCGGAAATCTCTCTTAACCGGCAAAATTCTTGAGTAGGTAACCGGGGTTTTCCTTCATCTCTCCTTTAAAATGAACTTTAAAAAAAACCCTGAGGCGTTTGCCTTGTATCGGAGCGTGTAGATTGGGAGGGGAATGTGCAGCCCGGGTAGGCAGCGGACACGACAGATGGTCAGCTGGCGGTCCCCGGGGAGACGGAGCTCCGAATGCAGGCGCATGTCAATGTGTACGGGGCTCTCGTACGTTGGGAGATATAACTCTCCGTTATCCGGACTTTTTGATTAACCGGCACCACGCCGGTCCCGTCGGTGCCGGTTAATAAAGAGTTTCCTGTATTGGATAAATATTTGACGCAAAGGAAGATACATGAATATGAGGAGAGAGCGGGGCTGTGGGATTAATTTTGGATTGCTACGCAAAGTGCTGGCATGGACACTGAGAAAATGACCTCCCTCTGTACGGTAAACCTCTATGGTGACATTAGGAAGGCACTGATGGGAAGTAAGGCGTTGGCAAATAGGAGAATAACAAACTAGAAAGCAGGTTAACTCTGGCTGCTCTCTCCCATCACTTATCAGCTAGTTACAGGGTACCCTTCCAGAGGACTGGGAGCAGTCGTCTTATCTATCCCTTTGACCAAGGACTGACATTTGGCGTTGAGAGAAAAATGCTGTAGAAGCGTGGAAAAACATAAAGAAAGTAAATTCTATTAAAATGAGCAGTTAAATATGAATCCTAGCATAAAAAAAAATTTATGCTGTAGGTTTCAAGGTCAATAGAGAAAAAAAATGCTTTCTTTGCCAAATTGCATCTTTTTAATCATCTGTAGTCTGACCCAGTTTCCCTGGCAGTACATTACACAGGGCAGTCAGCTCATTGTGATTGTTTAGTTCTGCACCATAGAGGCCAATTGAACAGTTATTTTTGGAAACTGCTAACTACCTGCAAGTGAAGACAGTGCAATACCGAAGGGCTGCAGAGCACGATTATTTTTTCAGGCTACAGCAAGACTGGATTTTGCTCCTTTATTCCAACCCTCTCAGAGAGTTACCTCCTTTAAAAACGCAGTAAAATTCTCAAGACTTACTGAGAACTTGGTCGAATCCACTGTGTTGTTCTGGTTTCGTGGTTGACGAAGTAAGTTCTGCCGAGATTATCCTGCTTCTCTTCCCAGCCACTGGGCAATACAGGAGGTGGTCGGCTATGGTCAGTCATGTCCTGTTGGTCCAGAAGTTCCCAGCCAGGCTGAAGAAAAAGCAACGTTCAAGTGTGGTAAAGTCAATCTTTTGAGGCCCACTGTAATATTGCTACATTTTTTTGTTCAAAAAACGTGGCAATTTTTATTCCGAATACAAACGAAAATGATTCTTGGCGCTAAGTGATTACAGGTCTTTAGAAACTTGAAGAAAAAAATCCGCTTTTCTTGTTACATAAAGAATGTACATTTTAAAAGATGAAAAACAATGTACCTATTCAAAGGATGTTTAAATAAATCACTACTGGTTATATCTTAAAAACTGGACTATAAATTAACTTGTCCTCAAGGTTTTATTTAAATTTGTTAGCTTGAGACCAAAATACACGAAGTCTATTCCTTCTACAGAAACTTTCGTTTATCCGGCACCCAAATATCCGGAATTCTCGCTTAACCGGCAAAATCATCCTCCGAAAACTCCTCTCAAATAACCGCCAATGTTGCCGAGTCGCAGTCGAGTCTCCGCGAACGCCGAGTGCTCCGAAAACTCCTCTCAAATAACCGGCAATGTTGCCGATCCCGAGTTCCGAGTCCGCGAACGCCGATTTAGTCAGTAGGGGTACTTTTCAAAAGTGCCACTACTCGGCCTCCTGGCGCTGTCGGAAGTCCGAAACACTGCAGTAGCAGGAGTTGATTCTCCCGCGCTGCCTGGAGTCTCTTTGTTAAAAATAGCCTCGGTAGATATAACTCTCCGTTATCCGGTACTTTCGATAAACCGGCACCACGCCGGTCCCGTCGATGCCGGATGAACGAAAGTTTCCTGTAATACTAACTTGCACAAAATTCAGATTGTGTTATTTGTGTCCATTTAAAGTTTTGTGGCAGAGTATCAAGTACTCCGTGCAGCAAGGGTGTTGATGTGCATTGTGCAGTTGGAACAAAACAGCCCAGCAAAGAAAAAGAACAAAAATGAGATGAGTCACTCTGGGCTGTTTCTGCGCACCTCCGAGGGGCTAAGCAGCAATTTTGACAGATGTTTGCCAGTACGTGAATCGCCTGTTGTCTAAACCAGAAAATGGCGTCTTTCATTTGGAAGGAACTTAACAAGACAGAAGAAAGTAAAAAATGTGGGGGGGGGGGGGGGGAACGGAGAATAGAAGCAGCAGATCACTCTCTGAACATCAAAAGAAAACTTGCAATAAGCACCTTGGGACGTTCTACTACGTTAAAGGCGCAATATAAGTGCAAGTTGTTGTTGTTGTTGCCGCTCTCGGTTTTCATGCACAAGCAGAAATGCAAGGAGCAATTCATTTTAAAAAAATAAAAGCTTTTACTGATAAAACCTGGTAATGGCCATCAGTGTGACTTGATATACAATTTATTAGGGGCAGCTGGTTTGCAAAGTGGGGTGCAAATGTGAAAAATGAAATAGCAGCATTCAACAGTACAAACTTATACCCCCCCCCGGCAATCCTTGTGCATATTTGTGGGTGCACGTACGTTGAAAACACAAGATAGGAATCATTAAACAACAGCAATTTAAAAACACTAAATAGTGGAACTTATACGTTTAACCAAATTTTATTTTACGGCCGTCTACAAATGTACTGGTTCTGTCAAAAAAGAAAGAATTTACAGTAAGCCAGAGACAGTTTATTACACTTACCTCCAATTCATCAGTTTGCTCTGTGCTATCTTCTTCAGAAGCATTACTTTTAGGCAGATAGGTCATCTTTAAGCGAAGATGCCCTTTAACCCTGGATTTATGACTGGGAAAAACACAGCAAAAGCAGTAATTTAAAAAAAAAAATTAAGCAATTTTGGTACAAATACAAATGATATTCAAGGGGGAACTGCTGCATAAATTCTGCTTTTCATAGTTCTGTATTTTTTTTTTTTAAAGAGAGAGATTCTATAACGTTATTGCTACAACCATGAAGAGAGCTTTTATGCTTCACCATGGGTCATGAAGGCTGTCTTTCACTCCTCTCGAAAATTACTTCTATCTTGACAATTCCCATAGCACAATGAAAAATCAAATAAATTGAACTATCTTGGCTTAAAAAAAATCACATGTAGAAGCACTTAATCATAGAGTAGGACAAGGTTTCAGCCCCTGACGTTACAGCTTCGGAGGGGGAGGGTGGATATGAATAATCACAGTTCGGACAATGTGCTGAATGGATTCCAAATGAACAATAACTGGAGATGGATCAGCTACTAATGGCATTTTAATTTTAAGGCAACTAAAAATTTTTAAGAGGAAATTATCTTTATATTGAGTCACAAAGCTAATACCTTAGCCTAGGTCCATGATTAAGTATTGTAATGCAGCTGTATCAGACCAAAGTAGAATGTATGAATTTAATGCCAAACATAATAACGGAATTTTCAAGACGCTGGCCAAATGACTGCCTTGGGAGAGAAGGACGACGACAAAATAAGTCGTTACAGTCAAAATATCAGTTCATGTAAATTATGCACCGCATAATTGTGCAATTAGTTTCTTTTACCGGGGCACCCCTGATGATTTAGTGACTTTATTCAGTGAGGGGCTAAGCCACACAGACCATCGAGGTTTGCTCCCCATTCAGTGCTGAGTGAGCTGATCTCAGCCAGGGAGAGAGGAGGAACATCACAATTGGCTTCAATCTCCCCGGCTCAAACAAACACAAATTGCCGATGGCTCCTAACCATGATGACGATCCAAGAACCTTTGCTGGATGTGCACAGGTCAAGGATTGGGTCCAGTTGTGATGAATTTGCTCTCGAGGATCACACATGAACACCTGGGCGAGGTACAAGAGGGCATCAGTAATTGTCTTGAGGCGGATGGCGGGGGAGGAAGTTGGCATAAGAAAATGTTTCCTTTACAGTTTAGAACAAACTTTGATTCTACGTAATACAAATTTTGGTCAAGACATTAAAAAAAAAACAAGCCAAGCACCTGGCTCCCCCAATAGTTCAATTTACTATGTTATTGAAATTGCTTATTTCAAATAATTAGATAATTTAAATGTTAATCATCAGGATTAGACCCTGGTGAAGACAGTGAGTAAGGTAAGACATTCAGACCTGGAAGATCCCAGGTTCAATGCCTGGCCTGTGTTGAGTTAGCTGATCACAGGGGAGCCAGTGGCAGGGGCGCTATCAATGGTTTCAGTGCCCCTGGATCAAAGAGAGAGAAACTAGCCGAGGCTCCCACTCCGATTGCTATCCAGCAACCACTGCTGGATGTGCATTATGGGTGGACATCAGGATAGGGTTCAACTGCAACGCCCCTGACAGTTGAATAGCTTGGTGGCAGTCACGATAGTAACTCACACATGAAAAACAGCCGGTTGAATGAGGTCCGAGGGGGTGCCTGGCACCTGTGGGACCACACCTCAGCAGGAAATTAATCCTTCAGGTGGGGAGCAAACTACCAAGAAAATAAATCAGGTAAAGTGCCAAATCTCAAGTTTCTCATTCAAAGTTACTGAATTCAAATTATCTGATAATTCATTTTTAAGCATTAAACTCCCTATTTACTATGTTATTGAAATTGCTTATTTCAAATAATTAGATAATTTAAATGTTAATGATCAGGATTAGACCCTGTTCAGATCTCAGTGAACACGCTGAAATGCATTCTTCCAGCAAACTGTGGACAGGGATCATTTTTTCCCTTCCATTGCTGGATAGCTGTTTACTGGTTCAGCACCAAGTGTACTTATGATACTATTCTAACGTGGCTGCATGTTTGTGATAGTGAACGAGTTTGATTCGGGGTTGACCCCGCCTCGGCCAGTGATCCGAATTGTTTCAATTTCTTCGGATTAGCCGTCAGTTCATTTGTCCACATTTCCAGAAACACATCTGAAATGTTACTGCGTAGAAAATTATACCACCACTGACAATGATGGCAACCTTTCAGTGTCTTTGTTAACTTTAGTACACATTCAACTAATTGCTTTCGGCAGCTTGAAATGCACGTACTGAAGAAATCTCTGCACAACAGGCCTGATCAGGTACAGGAAACTTTCGTTTATCCGGCATCAACGGGACCGGCGTGGTGCCGGTTTATCGAAAGTACCGGATAACGGAGAGTTATATCTACCGAGGCTATTTTTAACAAAGAGACTCCAGGCAGCACGGGAGAATCAACTCCTGCTACTGTAGTGTTTCGGAATTCCGACAGCGCCAGGAGGCCGAGTAGTGGCACTTTTGAAAAGTACCCCTACTGACTAAATCGGCGTTCGTGGACTCGGACTCAGACTCGGGATCGGCAACATTGCCGGTTATTTGAGAGGAGTTTTCGGAGCACTCGGCGTTCGCGGAGACTCGACTGCGACTCAGCAACATTGGCGGTTATTTGAGAGGAGTTTTCGGAGGATGATTTTTGCCGGTTAAGCGAGAATTCCGGATATTTGGGTGCCGGATAAACGAAAGTTTCCTGTACTATGCTAAATTGTGACAGGCTATTTTGAAGGCTCCCCCCAGCAACTTGAACAAATCCAAATACTTATATTAGTATCTAAGAAAATCAACATTCACGCAATAATGATGAAGTATTTCCAGGAGAGAAGTTGAACTACGGTCCATTGTATATCTATGTTCAACTGAATACTTTAATTTACCTTCTAGGATGAAGAATAAAATCCTTGAATGTATATGGTCTGTCCAGGTTTGGATTTTCAGTCTGCAATTAAAAAGGGCATCCATTAATTCTGATATATTTGCTTAATATTTCAATTACATTTTCCTACTCCAGTTCTTTTTTTTTCCATCCAGTTACTCATTTGCACAGATTTTCCTTCAACCAGAAAAGCTTCTGCACAATATCTGCCAACAGTGCTCTGTAACTGCCCAACAGAAGGCGCTTATATCGTGAGATGAAACAGGCAATGAGTTTTGCCTGGTCACAAGTTGTAGTAACCGAGACTCAGGTGAAAAGTAACCAACACAGTGCGAGGCAAATTCAACTGTAAGGGAATCTCTAGGCACCTACAAGGCTGTCATTATTCATAGAGTCTAGCGGAGTTGCAAATATTACAATTTTCCACCGTTTGAATATGTATAACAAAACAAGACTTTATTCCAGTTAGTAAATTAAAGATCAGGCTTATTTTACTGATATGGTTAGTTATTTTC